>CM052437.1:47873486-47896850 GCA_028533085.1 Varecia variegata
GACTCTGGTGAGACTCATCAATACATGCTAAAACTATTGAGTAAAAGTTTGATGGGGACCAGGATATTTATACCACCTCAAATCATCTCATCACAAATTATTTTTGAATTGCAAAGGTTAAAAATGGAAACTTTACAATGGATAAGTCTGGTAGACGTAGATTCAAGTGTTCTATGTTAACATCACTAATAATGAGACAAACTGATGTCATGTTCCTTATTTAGTGATGCACTAAGAAAGATGACAATGTCACTTACGTATTATTTCTGCCAAAAATGTATTGCCTGAATCTAATCCTCAGGAAATATCAGACACACACATATTAAAGGTTATTCTTTAAAAAAAAATGGCCTGTAGTTCAGAAATGTTAATGTCATGAAAGAAAAAAAGACTATTGAACTGTCCTAGATTAAAAAATTAAAGAGACATGACAGCTAAAGACAGTGTGTAATCCTGGACTGGATCTAAAATCAGGCCAGGCATGGTGGCTCAGGCCTATAATCCTCGCACTCTGGGAAGAGGGGGAGGGAGGATGGCTTGAAGCCAGGAGTTCGAGACCAGCTTAAACGAAAGCAAGACCCCCCATCTCTACAAAAAATAGAAAAATTAGCTGGGCATGGTGGCACCTGTAGTCCCAGCTAGTCGGGAGGCTGAGACAGGACTTTGAGATTGCAGTGAGCTACGATGACACCACTGCACTCTAGCAGGGGCAACAGAGCAATACCCTGTCTCAAAGAAAGAGATTTGCATAATTTGTAAATTTAGATAAAGGGTATGAGAGATTTTATTATGTTATTCTTGCAATTTGTCTATAAATTTGAAATACAAAAATAAAAGCAGGAGGAGTCAGGAGGTCAGAGAGGCAAAGAGGGCCTTTGCTGACATGCAGTTGTTTAGCTTTATGGCTAGTTTGCATACAAGACTTTTCATCTTGTTTGTGACCTTGGGGACCTGGGATGAAAAATTCACCACAGGTTACAGCCTACGTATTTGAAATATTACTTTGCAGAATATTTTCCATAGCCACCCCCCAAACCCCTCCCCCAATTTTTTAAGGAAAAAGACAGGCCTTACTAGCATTAAGAATTCTATTACCAAGCTTTGTTTTTAAATATAACACAAATTCAAAGATAACTGAACTATTCCACATGACCAGTTGGAGGCATGGTCTCATTAAGTAATTTCATTTATTAATTGTTATTGTTGAGCCAAAGTGGCTGAATCACTCTCCTCCACACTCTCTGATTGGATATTAAAAGTAAACAAGGGCGGGTGTGGTGGCTCATGCCTGTAATCCCAATGCTTTGGGAGGCTGACGCAGGAGGCTCACTTGAGGCCAGGAGTTCAAGACCAGCCTGGACAACATATAACAAGAATCTCCCCACCACATTCGTCTCTACAAAAAATAAAAAATATTAGCAGGGTGTGGTGGCATGCACCCGCAGTACTAGCTACTTGGGAGGCTGAGGTGGGAGGATCACTTGAGCCCAGGAGTTGGAGGTTACAGAGGCTAAAATCACAATTGGGCCACTGCACTCACACCTGGGAGACAGAGCAGGAGAGACCCTGTCCCTATAAACCCTATATCATTCTAAAGACTCTGCAAAATTGTATTTGTTCCCTCATCTTCACCTCTCTGTGCTTTCTTTTCCCAGATGATTTATATTTTTAAAAAATGGAATAAAGACAGGATTCAAAATCTTCCTAAAATTAGCTATTTCAAAAATTAATTGTGAAAAAGCAATGTTTATTTAAGAAATTGATTTCTGTCATACTTCTTTAAAAATCCTCTTGAAACCTTGCCACATAATAACATCCTTCAAAAAAAATCAATGTTTATAGGCATAGTGAAAATAAGTGTATTTATTACTAAGAATGAACCCTTCCTGTGAATTGCATGTAGCTATGTGCTCTGATTCCAAAACTACCTCCTGCCATTCCCATGTCGAGAATAACCTGAATTTTCTGTTCTGATGCTCAAAGTATAAAGAAAAAGAGCCTTGATCCAGGTTCAGAGATTAGATGTCCACAGTGTGTGATTCAGTTAAGTGCTTTGAACCTACATCTGTAAAATCATGATTCCTGACCTAGTAATTATAAATTAGTGAGAAATTTCCTTTATTGTTAAGAGAATTGTTCTGAGGGAAAATGAGAAAAGGAATGTGGGAGTATGCTGAGAACTATAAAAATGTAAGGTGTTTTGACACACTCAACTGATCCTTAGCTACTGCATGTTGCTAAAGATCGCATAGACAATAACTCTTACTTTTAAACTATTCAAGTTGGAAATGTTCAGGAAGTCCTTGGCATATGTGAATTTAATTTTCAAATGTTTGATTACCACAAAAAACCTCAAAGTTCTCTGAACTGTATCAATGTCTAATATTTCTAAGACATGGATGAAAAACTATTTTTCAAACCATTTAGATAGTGAGTGAGTATGCCTAGCTGGCCAGCCAGCGTCTCCTTTTTATCAGGTTTCTGATCTTCTTTCTGCAGCTCATGTGCATTGTAACTCTAGGGAGAGATAAATGTTGTTTATTGTGTGGGAACAGTGGCCCCCAAATGAAATCTAGTGACTGGTGCTAGTGGTAAGAGTGAAGAGACCAAATCGAAATTTTTTTTCTTTTTGTGTGTGTGAGTGTGTGTGTGTGTGTGTGTGTGTGTATTTTTTTTTTAATGAAGGGAGAGTGAGAAGGGGGGGTTCAATTTCCTTTTTTTTTTTTTTTTTTGACACAGAGTCTCACTATGTCACCCCAGGTAGAATGCAGTGACGTTATCACAGCTCACCGCAACCTCTCCTGGGCTCAAGCAATCCTCCTGCCTCAGCATCCTGAGTAGCTGGGACAACAGGTGCACACCACCATGCCCGGCTAATTTTTCTATTTTTTGTAAAGATGGAGTCTTTCTCTTGCTCAGGCTGGTCTCGAACTCCTGAGCTCAAGCTATCCTCCTGCCTCAGCTTCCCTGAATGCCAGGATTATAGGAGAGAGCCACCACACCCAGCCCCAAAATTTAATTAAATGATAAATCTTACCATGAAAACAAAATTTGTGGATAAATCAGAAAGTATAATCTAGAATTTTATATCTACTTAGATCTAAGACATAAATGAGTTCACATATACATAAAAATTACCCATTGATAATTTTAGCTAGTGCAAAAATTGTTCCTCAAATGAATAATTGCATCAAAAAAATGTTTGTACAAGTTCTGAGTTTCTGTTGAATCCTTTCTAGAAAGTCATATGATTTCTATGCAAACTTTCACATCACAGATTAACCTTTACTCCAACTCTCATCAGGGTGACTCTAGTATATGTTTTATAAAACAGTTAAAAAGCTGGAGTCAGGGTAGAGGGGTTACATTTCCCAATAATATTTTTCCTGAATGTTATGCTAGAAATTAGGTGCTATATTTTGCAACTTTAAGGATTTGAAAATATTTCCATAGGTATTCCTTATAAAGCTAGGTTCTACTGAATTTTCAGCAGGTAAGCTAGGTCCCTGTTATGAGAAGGCTAAATAGTTAAAACAAACAGGTAGTTGACTGATGTGTTTTCAGCCCTCTGTGACTGTGACTTTTGCCATGTGACTTAGCTGTTCTTTCCAACAGCTAAGGTCAGAGTATTTTTTCCCACCTCTTGATTCTGAGTTTGGCCATTTGACTTGTTCTGGCCAATGGGCTAATAGTGGATGTGATATAAGAGGAAGCTTAAAAATCCAGTCTTGCTGGATTGTTGTGTTGTTGTACTTCTGCCATCCCAATGAGGATAGGCCCAGCTAGGCCATTGTGCATGGTGGAGGAGGATGAGAAACCCATGGAACAGAGCCAAGTGACCCCAGCCAAGACCTGCCTAGACTCCCAGATGACTCACAGCACATCCCCTAGGTATATGAGTGAGCCCCAGTCAAGATAAGCAGGTAGTCCAACTTAGCTGAACCCTTCTGAAAAAGGCTCCTGGGAAATAAATTAGCCTGCTCAGGCTGTCATGACAAAATACCACAGACTTGATGGCTTACACAACAGAAATTTATTTTCTCACAGTTCTGTCGTCTAGAAGTCCAAGATCAAGGCACCATCACAGTTGGTTTCTGGTGAAGGCCTCTCTTCCTGGTGTGCAGATGGCCACCTTTGCACTGTGTCCTCACATGGCCTTTCTTCTGCACATGCACAGAGGGAGAGAGATCTCTGGTATATCCCTTCCTCTTCTCATAAGGACCCTAGTCCTACTGGATGAGAGCCCCAGCTTTACGCCCCATTTAACCTCAGTGACCTGCTAAAGGCCCAGTCTCCAACTACCGTAGTCACATTGGGTGACTTCAACATATGGATTTGGAGGGGACACAATCCACTCTATTACAATTGTTCTATGATACACAGCAATTTTGTGGCACTAACTGCCACATTTAGTATAAACATATAAAGGAGAAGAGGAGTGAGTTTAGCTCCTTGGAAAATGTTAATTCTCCTAGATATTAAGAGTTTTTAATCAAACTAAAAAATATATAAAGATGCCTTATTTCCAATATATAAGCTACTGGGGCTCATTTCATAACAGTTGAAAAGTGACACTGGTGAAATAGAAGGAATTAGTTTTATAGGATGACTTTGTTTTCCTTTCTTGAGTGTCATGGGTCCTACCATGGGACTTACCTTTAAATAGCATTCTAGATCCCGTATAAAAGGAATTTTTAAACTTCTGAAAATGGCTGTATGGAGAAGAAAACACAAATATTTATAAAGTAAAAATATCCTACTCAAGGAATAATAAAATATTAGTCTTGGTCCAAAAGAACATAAAAATATAATCATATTAAAATATCAAAAGAGCCTTCAGCTTATTAGTGGAAAATCCTATCAGTATCACAATCTTTAATGGCGCACTGTTTCTCAAGACAAGAGCAAGTTTTTCAATTTTTAACATGTTGAAAGTACCTACACAGGCTTTTTCTAAATGTATCTGTCAAACTTGCTAGCAATAGTTTGTTGATCATTTCTGTTAGATATAATTTTTTAATTAGGAAACCAGAGCCATTTCTGATAACAGTCTTGAAATTAATGAAAGACTCTTTTTGTTTTTCTGCTATAATGCTGCAGACCTGTTCCAAGGTATACATTTGTGCAACAAGTGGCAAGCAGTGAGTAATTAACATCTGACAATGCAGTACTGTCAGGGTATTTATCTGAGGCTTCTATACTACATCAAACTATTTTGCTTTATTAATTTATTTTCTGTATTTCAAAGACTGCATATGCACACTACACAGAGTTCCACTGATTATGCAGACATCACACTCACTTATTCTTTTCATCCGCAGATCCTAACAACATGTTGCTTTGCATATTTTAAGAGAGCCCTCTAACCATCTATTGTAGTTGTCCAAGAATAGTTAGTATGGTGGTAATCAAAGTTAATTTTTTACAAATGAGAAGTAAAATTGGATATTAAATTGTTTAAAAAATGGTTTGACTTGTACTCTAATTTGAAAATTGAAATTAAAAATATGATTAAAAATTTGTCTTATTTATCAAAATTCTGGTCATAATTGCAGCACACTAATTCCTACAATGAATAAAGATAAAATAAAATGTTGATTGGCATTTTTGTGACAAGATTGTTAGATGCTAAATGCAATGCATTGTCCTGGATTGGATTCTGGAAGAGAAAAAGAGCATTAGTGGTGGCTGGGTACAGTGGTTTATGCCTATAATCCTAGCAGTCTGGGAGGCAGAGGCGGGAGGATCACTTGAGGCCAGAAGTTCAAGGTTGCAGTGAGCTATGATGATGCCACTGCACTCTAGCCTGGGCAACAGAGCAAGACTGTGGCTAAAAAAAAATTAAAAAATTTAATGGAGAAAAATTGATGAAATCTGAATAAAATCTGGAGTTTATTTAATAGTAATATAGTTTCACTTTCTTAGTTTTAACAAATATACCATGGTAATTTAAGATGTTAACATTAGGAGAAACTCTATGAGGGGTAGACAGGAACTCATAAATCTAAAGTTATTCTAAAATAAAATTTATTAAAAATTGTTAGATGGCCTGATGTGACCTTCTTCATTTACTATCATAGCACAGCCATAAAGAGATTCATCTTTGCATAAATATGTGAAGGCTGTACCAATTTTCCCCAGGACCTCTCTTAATCCTTTGAAACACAAATCTTTTTTTCTTGAAGCACGTGATCCTTGTCATAATCCTAACAGATTTTTATTTAACAGTAACCACTCTAACTGTTGCATATCCTCATTGTCCATGACTTTCCATTTTATCCACCACTTTGCTCAATTAAATGAAATCCAGCATCCCTTGCAGTATTTACGATTGCACTTTGTAGTCAGTCTGCACTCCCAGCCTCTCCCAAAGCATTGGAAAGGAAGATGCCTGTTGAAAGGTGATGGGCTCTAGAGCTAAGAAGTTGGAGGGGAGACTAATTTTATAAGTGGCCAATTTTTTATAAAATGATCTACACAACCTTATAACTGTAGAAATGCAGATAATATTTAGAAGGCAGGGAACCTATGCTTCTACTCTTCCTGTACTGTCAATACATACAAAATTGAGGAAATAAAGCAGCCAATGAGAATTGGCTGCCAATTAAAAAAGAAAAAATGCCCAAGAGAGATGTAAACAAGGAGTACATACTATATTCAGAGATTTCTTCCTTCTGTGGAGCACTATGTCATAAGGACTCTTCAGAAGCATATGAAAAAAATGATAAACTTCCAATCTTCCCACAGTTATGGCTCCATAGAAGGAAAGATTTTCATAAGCCCATACTCAGGCCTATTTGAAGTTCAACAAAGCTTCATTCTCAGTTATAATGTGATCACCCTAATATGACTGTGTTAGTTTTTTCAGACTATTATTAATATAAAGGAACACAAAAATGCTAATTCTCATTAAATTCCAGGGCCTCTGACAGTTTGCTTTGAACCCCCAGTTGAGAAACATTGCTTTAAGAGTACAGCAGAGGGAGAGGCAGTGAACTGTATTAGTAAAAAGCTCAGGTCTCAAGAGAGAATTCCAGGCTTGTAACCCTGGCACAAAACTTACTTGCTGTGTGACCTTCTGCAAATTACTCTCCCTCTGTGTACCGCAGTTCCCTCACCTGTGAAAGGGGAAGGGTAATAGTATCTTCCTCATAAATTATTGTCAGGATTAAATGAGATAATCTAAGAAAAGAAGGTAAAATTGTGCCTGGCATTTGGTACTACCTACTCCTGTTACACATCCCGTCTGACATCTGATGCTAAGGAGGAGAAAGCTGATTATAGAATCAGAGGGCTCAGATTCCCTCCCATTTAACAGCATTGATTTGCATTTACTTTAATATTTTCTTTTTTAAAAGTTTACAGAGCTGCTGAAGATACTATTGCTTTCTTCATGCACTCATCAGCCCCCTTTTTATCCACACAGTTCCTCATGTTCCCGCAAGGAAGCTATTGTGTGTGCTGATAAAAGCACCAATTCATTTCTGGTTCGATTCAATCATAATCATATTGTCAACTTTACAAGATGTTAATTAAGGAATAAGAGACAATTGGGTGTGTTTTACGAGGCTGTTATGATTAGCCTAGTATGCCCAGTGTGTGAGCCAGAGGGTGAGATGCCTGTGCTCACGCCTGCTCCTCTCTAGGTGTCAATGGGTGTTTATGACTCAATTAAGCACGCCTTAAAAGGAGAATCTCTTCTCCTTCCAGTAGCGGGTGTTTAATAATACGTTTTGCTTGGGAGTTTTACTCCTGAATAGATCCTCTTAGGCTGAAGAAATTCTGAAACATAATCCATGGTTCCTCTTGCTCACCTCCCGGCCCCGTCTCACCCCCACCCTGCCCCGTCCTACCCCGACCCCACCCCCTCTGCTGAGGACTCTCTGGAAAAACTTCCCATGCCATCGTGGCTTCATGCCCAGGAGCTCCAAGCAACCGGGACAACTGGTCTCTGAAGGCCCTGTAGTCACATAACTGATTGGGACAAAACAGACACATTCATAGAAATGCCAGCATGTCTTGTTTCCTCACAAAAGATCTCATCTTTACTATTTAACTCAACAATTAAGTGAAGATTTTTCTACTTTGGTTCCTAGGGCATCATTGGCTCAAGTTCGCCCAGCTACGAGATGGGTACATACGGATTCATCATAATATTCTTTTTATTGTTCTTTCAAACATAAAGGAAAAATACAGTTCCAGGTTAAAGTTTCTAATATCACCTCCTTTTAAAATTAATAGTAACATAATCAAAATGAAATGTCATTTTTAAGGGGAAAAAATGAAGGAATTGTTACCAAAAGTTTGGTACTTGTCCCCAAGCCTGAATCAGTGAGAACAAATAACCAGGACAAGGGGGTTGAGGAAAAGGAAAGTTTATTAATTTGCTGGCGAATGAGGAGGGCAGTGGACTGGCATCTCAAAGACTGCCATCCCATCTTTAAGCAGAAAAACAGGGCTTTTTAAAAGGAAGGTCTTTGGCAGTTGGGCTTAGGTCTACGTGACCAGTGTCACATGTCATGTCTTCTGGCTATTGGGTTTAACTATAATTGCGGTTTTGATCGACCTTATTTCTGATGATGATGATCTTGTGACCCTTGTCTGAACAATTCTGTTGAGTCATCTGTCATATAAGATACTAGAAAACAAACAGCAAAGAACATTTTTCTGCCCCTTTGATTACTGTCCTTGGGCAGGAAAGCAGGTTTTAATTCCCAAAAAAGGTGGAGAGTTTTAAAGAGACAACTGGTAAAACATTTCATTGCCCTTTTTCAGATCTTTATCTCTGTTACAGAATTGGTGTAAGTTCCTTGTGACCTCAAATAATTGTGTTCACCATTTAATAAGTATTTGGATTTAAATCTATTTTTATCTATCACATTTGCTAGTTGTGCTGTCTTGATTCTGGTATCACACTCACTACACGGGATTCTTCAAGAGTCAGGAGGGGACATTCTCAGTAGAAAAGGCTGCTTAACTTTGCCTACACCCTCCACCCTCCAGATCGAGGCCATATTGGAAGCATCAGTACTTAAAGTATTAATCTGAAACAGAAAATATAGATAAATACTCTTACATCTTATCTCCAGGGAAACTTCCACAACATGTCCTGTTTTTCTTGGTGGTTCTGCAGAGTTCCTATCTCTTAGAGCTTTAAGTATCCAGAATTGCTAGAAATCCCTGCAACCCTATCTTACTAGGAAAGTCCTACAAGTGGTTGCTTAAAACACCTGATCATTTCATTTCCACTTAAATATTTAAAATTACCTAGCTAGTTATAAATCCAAACCTGTTGCAACAGTGACTAGATTTAATAATGGAATATCATGCTAGATTTCAATCTACCAAAAAAAAACCCAAAACCTGTTTTTCCTTTATTTCCAAGAAGAATTGGAAGTCTATTGTAAAAATAAATAATAACCTTGAGAATAAAATGAATTGAACAGTTGACCAGGGTATGGGTTCATGTGTTCTTACGTGTACATAAAAAATTCTTCTACTTCTGTTAAAAAATAAAAATGTAAGTTCCTTGCTGCAATGCAATCCTGACACCAACTGCCCAGAGTTAGGCAAATTTCACAGGCCAAGAAGGAGCCACCCAGGTATTGGACTTGTGGCTACTAGAACTGTGAGACAATAAATTTCTGTTGCGTAAGCTACCCAATTTGTGGTCCTTTGTTACAACAGTCCTAGGAAACTAATCCCACAACCATCCTGTTGTAGGCTACACCAGTGGCCTAAATAGGAAGTTTAGGCTAACTTGTATGTGGTGTGTACACATACAAAATGTATCAAAAGCTGAGAATATATCATGAGGAACCAAGGAGGAAAGTACTTTAGGTCATCAGATTTTTAAAAAATCAATTTTATTGAGGTTAAATTACAAACAATAAAAAGCATACTTTTTTTTTTTTTTGAGACAGAGTCTCGCTCTGTTGCCCGGGCTAGAGTGAGTGCCGTGGCATCAGCCTAGCTCACAGCAACCTCAAACTCCTGGGCTTAAGCAATCCTCCTGCCTCAGCCTCCCAAGTAGCTGGGACTACAGGCATGCGCCACCAGGCCCAGCTAATTTTTTCTATATATATTTTTAGTTGCCCATATAATTTCTTTCTATTTTTAGTAGAGACGGGGTCTTGCTCTTGCTCAGGCTGATCTCGAACTCCTGAGCTCAAACGATCCACCTGCCTCGGCCTCCCAGAGTGCTAAGATTACAGGCGTGAGCCACCGTGCCCGGCCTCAAAACCATACATTTTAACCCTGCAAATCAGTGACTTCTGACAAATGTGTAGACCATACCAATCAAGCTATAAAATATTTCCCAAAAAGTTCACTCATGCCCCTCCCCCACTGCTAGACCCAGCAACCACTACTTTCCTGTCGCTATAGATTGATATTGCCAGTTCTAGAACGTCATATAAATGGACTCACAGGATATGTACTCTTTTTTTACCTGCCTTCTTTCATGTAGCATAATGTTTTTTGAGTAAGTAAATTAATCAAAAAGCTATGAGCATTCAGGCATACATCTTTGTGTGGACACATATTTTCATTTCTGTTCAGTAAAAACCTAGCAGTAGGACTGCGGGGCCATATGGTAAGTGTATGTTTATTTTTATAAGAAACTGTCAAACTATGTTCCAAAGTGGCCATACCATTTTACATTCCTACTTTTCCTACATCAAGAGTCAGCAAACATTTCTGTAAAGGGCCAGAGAGTGGGCCACATGTGGTCTCTGTCATATATTCTTCTTCATTTTGTTTTACAACCCTCTAAAAATATAAAAATGATTCTTAGCTCAAGGGCCATGCAAAAGCAGGCTGTGGGTCAGGTTTGGCTCCAATGCAAATTGTGTATCAGTCAGGGTTCAACCAGAAAAGCAGAACCACCAGGAGATGTATTCAGAATGAGGGCTTTGTCACGGGGGGTTGACATTATACAATTGTTGGAAGCCAGTTAAACGTTTTGCTGTTTTGTAAGGTTGTTGTCTCCATATCTGGCGCTGGAGCTTGAAGTTCCCAGGGCAGGCCATCGGGTCAGGAGGGAAGACGGATGTACAGTGCAGGAGGTTAAGAGCAGACCAGACCCCAGGAGCAGTGAGGATGGACTGAAACCTGTGTCAGTTCTCGTGGCCTCTGACCTTGGTAGTGTGGATATCCTACAGAAGCTGGGGCCATCATCCACATCGACACTTGTTATGGTCAGTTTTTAGATTTTAGCCATGGTAGTAAGTGTACAGTGACATCCCATTGTGGCTTTAATTTGCACTTCCATGAGGACCAGTGATGCTGAGTATCTTTTCATATGTTATTGGCCATCTGTAGATCATCACATTTCAAAGGTTCTTTTTCTTGATAAAGCAATATGAAATCAAGAACAGTTCTACAGCTTATTTTGAAAAGCTACTTAGCCCTTGGAGCCTTGGTTATCTTTGAAGTTGCTAGATTAGTGGTTAAGCACCACAGCAATGCCGTCAGGTAAGCCTGGGTCAAACCCAGAGCCTGCTGCCTCCTAGCTGTGTTATCTTGGGCCAGTTCTTTAACCTCTCTCAGCTTCAGCTTCCAAATATGTAAAATGATACCTTATCCCGCAGGTGGGTTATGAAGTCTGAATGAGATAGTATATGGTACAACCCTTTACAGCCTGGGACAGAGTAGATGGTCAATCAATGGTAGCACATTTTTATGTGTCTGAAATTTAAATTTCCACCATTGGGATTATGGAGAGAAATTTGAGAAGGGAAAGACAGTGTCATTCCAAACATGTTCCATACTAGCTGTGGTA
Source organism: Varecia variegata (assembly GCA_028533085.1). NCBI lineage: Eukaryota > Metazoa > Chordata > Mammalia > Primates > Lemuridae > Varecia > Varecia variegata. The sequence goes on from CM052437.1 coordinate 47,885,269, forward strand.
GTATACATTTGCTGTTCTTGTTGTTGTTATGCTTACTTTTCTTCCTTCTGGATTCAGTTTCTTTCTTCATGAAGTACATCCTTTAGAAGCTCTTTCAGTAAGGGTTTATGAATGATATATTCTCAAAGCCTTTATTTGAAAATATCTTTATTATATTTTACCATCAAGAGTGAGGACTTAATAAAGACCCTTTTACATTTTTATTCTACAGCATCCAGTAATTCTAAGAAAAGATTTATTCAGCTCATTGAAAAGGCATGATTCAGCTTCAGGAAATCACGTTTTAATCAGGCAAAGCCAGTACTTTTTTTTTTTTTTTTTCTATTTGAGACAGAGTCTCACTCTGTTGCCCAGGCTAGAGTGCCATGGTGTCAGCCTAGCTCACAGCAACCTCAAACTCCTGGGCTCAAGCAATCCTCCTGCCTCAGCCTCCCAAGTAGCTGGGACTACAGGCATGCGCCACCATGCCCATGCCAGGCTAATTTTTTATATATATATTTTCAGTTGTCCAGATAATTTCTTTCTATTTTTTTAGTAGAGATGGGGTCTCACTTTTGCTCAGGCTGGTCTCGAACTCCTGAGCTGAAACGATCCGCCTGCCTTGGCCTCCCAGAGTGCTAGGATTACAGGCATGAGCCACGGCACCCAGCCAAAGCCAGTACTTTTAAGTGTTGTTAGCATTGTCATTTATACACTTTAAAATGGATCCACTAGCTCAAGAAAGAGGTTGGTTCAAATATGTCTTAAAGAAAATAATCCTGAGTAAGGATTTAATGATGGAAAATCTGACCTACAATGCTAGAACTGTTCTGCAGGTTTCAGGTGTCCCCTGCCCACCAGAGGCAGCATTGGGCAAGGTATATTCAGTCTTTGCAGAATAGATGAACTTCTTAGAATACAGGGGGCCTGGTTGGTAAAGTGTATCCATGTAGTGAAACAGCATGGTTAGGAAATGAAACCTCCACTGTGAATACATGAATGCAATGGTTCTCAAACTTGACTGTGCACCAGAATGCGCAGAGGGCTTGTCGCAACACCCCCGGGGTTTCCGATTCAGCAGGTCTGGGGTGGGGCACCGAGAATTTTCACTTCTGGCGAGTTCCCAGGTGACAATGATGCTGCTGGTTCAGGACAACAATTTGAGAGTCAAAGAACTAATGATATTTAAGTGAAGTGTGGTAATCTGTGCTGATCATAATTTAACACACATAAGCTCTTTTTAGTTTCAGGCTATGATAAGTTGTCTCCTTGACATTGGTTACTAGTAAAAGCAATGGGGAAAACGTTTTCAGAAAGAAAAATCATCTTGCCTATCTAGAAAATTATTTGAAATCAGTTGTCAGGCTTGAAGATCAATTTACTATTTAGGGCTTCACAGAGTGTAGTATAAACAATCATGTCATGAAAATGACATGTACAACTAATATTGAACAAGTTACTATAAAATATAAGTCTATAAAATGAGACTATAAAAATAAGTCAATCTTTCCTACTTAGCTTTCTTTGGGCTAAATATTCCTGGCCTACACCGGAACCTCAGGCTTGAAACAGGTTAAAAATATATATTAACAAATTTAAACAAAATTTTTTTATATTCTCATACTTTCTGTCCCTGTTTTACCTTTCTTATCATGACATCTTTCTTTTTAAACCCTTTCTCTTTTGCCTTTACTCAATGACTCCACTTTACTAAATATTTCCAAATATTTTTGTTGGGTTTGATATATAGTACTACATATCAAGTACAACAAAGAGTATAGACTCCTTAAAGGAATTTGTTATAAACAACTGGACTTACTGGGTTTAAATGAAGCCCGTGTGTCCTCTACAAGGCTCTGGATAATTTTTCCAAGCTAATACTATTATGGTGTCAGGTGGAAATGGTCTCCCCATCCCCCCCCATCCTAATGCCATCCTCACCCTCTGCCCTTATCTAATCGTGTGCATTACACAAAGCCAAGTTTTACGTGTTTTGCCCACACATTCATTCACATGGAAATAGTGAAGTCATCGGAGCAGGGCTGAGCTACAGAAGGACAGATCAATTGCTTGTGTCTAAAGGAGCCAGAAATTACACTGATTTGCCAGCACAAGCTCTGGCATTCAGGGGTGGGGAAACTGTGGCCTTTTGATTTCAAGATTGTTCTTTTTTAGTCACCAAAGGAGGCAAGAAATCTTCATCTTTCTCTGCTGCACCCCTTTTAATAAAGGATTTGTTCTGTGAAATTTGGATTCATCAAAAGGCCACACTTAAGGACCTAGGAGGCCGCATTTCACCTTAAGGCCACAGGTACATCAATGTGATTTTTCAGAATCCAAACAACTAACTTTTATAGAACCATGTTTGTTGGGGACTGAGGGGGTCCCTGGGGATGCAGGACTTTCACTTTTAAAGTTGGTTAGCCTAATAAATCTAGCACACATGGGTACTAAGGCTTGCTTGCCTGCTTTCCTTTCTTTCTTTCTTTTTCTTTTTTCTTTCTTTCTTTTTCTTTTTTCTTTCTTTCTCTTTCTTTTTTTTTTTTTTTTTTTTTGCCAGACAGAGTCTCACTCTGTCACCCAGGCTGGAGTGCAGGGGCATCATCATAGCTCGGTGCACCCTCAAATTCCTCAGCTTAACCAATCCTCCCACCTGAGCCTCACAAAGTGCTGGGATTACAGGCATGAGCCACCGCTCCCGGCCCTAAGGCATCATTTCTGATGGCAAAGATCCTTTTCTACAAGGCTCTCATCCCCCACCAAAGGAGGTGCCATTTGTGTGAAACCCAGAGCACTTGAATGACAAGGGTAGCTTCTACCCATGGGGGGGTCAATCTGAGGACTCCAGGTTCGCAACCATCCTCTCAGAGCAGGTGACTTCTGTCATCCTGTCACCTGTCATAGGTACACAGCTCTCTATCTCCTCACAAAGATTTTGACCATATTTTGGTCTTCACCAGAATCGACGGGGTCAGAACTTCAGCAGCCTCGCTTCTCTCTTGCAAGGTGCAGCCGACACCAGCCACCCCAGGCTGCTGTGTAGAGTAATGAGCTAATGAATGATGGCACCTAGAACCATGCCCTGTGCATAGCAGTTCTGCACATGTGAATTTCACTCTCCTTTGACTTTCTACCAATATGTAAAGAAGAAGGAAATTAGTTCATTATAACAGGCAACCTCTAAATCATCATTTCTTAGAGACTGATATTTATTTTTGTGAGCCACTTTAAATAGCTGACAAAAAAAAATGCTTCCCATGGAAGCATTCTATGAGAACACTGCAACAGAAATTGTATATTCAGAAGCTGCTAGTTTACTGCATATGTTATTGAATTTTTTTTCATCCTATAGACATAATCTGAATCAGAAACCTGAACAGGAGATGCAACTTCAGGCACAGAACCCCTGGAAGCACTGAGATGGCCCAGATTCTGTTTAAAGGGCTTGCGTAAAGAAGAGATTCCCTGATTTGTTTACATGAACAAAAAGTTGGGGCAGTAGGGTGGAAAGTTTTTAAAACATTTTTATTATAAAAAGTTTCAAATATACACAAGAGCAAATAGAATATTACAATAGAGGGGGTTGTTTTTAAATAGCTAAAGTTATATTGCAATGCAGGGGGTAAAATGATAAAAGGAAAACATTTGAACCACAAAGTTTGTGCCTTCAGTGTGGAAGTAATAGCTTATTTAAGTAGTTGTGTGCTTCTGTTCAAAGCATTGTATGACATTCTCTTACCAGCAGTGATTAGCACAAACCACACTAAAAAATACATGTGGCCCATACTTTATGTATGACTAATCCAAAGTTTAATGAAACAATCCAAAGTTTAATGAAACAATGTTTGCAATGAACTCTTGATCTATTCACTGACTCCTTCATTTGTTCAGTATATATTTGTAAGATTATATAAAATAGGTTGTATAACATCTATTTAGAGAACAGAAATATAGAAAAGGGAACAAATGCCCCATTTATTTCAAATTCTCCATTCCTTCTTTCTGAAGATCTAACTAAAATTCTCTAGGGGGCATAGTTTCTTTTCTGCCGTAGAACAAAAAGTAGCCCACAAACCTAATATTCATGTAGACAGTTAATTATTAATACAAAGGAACTTTTAAACATTTTCATCACCATTTTGTAAATAGGAAAACATAGGAACATATGTTTACATTCTATGACCTGTCCTTGGTCAAAATGCATAGTCTCAAAGAAACTACAGGATTTCGACACCAGGGCAACGCCCTTTCCACTTAGTGCTCGACACTGCCCTCTTCTGGCGGATTTGGATTTTTCTGCCGCAAGGTAATTACAGTCTTAGTCATCTAGGAAGCTCAGAAAGTCCTAAATCCTAGACAATTAAATGCATCCTTTAAGTAGCGGTAAACTTACATAAACTTTGATTCACCTTTGTACCAAAAAAAAAAAAAAAGGAAAGAAAGAAATAAAAGAAAAGAAAACAGAGAAATAAAACATTTGGATATGTCTAGCTTTGGTAATTTAAATTAAATTAGAATTATTTTTCATCTACCCATCTACCACTTAGCTCCTTAGTTCCTTTTTCTCTTTTTTCTTTTTTCAAGAACCAAACACAAAACAGCTTATCAAAATCGCAATGACTAAGTGGTTTGGAAGAACAAGCCCAAATTTGACGGACGTTGCTTTGTTTCTAATAGAGTGAAAAAGAAAATACTAAACCTAAACCCTATAATTCAACCCAACATGTTGGTACCCTCTGATTAAAGCATTTTTTAAAATAACAGATAGGAAGCTGAGATTTTCATTGAGATAAAGATGGTTAGCATAGATCAAAAGGAATTGTATATATGTCAGCTAGATTAAGTGACAGGATGTGGGAAGTGGTGGGTCCCCTATCCAGTTACTTCATGCACGAGCACATTTGCTGAATGCAGGTACTCTAACAGGCTAGCCACTCACAGATGGAATACATGGAGATTAATGGAAGGCAATCTATAATGGTTAGAGTGTTTGTTCTGATATGGATCCAAGACCTCATTTCTTCTAATTAGTTATATTACTGTCTTTTTTTTATAATTGTCTATCTTGCCCTGCACAGAATAGTAAATTATCTTTGAAAGTTTCATCTGGCATTTCTGAGGGGGTCAGCATTATGTTGTAAGTACTCTAGCCCCCATATATAGTACATAAACTTAGAATTTAGATATAGGCAGTCTATTTCCCTAAGGCTATTAGAAGGAAAAATTTTTAAAATTCTCCCTTAAAAAAATTCCAACTAAGGCATGTTAGGAGACAAAGGGCACAAGTAATGTAAAATAATGTCAATTTCAATAGAGCCCAGAGAAGAATGCTAAATTGGTATTGAGGTGAAGTGGGATTGGGGAGAGGACAGTCTGAGAAGGAGTAACAGCTGACTTGCCAAGTAAAATGGAAGAGTCATACAGTGGTTATTTTTCTGGAAGGCTGAGTTGCAGCAGGAAAGTGTTATGAAGACCACCATTAACGCCACACGTTTCTTTGTGACGTCATTCATACATTACCACTCATGATGAAGACGGTCTTGGATAACCAGGGCCAGCTTATAAATCAGAGAGATTAAAAACCCATGTTAGGGCACTTCTATGCCGCTCAACATGGGATTGCTTCCTTACTTAACGTATTCACTAAAATCTCAAACTCTAGAGCCAAACCTTCTCATTTACTTTCACCAGGCTCGGCCACCCCTAGGTTAGTGATAATCAAGTCAAATCACCTTTGAGCTAAAATGATTTCATATCTGTGATGATCCAACAGTCCGGGACTAGCATGAGACATCTGAGGCACTTACCTTGGCACAAAATTCAAGGAGGGAGGGGGTGACCAAAACTTCAGTAATCAAGATAAATAAGATTTTAACTTCCTAGACTATAATCCTATCTCTGTTGGATTCTGTCTTTATTTAAAATTTTGATAGATTGTTCATCATGGATTTTTTGGCATTGATTTTGAGTTTTTAAATATAATTTTTCTTTATTACTGAGGGTTTTGGCCCTTTTTAAAATTCTGCACCCTGAGGCAGTTGCTTCACTTGTCTTAGAGTAGCCCGGGCCTATAACCTCATTCCAATATTTATATACTTTCAGATTCAAATTTTTCTTTCTTACTTCTAACCCAGGTTTCTCAACCTCAGCACTTTGATATTTGGGGACAGATAATTTATTGTGGTTATTGGGTCTGGCTGTCCTGTGCATTGTAGGATTTTTAGCAGCATCCCTGGCTTCTACCCACTAGGTGCCAGTAGCAATGCCAGATGTCTCCCCACCCTCCACAGTTATAATAACCAAAAATGTCTCCAGATGTTGCCAAATAATCCCTGGTGGACAGCCACTGATCTTACCAAGGTTCATCATGCTACAAACCACCTCATTTCTTCTCATTGTCCTCAGAGAGATGGGAAGCAGCTTCTCATCATCTTCTAAATAACAACCCTACGAGATTCCTTGCTTTGTAGAGCATGTGTTTACTTTATAATCTGATTAGAATGATGATAATCACATTAGCATGTCTAGACATACTGAGGTCAAACCCCTGGCCTCTGTAAGGTTTATTCCTGTCTAGTATCTGACATTGCAGTAGACCTCTTGGCTATCTGAAGCGGTAGCTTCTCCCACAATTCAGAGATGCCCTGTAATTATAACTCCCTTGTAAAACTGTAACTCCAGCTCCCTCATTAATTAGGCCACAGGGATGAGTTACCCCCTAACCACACTTTACTCCCTTCAAAGTGAATTTCATCCTGGAATTTATCCATAACCTTTATGTAAGCCATCATAGCTTCCATCTCAAAAGCTAAGGTTCTAATGAGTCAAAATATATTAAGTAATTCTGTAATTCAACTTCTTCTGTGATCTTAGTTTTTTAAATACTACAATTTGGGGAAGCCATTTTGCCTGTAATGAGCAGGAAAGATATTTACTATTTTTCTTTTTTATTATTCAAAGGCCATATTCATTATGAAATTTATAAAGACCAGAGTTAGACCTGGAAATCAAATTTCACTAGAAGGTGAAAGTCCATTTTGGACACTAGTTTCGTAATAATATGCTGAAAAGTCTCATAACCATCCATGCAAACTGCCATATGAATAATAAACAGGTAGTTGGATGGATGAGCTAGAAATTGTTCCCAGTGATAATCTATCACGTTCACCCTCCACTCTGTTGAATGTTCATACAATTCTGAGTACTCTTGTGTTTTTTCTTCCAGATAGGAATGATGTATGTGGGAGTCATCTTATATTCAAGATAATGAGTTTGGATATTATACCAGTCAGAGTTGTTGACTGCAAGCAACAGGAACTATTAATAACTCTGGCTGATTTAAATAGAGATAAGCATTGGTTGCTGAGTTGTTGAAAAGTTCAAGGAGTTTCCAACATGATTGGTACCAGGCTTAGAAAAAGGGACCAATGAGGGAAGCTAGGCAGCAGGTGGACCACGGCCAAAATCATACCACCAAAGCCATCAAAGGGGGAAACCACCACCACTACCCTCGCCCTCAACAATGGCTGCCATGGGTTACCCGGCAGCCACAGGCATGGGACTTAGGATGGTGCTGCTCCACCTCGGTGCTCCTGGATTCCCCACTGTCTCTGCCTCTTTGTGTCACCAGCTCCCAATTCAAAGTCACTAACAGATGCATCTGTTTAGTCAAGCCTGGGTCATACGCCTACATCCCAGCTGCAAGAGAGGATAGAAAAATGTTCGAAGTTTTCAGCTCCTAAAGTGGGAGACAGGCGGCTTCCACTACAGGTGTGATAAGTAGAGGTAATTAATAGCAATGGATGAAATCTTGGGCTCTGGAGTCAGACTATCTGAATTTGAATCCATACTCTATTATGTGATCTTGGACAAATCACTTACTTTTAAAATAAAAGCAATGCCATGACCTGCCTTAGAGGCCCTTGTGAGGATTAATCAAAACATCCATGACAAATTGCTTAGCATGGGACATGGCACATAGTAAGTACCTTTACTGTATATATCTCTGTATGTGTGTGTATTTTTAAATAAGCATATGTTTATACTGGCATGCAACACTGAGAGCAGAGACACAGCCTCTCTACTCCCATTCTCTTTCCCTTTTATAAACACCCACCAAAAACTGAGAGAGTACTTTCACATCTCAGAATGTTAATGGGTTTAATGCAAGACAAGGCCACTCAGTTTAACTACGGTCTCCTCCCTTGAGGCATACATGAAGCAATGAAGCAATAATTATAATTCTGCATGTGCTATAATAGCATAAAAATGGAAATTCAGAGAAAGGTAAGATTAATTTTGTCTGGAGAGATAGAAAAATCATTGCAGAACGAGCTTGACAGGGAATGTGAAAATGGATAATAAGAATTTTCTAGAGAGTAGTAAGAGAAGGTCTTCTAACAGGCAGTGAGAAAACTCCCAGCACCATAGCATAAATGCAGGGTGTCTGGGAATGGAGAAGAGTTCAGAAAGACAAGAGCATGGGATTGATGGGAAAGTGGAAAAAGATGAACTGAGAAAGACAGACTGGGGCCAGATTGCCAAAAGCCTTTGGGGTCACACCAGAGTGGTTGCCGTCTCACCTGCTAACACGCATGCTAGTCAAACTGCTAGGAACTGATCTAAGCCCTAGCAATGTGTCACGTCATTGGCATGAATATTGTAGGTCATTATTTGTTCCTGGTCAGATTTTTAATTCATTATTCAGAAGTTAAATCTGAGGGATTAAGTTTGGCCTCAATAAAACAGCGGAACAGGTGAAGTTTGTCCTAATTCTTCCTTTTGTGGCACCTTCCTTTGCCCCTTAAGCTCCACTCCAGCTCCCCGGTGCCATCTGGAAGCCTCAGGCTGTGCACCACGCTCACTGCAAGGCTACCAAAGCTTCAGGCTCTGGTGCACGCCCCCAGCTCCAAACTCTGCCACTCTTGTTCCTCCACCCACACACCAGAGCCCCAATTTCTGTTTCATTGGCAAGACTGAGAATGGGCTAAACAGCTAAACCAGTCTCGACTGCTGCTCCAGTCAGGGGCCCTCCTCAGTAACACGTTACCCTAGCAGTTACAGCGGCCCCCCGCCGAAGCAGCACGAACAGCTCTCCAACCTCGGTTCCTGTTAGCTCCTACACCTGCGTCTTCTCCACCTTCTCCACCTCCTGCCTCCCACCCGGCCACAGTTAGAACACATGCTCTAATGCAGACAAAAGAACTTTTATAGACCATGAAATAAGAATGCTCAAAAGCAGGATTGCTCCAGAAAGCCTTAGGTTAGCAGTCGCTTCCTCCTTTCTTCTCAGGAAACAGAAGCGGCTCTAAGCTGGCAAGTGAGTCTGCTCTTCCCTCTGGACCAGAGCTTGGTCTCAAGTTGTCCTAGACTGTGAACGCAGGGGCGTGAGCCCGGTGGCTCCACACCCACGTGACTGGAAATGGGATGATTTGGCTCTGCGCCGTGCAGCTGTTTCGGCACGTTGACCGCGGAGCTGAGTGGATCGCTTTCAGGTTTTGTTTCCGCTGCCAGGAGCCCAGGGCCCAAGGCTTGTGAGCAGCTCCAGGTTTCAGGGAGTTGAGAAGAGACCCAGGAAGCTGGCATGGGCACAGCTGTTGCTGGTGTGGCCCGGATGGAGAGCCAGGGCGGAGGGTGCGGCCCGCTCCGAAGAGCTGCGGCTGGAAGGGGGTTGCGCACAAGGGATGGATGAAAATGAGCGATTATATTTGAGACAGATTCATTCCTTCAGCGGCAATATATTTTCTCCACCTGCTTCTCTTTTCACAGTGAGCAAATGCATGTGAAGCCAGTGACTATGAGGTTGGTCATATTGAATTTACTCAGTTTTTCTCAAATCTTCAAGCGTGAAGCGTTGCAAACCTTCGAGTGTACACTGGGGAAAGAAAGAAGGAAAAAAATAAAGAACTCCACAGCAAAGCCTCCGGAAAAGCCCGTGAAAAGAAAACGGCAAGATAAAGCAACACAATTTCAAATCTTAATCTCCTGAAATGGCGCCTCTAAAGCTGCACTTTCCACGTTTCTGAGTGGGACCCTTCAAAACTCCGTGTCAAATCATGTTATCTACCTTGCTTCTTATCTGTCTGTGACGGCTTTCAAGGGCCAGTAATTCCCTACATGCGGCAGGAAAGTTCATAGTAGAGATTTGCGCACTTGGGTAAGCTTCCTGCCTCGCTCTTTGTGGAGGGCTGGCGAAGGAGGGAGATTTGTTTTCTCTTTCAGAGCTAAATCATGCAACTGCCAGGGACACAGTCTAGATGCAAACCGGAATTACTCACTTGGTCACATAATCTACAGAACGACGACTTAATAATAGACTCTATGCTTTTGTCGGGTAAAACACATAGCAAGGTAGAATGCTCCTGCATTTTTTTTCAAGTAAAAAGTAGCAAAGACCACATCTACAGGGGAGACTTTTTTGGTGCCCTCTCCCCAGACACCCTGCCTTGGCACCCATGCCCCAGCGCCAGAGATGGCCTGGAGTCCTGGGGGCTGGTTGGCTGCTGGAGTGACAGTGGTGGTGGGGTCTATGGAGAGACAGTGCCATCTGCCATAGGAAGAGTGGGGAACAAACCACTATCCTCCTCTACCCACCGGGGACACGCTGACTGGCCTGAGGCTTACACAGCAAGAGGCGGGAGCAAAGAGCTCTAGACAGTACCCCCTGGACCAGGGGCCACAGGCACAAGTGTCAGCCGGGGCCAGGCGGGTAAGGTGTAAGGCAGAAAGATGGCTGGTGTCTAAGAAAAGGAAAGGAAGAAAAAAGACATCATCCAATGTTATTTGTTTCTGTTTTATAATAATAACAACTTTCTTTTTTAAAAAATAGATATAACATTCAGAAACAAAAACAAAATTAGTTCCTCTTGGCAAGCTGATATACTTTCTTGTGTTAGGCACGAGATCTATTGTTCCCTTTTTCCCTCAACTTTCAAAAGACTCAAAGCTATATTTTGTGCTTCCCTTTGATTTTTTTAGACACAGCTATCTTTCTCTCCTCCCCACCTGTTTCCTCTCCCAATTCACACACACACATCATCCACACACACGCACATCATATACACACATACACAGGCAACATACACAGATACGAGAGTTACAGGCTCTTCTATTTTTACCCCCAGCTTTGTTGCATTTGTCTCTTTCATTGTAAGTTTTATCACAAATCCTTATCACAGTATGCAAAGTAAAGTAATAAATTAATAAAATGAATGGTTTCTATACTCAGGAGGCTGATGTTTCCAATTCTTCAACGAGAATATCACACCAGTAGGTGCCAAGGAATCCAGACAACCTAGAAACATGGACCAAATTTCACCCTTGGTTACTAGAGGGGTGCTGAGGGCAAGACCTACAGGGTTCCACCCATGCCTGGGTGAAAAAGTCCTAAAATATCAGGATCCAGAGCCCTATTTTAACCAAGCACGAGCTCTCTCTCTCTCTCTCTCTCTCCACACACACACACACACACACACACACACACACTTGCCTGGTAGTCTATAAAGATATGACATAGGTATCGTATATAATACTGGCTTAAATATTCCAGCATTCTTAAGCCTTTATTATAAAGTATTGTATTAATATGTGCCAAGGTCTTATTT
>CM052437.1:47896950-47943085 GCA_028533085.1 Varecia variegata
ACTATTGTCTCTGTCTGCAAGCCAAGATTCTGAATAGAGATGATATACATTGGGAGGAAGCTGTAGATTCAAAATTAATCTCTACCAAAGTTAATTCCTGAATAAATTAAGCTAAATGTGTTTTTTCAACACCATAAATCAAGTGCAATAGGTATAAATAAAACATGAACCTGGGTTTCCTCATTTATAATTTTAAATCTATGACACTTCAGCATAGGAAGGACAAATTTTTTTTCTTCTTTTTTAGAGCTGTGTGGCTAGCCATCTCAAAGATTGTAGTAGATATTGTGGAATCAAGTAGATTTCCTCTCTGTAGTTGGAAAAGCTAACACTCCGAAGCCCAAAGAAAAAAAATCGCTCTGCATTGCTCTGTATGCTTATGCAAAACATCATGACTCTCCTGTTGGGGCCAGCAAAGGAGGAGAAAAATTGCCAGAGAAGATGTGAGAATGGGGTGAGAGAGCAGCCAGCATCTCTGGGGAATAGGAAGGTTGTTCTGTTGCGAGAACTCCGTGGCCGCTTGGCATCGGGTTATTCCGTAGCCATAATTCGTGCTTAGAGAATCCATGAGGTGGAATTAAAATAGAACGTCAGGATGACCCACTTGAGAACTAACCTGTAGTGGGCACTGTGGTGCACCCCCACCGCCTTTACTTGGCCAGTGCACCCACCTTCCAGCTGTGTGAATGTTGGCTGCTAATAGACTCGCCTGGGAAATTACACCCCACCCCACCCTCCATCCAAGGCCAGAGCAGCCCACAGTCAATGAGAGCACAAGAGGCCAGCCCTCTTGCTTCAATTCTGCCTTGAGATTCACACTCCACAACTACATTGGCCAATGTGGTAGCTGTTAGCCAGATTAACTATTCAAATTTAAATGTAATTAAACTGAAAATTCAGTTCCTCAGTTATGCTAGCCATATTTCAAGTGCTCAATGGCCACAGATAGCAAGTGGTACCTCCTTGGTTAAGTTTATTCCTGGGGGAGCGGGGCGGGTTGTAGCTATTGTATATGAAATTATTTTCTTGATTTCTTTTTTGGATAGCTCACTATTAATATATAGAAATGCTACCAATTTTTATACATTGATTTTGTATTCTGCAACTTTACTGAATTCGTTTATTGGGTCTAACAGTTTTTTGGTGGAGTCTTTAGAGTTTTCTACATAGAAGGGCTGTCTGGAAAGTATCCAGCCATTGTTAATATAACAAGAATATATTACATGGCTGGATACTTTCCAGACAGCCCTCATATATTATAAGATCATGTTGTCTGCAAGCAGGGACAATGTGACTTCCTCCTTTCCAATTTGTATGCCTTTTATTTCTTTCTCTTTTCTAATTGCTCTGGCTAGGACTTCCAGTACTATGTAGAATAGAAGTGATGAGAGTGGGCATTCTTGTCTTGTTCCTGATCTTAGAGGAAAATCTTTCAGCTTTTCCTTATTCAGGATGATGTTAGTTGTGGGTTTGTTATTTACAGCCTGTATTGTGTTGAAGGACATATCTTCTGTACCTAATTTGTTGAGAGTTTTTATTATGAAGGGATGCTGTATTTTGTCAAATACTTTTTCTGTGTCTATTGAAATGATCCAATTCCAATGGTCATATCTAGATGTCAAAAAAACTAAGGAGTTTTAACTGGCCAGAAATAACTCTGACTAAAAATTAGTATTTTCATTCCTAGGAAGGGAGTGGGGGCATGGGTATCTGTTAGCAAACAGAAGTCTCTGACACAGTGACTGTACGGTAAGCTACATAATGGCACCCCAAAATATCTAGGTCCTAGTCCCTGGATCCTTTGAATATCACCTTATGTGGCAAAAATGACTCTGTAAGGATCTTGAGGTGAGGGGATTATCCTAGATTATCCAGATGGGCCCTAGATGTAATCACAGGCGTATTTACAAGACAGAGGAAGAGGGAGAAGTGACTATGGAAATAGAAGATGTGATGATGGAAGCAAGAGGTCGGAGTGTGGCATGATGCCAGGAAGGGGCCGTGGGCCAAGGGGGCACCACCAGCACATGGATCTGAACAGGGCTTTGCCTACTGTGTGCGGAGCAGGCCTCGTGGCTGCCACGGGTGCCTGACTCACTGGGCTTCCACTGCCTTCCACCTTGACTTCAGGGATCTCCACTCCCTGGGGACCAGCGCCAGGGTCACCTTCCTAGGGCCTCCTGGGGCCTTGCAAATAACAGCCCAGCCCGAGAGACCAGCGCTTCTCAGGGCGCCCTTTCCCCGGCAGATTGGCCATTAGCCATGAGCTGCACTAATTAACACGCCCCATCTTTCTCCTCACTCTCCCAGGCGGATCATAAGAGAACTGTGAGGAGAGGGAGGCCGAGACCCTGCACTGAAGCCTGGGCTCCCCTGCAGGTTACTAATGAGAGTCCCCGTGGGCTGAGGCTGCGGTTGTTACCGTGTTGACTGTTTTACAAGTTGTTTATCCATCAGTATTGTGTGCCCTAGCGTTCAAATCTTCACTCAGCACCCACATCGGGTGCCCAACATTGCACCACGGGGCAGAGTCCCCCACCCTTGAGGAGTCTTCTGTCTTTGTTTCTATGTCCCTGTCAGGGTCCTGCCACACCCATTCTGGGTCTTTCTTTCCCATGTATGTGCTCTAAGTGCTCATCTATCTTGTATGATCAGGGTGGTCTCTTCCTAGCAACAGCCCCTTAGATTTGAGGGAGCCTCTATGTCTTCAGAGGGCTTCTGCAGACCTCATGCCGTTTGACTGGCAGACTCTCTGGTCCCGGTCTTCCAGGTTACAGGTACAGGCCTGCAAAAGTCGAATGACGTGTCCAAGGACCTAGGGCTCATGAAGAGCGGGCTGGGATTGAGCCCCCTAAAGGCACCTGCTGGTTGTGCCTGCCCAGCTTCAGTTGCCCTTATTCTCACGGTGGCAGCCCACCCTTGCTGTGGGAACTGCCCCAGCGCTCTCTGTGTCGTTTGGAATCAGTGGGCACATGATTGGGCCTGAATTCCGGGAGCCCTCATTCTCCCCGACCATTATGATCAGCTCAGGGGTGGGCACGTGACCCAAACAGGCCAAAGAGCACCAAGGCGTTGCTGGCACTGTTGGGGGAAAGTGCTCTCTGCCCACTGGGGTTGCTCAGCTGGGAAGACGCAGGCCCGTCACTTTCGCCACCATTCAGGGAGAGCCGGCCTGAGGATGCCGTCAACCCAGAGGGAAGGGGACCGAGACTCCAAGAGACACTGCCCTGGCGGCATGGTTTGAAGTTTGCACCTTTGGTCCAGCCATGCCAGAAGGTAGTTTATCTCTGCATTTTACAGTTTCACGTCTCCCTTTTTTGTATTAACCCGGTGCAAGTTGGGTTCCTGTGTCTTGAACCCAGAAAGGCATTACTAACACAACCACAGCCGTCTGCCTCTGTGATCAGTGTCTGTTCTGTTCTATCAATACTATGCTGTCTCTCTCGCTCCCCAGCACGCCACGCACCTCTCCACCATCAACCCCTTCGCTCCAGAGATCTCCCCTGGCCTGTCCAGCTGTCCCACAGCCCCGGTCAGTGCTCCTTCCCTTCCGCCCGGCCTTCCCTAGCTTCACTGCCGTCACTGCTCTCCCCTCTTCCCGATTCTGCACAAGTTGGCATCACACAATTTAATAATTAATGCCAAGGTCATTGGCTTGTTTCCATATGTTGATCTTGTCTCTTCAACTAAATTTTAAGTTCTTTAAGATATGAGATTTTTTCTCACACTTCCACAAATCCTGAGCAATGTTTGGAAATAATAACTACACCTGTGTTGAGCACATACAGCATGCCAGACACGGCTCTCAGACCATTACTTGTACTTGTTAATAATTCACAACACACCTACGAGGTGACTATTATGATTACCCCTCTCTTACATATGAGGAAAGCCAAGCCCAAAAAGGTTAAGGAACTTGCTCAGAGTCAACTGGCTAGAAGTGGTAGAATTAGCATTTTAACCCAGGCATTCTGGGCTCCAGAGCCCACAGGCCTAATTACTACACAACCCTTGATAAATACCAACTGATGGAGCACATTCAACTGCAGAGTTACACCAAACCTAAAGCAGTAGTTGTTAACTTCCGGGGAATCACTGATAATCTGGCAGGTTTCATACCCTTCTAGAAAATGTGTGCACACATACACACACACACACACACCCGACAAAAGGGTGGTAATCCAGGGCTCTGATTCTGGAGCTGTTTGCCATCCTCACTCTAAACTTCAGTCCTTTGCTATGACTAGGTATTGGGAAAGGATGTCACAGAGTATGAGAAAGATGTCCCTACTCTCCACAAGTTTGACCTAAGAGAAAGGCTGGCGGCTGACCTGAGCAGGGGGAAGCTTGTATCCGGTGCCTCTTGCCCCCTTATCCTGCAGCGCTCCCAGGAGCAGATGGCAGCCCTTGTTCCTACCTGCCCAGCATCCCCTTCCCTCACTCTTGTAATAGCACTTTGGTTTCACTCTTGGTCCTCTTTGGGGGCCACCACTCCCTTATTGCAAATCATGTTATTTGCACAGTCAACCACCCTCCGCACCTGACTCGCACTAGCCAAGTGGACTCTGCCCTGGGAATTTGAGCAGGGCAAGGAGGGAATTCAGTTGAAGGGGATTCAGAGACTGAAAGAGAGCATGAGTGTCCATCTGCCACCCAGATCCCCCAAGTGCCTTTGCTTTCTTTTTTGTCCAAAGCCTGATCCTTGAGCTTTTCCCTCAGATCCGTGTGCTACCCAAGGTGGCGTTATAATGTGCTGACCTGGCGAGGCTGAACTACTTTTCCCAGGATTCCCTTCCCTGTATGTTTCCTGTTGGGATGGGCTGCACGCAAGGTCCTGGTGTGAGATTCGGAGGATGGAGGCGAAGCAGCAGCAGCTGTTGTAGCTCACACAAGTTGTCATATACCTGCTGCCTGCAACTGCTCTACCTTCCCCAGTGTCCTCCTTCAGCTCCTCCAACTTCTGAGCCAGGTATGTGTGTTTAGCTCTGTGATAAAAGATCCTGACTTAGGCAGGATACCCGCGCCACCAAAGTCAGAGGCACAGCTTCAGTCCATCCTCGGGGTCTCTAGCTGGTGTGTTCCAGCTCGTTCTTGCTCTTCCCCACTTTACACCCAGCCCCCCTGCCCTGCAAGTGCAAGCTCCAGCGTCAGACCTGGAACTAATGCCTTACAGACACGGCTTCACCAGCTCCCACAGTTGGGTGAGATCAAACCCCTGCAACAAATCCCTAGTGCTTTGTTCCTCTAGTGGTTTTGCACATCTGATTGAACCCTGACTGGGATACTACCCTAAATCCTCCTAATAGATTCCTCTTTGGTGTAAGTTATCCAGAGTCTATTTCTGTGGCTTGCAACCCAAGAAATCCCAAACTGTACACATTGCATAATGTATATAAAAATATTTCCAAATGATAAAGTGCTAAATACATGTATTTCCTAGGAGAGACTGTGCTGGAAGAACAAAAAACAGTCTAGGGTAAGACAGACAGATTCAAAATTGAATTCTGCCAGGTCTTTGCCTGTCTTTGGACAAAGTCACTTACTCTGTCTGACTCTGTTTCCCCCTCTGTAAAAATTTCAAAAAGTTAGTAGTTAGGATTAGGTATCTTCTAGGGTTTGGCTGTGATTTGAGAGGGTGGATCCGTCCCCACCAAGGCTCATGTTGAAATGGGATCCCCAGTGCTGGGAGGTGGGGCCTGGGGGGGTGTTCGGATCCTGGGGCTGCATCGCTCACGAATGGCTGGTTCTCCCTGAGTGAGTGAGTTCTCACTCTTGTGAGACTGGATTGGTTCTTAGTGGGTTGTTATAAAGCCAGGCTGCCCCTCAAGGTCCCCTCTCTTCACACCTGTGCACTTCCCCTCTGACCTTCTCTGCTCTGTTGTGAGGCAGCACAAAAGCCCTCCCCAGAAGCCAGGGCCAGGCCTTTGAACTTCTCAGCCTGCAGAACCATGAGCTAAATGAACTTTTCTTTGTAAACTACCCAGTCTTAGGTATTCTTTCTTAGCAATGCAGAATGGATAGGTATCCATGCACACTAGGGAAAATGCCCAGCTATCATTAGCTCCAACAAGAAGCAAGTTTTTCAGTCTCTCATGTAGACGCAGTGGAGGCAAACAGTCTAGGGCAGGGATGGTGGCTCCAGAATCACCAAACACCAGGCACCTCACGCTCTTGTTCCTGCCACCCCTGGAACAAGCCCCATCCTCACGGTCCACGGCGGCCACGCCTAGCTGGCAGGGAGGCCGGCACATGCAGTCTTTATTGTGTGCTGTAATAAAAGCTGGGCTCCTGTGATCGAGGCAGGAGGGAGGAGTGAGTGTGGGGAGGCAAACTGCTGCCCTGCACAGCGGAGACAGCAGCAGGGCTGCGGGGAGGGCGTGTGGAAACTAGCGCAGGCGTCTTCGCCTCCTCCCTTTCAGTGCTCCTGTGCTCTCCCCAGAGTCCCACCGGAGTGAACATTCACTGTGACAGCAGTTTGTGATAGGACTGACATGACGTCAAAGTAGTGAAACTGACCCTCTGAAATACATCGAACAATCTTTACCTATATGTAAAAATGACAAGGTTAAGAGTTTGGATTCCAGAGATGGACAAACCACATTTCCACTCCTGGAGTTTCTGCTTACTGGCTGGGGAACTTTGGGCAAGTTTTTTAACCTCTTGAAACCTGATTCCTCAATTGCAGATGTCAACAACAATAGTATTTACCTCAGAGTTTTGTGGTGGGAATGCAAGAATATAACGCATGAGAAACACTTAATATAATACCTGGTACACAATAAGTGCTCAATAAATATTAGCAGCCATTATTATTGTCAACAGTATTATCTTTATAAAGGTGATCGGTCAAGTCTCTCCAGAGATATCCTAATGCTTTCCCCTCCAAGTTGACTCTTCACTGCTTTCTGTAGCTTCAGCAGCCTGAACAGCGGGGAAAGAGAACGAGGCTTCCAACAACTCTCCTGTCTAAGCAGCTTGACAGAGCAGACTGGAAAACCCACAGCGTGCCTAAGTGACCCTCAGCGGATTAGTGGGGACCGTGGCCGTCAGGACTCCCTGCTGAGGCTTCCATCTGTCTTCTTAGGGCTCCTTAGCCTGAGATCTTCCAGCAGCTCAGGACCCCCTACCCTCCCGCCATGGGTAACAATTTCCCCTAGTCCGTTGTTCCTGAGCCCCTGAGTCCTGGTTCAGTCCGGTGCGGCTGGCCAGTACTCAATAGGGTTCCAAACCTGTCCCCTGCAAACACAGGCTCCCTCTGAGTGGAAGTGTTATCTCTCACCAGATAAGGGATGTGCTCAGCCCGGATCAAACACTTGTTTATCTACAGGGTGGTGAGAGCCAGAACTCTGGTCTGTTCTTCCCCGGTGGTTTATTTGCTTACCCTTATCACCCCTCCATGGTGGCATTATTTGCGCACCTGTTCTCAGTTTCTGGCTCATTAGACTTAGAAGTGCCCTGGTTTCTTGGGCAGATGGCTCCTTGGGCAGCTGCGGGAGAGCAGTGCTGGACCAAGGGTCTGGAGACGGGGACCTGGGTCTGTCTCCACGTGAAGGGACGGATGGGGTGCACACATCCCAAAAGCCTCTTCCAGCGCTGACATTCTGATTGGGTATGAAAGCCTTGGGTGTGACAAAGAAGAAAAGTTGAAGACACAAAAGGAGGAAGTGTGAATGTCTTCAGCCTCCTGTGTGAGGCAGAATGGTGAGTCTCTTCTGACCACACTTTTTCTGTTGCTTATTTTAGCTGTGTGGTCTGTAGCCCCAAAGTGGCCAGGTATAGGGCTCCAATTCACTAACTTGTTAGTGCAGAAATGGCTTTTAAGAACAATAACTGTATCCCATGCAAATCTGGAGCCAGAAAGGTGGAGAGAAATTCTAGAATTCCAGCAGCAGGTTAAGTGATAGTATAAATAAGTCCTTACTTTGAGAAATACTTCATTAAAATCAGGACTTACTGAATAAATCAGTGTTGGGAGGTGGAGGCATATATTATTTACAAAATAATTCCTCACTTTATAAAAAGCCAACTCTCTTCTGTTGGAAGTCAGCTCTCATGGTCCTAAGAATAAAACTGAAACTATAATAAAACGAATGATACAACTTTTGGCTAATAAACCCATTGTATAACAACAAGCATAGCAAGGCTATGCAGTGCTTTCATTCACAAAGTGGTTTTTTTTCCCCATAAACACACTCACATTTTGGGGAGAAATTTCTATAAGACAATGTCCTTCTCAAAGTCCAATTTGACTTGGGTGCCTTCTGGGAATTAAACAGTGTAGATTTTTCCAGTTGCCTTTGAAAGGCAAAATCCTTATTTTTTCAGTGATGAAAAGTCTGCAATGCCCACATCTCCCACAAGGGGACAGGGCACCACTGGGTCTTTAATCACGACAAAGGCCTGGGATGCAGAATGTGCCTCCTTCCCAGGGAGAAGCTGGTTCACTGAGTGTCCTTAAGAGGCAGATCTGAGAGGGTCCAGGCATAATTGAATTTCATGTCTCACAAACCCTAAGTATTTGTTAGAAACTTTTTGTCTGTTCTTATGCAGAAAAAGGATGGAATGATTTTTTGTGTTGGACAGTCCTTAAAACATTCACAGGGAAAAAAATTATTTTTCCTATATAAATACAGTATGTATTTATACTGTATTTATATATGCCACCTAAATCAGCAACAAAAGTGATTTTAGGCAGGTACCAATACACACTGGATCATGTATATGCTGTTCTCCCTTCAAGTTTCTCTTGTGAATTTAGGGACACGCATGAGGTAAAGTGCTTTCTCTGTTCATGTTCTACTGCACTGTCTTTGGACTGCTTTTGAATGGAAAAAGTATTTAGGATTCAAAAGAAATTATTATTAAGTAAAAATAAATTCCCCAAGAAAGGAATTTCAGGATAAATGATCAATTTGAGTTTTTAGGGGAATTTTCCTTTCATATTTTTGTACTGGGCTTCCATTGCTGTACATAAATGATGATAAAAGTAATTCAAGCAGCAAGAAGAAACAAGTGATTCTACTGTGTCTGGTTTATACCAGCTGATGGAGAAGATACAATCGCCAAAAGGGAGTGTTGGGTGCCAAGACCCAGATCTCGCCTAAAGAAGCATGAATTGATCACGCCCTAGTTTTTAACCTCATGGGAGAACTGAACCAGGGAGATTTTATGCTTGACTGTTAGTCACACTGTGGCAGAATCCACTTATGTCTCCTAACATCCATTTCTCTGTCTTTCTCAGTACCAGAACTCTTGGATTTAGCTGGTGTATCATTGCACAGTATAAAGTTCATCTTTCTCAGTCTATGATAGGGGTGACCACATGAATAAATCATGACCAATGGATAAAAGCAAAAGTGTTCTTAAAAGTGGCAAGGTGTTCCTTTTTACTTTTCCTAGTTTTCTAATAGCTGGAATGTGGATGTGATGGTTAGAGCCGGAGCAGCCATACTGGACAATGAGTTGAAAGATACCTCATGGGAATGGTGGAGAAACGAGAGAGGAAGCCAGGTCCCTGGTCATTGTGGAGCCACCAAAGCAGCCTGGACTGCCTACCTAGGTTATGACAAGAGAGAGAAATACAAAAAAATCTGTATTTTGGGTTTTCAGTTATCTGTATCTGAACCAAATCAATTGAGAGACCTTAAGAAAACAGGCCAGAGGCAAGATGGACTTATTTTTTTCTAATTACTTGTTTTGTCATTGTTTTATCATTCTTATCACCAAACGACATTTACTAAATGTTGTGTAAAGGGCACTGCTGAGTGATCTGGTTTGAAGCTCTCTTAGGGATACAGCTGGATCAGGACATCAAACTCAAAGTTCAATTGTTAAAGAATCCTTCATGAAAACTTCTCCGGCTCCATTGTACAAATGTGCAGCTGTATTTGGTCACAGCCATAGCTGTTTCTGATATCTTTGTTTTCCCTAGGAACAGAAGTTGTGTTTATCCTGAATCTCCCTTTATAATTTAAGTTAAAAACAAAGTCAAAATCCTGTTCCTTCATTCAGGCTTGATGTTTGATGTAAACTAGACAAAAGCTGCAGGCAATGGCATTAATGGCCTTGGCACTGTGAGGACAATCTGCATCTGCTCCCTCTGTGTTGTTCTGATTAATAACCACTTTTCTGGTTCTGGGGTTGAGGACAAAGCAGATCCTTTTCCCTCTAGATCCCTACACAGTGACATAGATTCATGAAGTTTTCATGCTGCCACTTGTTCACCCTAGACCCAGTAGGGAAGATGCAGGGAGGAGTCCACTGGCCAAAGAATTTCTTATCACTCCAGGAAGTGTTCAGGGGTGCAGGGTGGAGCAGGGTAGAGGATGTTGTCCTGGCAACCCTGAGTCCTCAGCCAGCTGGACCAGGGACAGAACTTTTGTCAGCAGGTCGCAACAGGTGCCAGCAGCATGAGCCCAGTGCTCCCGGGCTCTCTCAGGAGAGCAGCACTGCGCCCCCTGTTTAATTGGGACTGCTGGGTATGGCCCAACTTCTAGGGAGAGTTCTGGGCAAACAGAGGCCTGGCAGTCTAGTAGTCCCACCAAGAAAAAGAGTTCACTGCCTCAGCACAAAATGAGAGTGGCCAGACATTTAGAGATGGGGCTTCCTGGGTAAAAATAACCAACCGGTCTTTTGAAAAAACAGCTAAAAGCCAATTGCCCACGTATTTTCAAATTACTCATAGCACCTGATTTTAGATTGCCATGTTATAATAAGGTTGCTCAAGGCAGCTTTATATCCAAAGCCTACATGCTTCACCTACTGTAGAGGACAGTCTGGTGGCCAAAGTGGGGGCGGGTGGGGATTATTTAAAAAGTAGTATTTACCTGGAAGGTCCTAAGCCCCACGATAAGAATTATTCCAGGGATCCCTTCCCAAAAGATCTCTAATTTACCACCACACCTAGCACAGTGCTTCATGTTATACCAAAGAAAAATGGAAATAAAATTGCAGTAAAAATGTGCACAATAGCCTAGAGTCTCACTCTTCTGAGATGGGGGGGGGGAGTGGTTAGGCTTCCCTAAGGCCTGGATGAATTACTTTTAAATACTGTCAATGTCTGTCTCTAATTCCACATTCACAGGAATCCTTCAGGACAGTCACACAGCACCTCAGAAAAACTGACACGAAGAAGGTGCTCAGTTGGCAAACCTAAGCATTTGGTACCTAAAGGGCACATCCCTCATATGAACGAAGTGCCATTTTGGTTTTGGCATCAGTTTGGTTTACATGGTCTCTTGCTGGAGAGCCTCTTCACTGATTGTCGTACTGAAAGAAAAGCCAAGGATTGGGGAGAGGAGTGTTCAATGACTCTCGGCCCAGGAGCCTAGCTGGCCTGCACAGCGCACTGCCCTCTAGAGTCAGGACAGTATGTAAGTTTTAGCTCACCTGCCAGCAGTGTTGGCAGTGGCTCCTAGTAGAGTGTGATAAAGCTTGTGAGACTCAAGAAAAACAAGTGCCATGATTGATTAGTCATGTCTGCAATAGATTAGGATCTGTGCACAGTTGGATGGGATAGGAGTATCTGCCTTCCAAGTAATGTATTTTATCAGTTCTAATGAGCACACCCCCCGGCCCATTTTTGCATCTTTGAAATTGGGTTGCATCTTATAATCACTGTGCTAGATTATATTTTCCAAAAATGGCCACACAATTTCAAGTCTCACATGGTCTTCCAGAATCTAGCCAAGCCCTCATCCAGAAACAGAATTTATGTCCCTTCCCCTTGAACTTGGGGGCGGGGGATGTCTTTGTGACTGCTTCAACTAATAAAGTGTGGTAAAGTGATACTTAGTGAATTATGAAGCTAGGCCATTAAAAAACAAGATAGCTTCTGCCTGACCTTCTCTTAGGATGCTGACCCTGGGAACTTGGCCACCATTCTCTGAGGAAGCTCATGAGGTCCCAGCGGACAGCCAGCACCAGCCTGCAATCACGTGAGCGGGTGCCGTCTTGGAAGCAGGTCCACCAGCCCCAAGTAGAGATGCCTGAAGCTGCGTGGGGCATAGATGAGCCCTCTCTGCTAAGCCCTGATAAATGGCAGATTCCTAGCAAAGTAAATGATCGTTACTGTTACAAGATACAAAGTTCTGCAGTGGTTATACAGCAACAGACAACTGAAATAATCATGGTCAGCCAGGCAGTGGTCATGACAATTTTCATTGCTCGGATGTGTACACCAAGACTTGTAGAACCAGTGTCAGTTAACTGAAAGAAAACCCTAAAGACAATAGTGGAACATGTTTTAAAGAAATACTGCAATCACCATGCCTTTATATACAAAGGACAATACTGTAATGGAAAACATGAACACTGATGACTCTGAATTCAAAAAGCAATCTAGAAGGATCAGTATGAAGAAATCTGAGGACTATCATACCAAATTTATTTTGCATATATTTTCCTTTGTAATGATGCACAACAGTAGATATATAATGAAAAAAAAATTATGTCTAAATAAAATTAATAGAACATTCAATGAATATAAACAAACACTAAGTGATAGCATTTTATCATCGTTTCATTGGCAGCAAATCATACCAGCATATCATCAGTGGTATTAGATAATCTTACAATCTGTGATGTCTTAGATTTATTGTTTTTGACTTAAACCTTTCTAATTATACCGCCAAATACAACTATTCTAAGAGAGATTTTTATAAACTTTCCATTTTTTCTTTGAAAATTAAAAAAAAAACCCAGCAGGGATAGGCTTTAAGTTCAATTTAATTTTTACTTTTATAATTATGTCCACAGCATTGTTCTATAAAACATTTTGGAAACTAAAAAAGTTAATTTTCTGGACTTAATATTCCAAACAAATGATCCCCATAAACCCCTGAAATCACATAAATTTTACATATTATGAAAGTTTTAGGTGGCTCTGTTCTCTTGAATAGAAGTTGGGGGAGAGTAGGTTTCATGAAAGTGTGATAAAGTCAAAACTTCTAAAGCTAAAGATACGGTGAACATTAAAGAAACAGAGTGAATTAGTGGTACTTATTAAGCATTTATAAAGCAAAATGAAGTGATGGTGTTGATCTTATTACTACTGTTAACAGAATCAAAGCTTCCATAGATTTCAAAAACAGAAGTTTATTCACAAAATACATTAAAAAGGTTTGACAAAAAATACTACAA
Organism: Varecia variegata; assembly: GCA_028533085.1. Classification (NCBI taxonomy): domain Eukaryota; kingdom Metazoa; phylum Chordata; class Mammalia; order Primates; family Lemuridae; genus Varecia; species Varecia variegata. The sequence goes on from CM052437.1 coordinate 47,910,091, forward strand.
ACCCCTCACAGTCTTTCTTGTACATCTCACCATCACTTACCACAATCAATAATCAAAAGTCTCACCAATTCAATTTCTCTATTTTAAGTAAAAAAGAGGTCTTTGTAAATCATAGTATTTTGTTTTCTGAAAAATGAAATTGCTGAAAACAGTTACCCAGATCTAGTCCAATAGTGCCATTTTGGTGTTTTATAAAATAATATTCTGTATAGAAAATTACTGACACTGAAATCTCTCAAAATGTATTTATGAAGTTTAATACATAGTAGTTTTTCCAAGGCATACTATTTTAAGCCAAATGAAGTGATTCCTCCCACAGCATTATAAACACTAAAACACAAGTGTAAAAGATAAAACATGGAACTCTGGGGATGCAGAATGAATTTGAAATATATTTAAATATAAGCAACTATTGACTTTGTATTAGAAATGGCAGGGAGCGGACAAGAGCCTGCCCTGGAGACGTGGTGTCCATGCATAGCGGCAAGTCAGTGTCCCGTCAGGTCAGCGAACACACCCGGGAGAAGCTGGAAGCTAGCCTGCAGGTTTGCATCTGGGGCCTTTTTTCATCAGCCAAATCCAACTTTGTTCAGTGAAGGTCACAGGATCTCAGAACGTATCTTAAATTCTACGAGTGTTCCTCTGGTAGGTTTCAAGTCCAAAGTCTTCAATCAAATTTTATGGAGCTTTGTAACAATCAGTACTCTCACTGTTTGGTCAAATGAACTACAAATGCAGAGACCCCTTTTATCTGGACTCCAGTCCAAACTTGAAATGGGCTGGGTAGACAACGTAACATTCTGCAGAAGGCTGACAGAACCTGCAACTCCCATCTCTACTCCCTCGGAATCTTTCTTTGACCGCTGAATGGGGTACTCGCTGAAAACAAGATCAAAGAGGTAAGATGACGTAAATCTTAGCATTTACCATTTTATTTCTATACATATACTTCAATGACTCTATTTTTATTTCTCAGTTCATTACCGGAACTAATAAATACTTAAAGAATCTTTATAATATTGAATTGTATGCAAATAAACAGACATGATTTCAACCTCAACCCTATCCCCTCAACATCTCATAAAGAAGGGTTAGCTCTATTAATACTAAAAACTTCTAAATATCATTTTTGTTCAGCATGTATTTGTATTTTCTCTTCTAATATGGAAGTTCTAGGTTGATTCAGTGTTCTTTAATAAATTTACTTGGTGCTTTTGATAATCTTTTGTTGTAATTTTTCTCTATATTCAGATTGCTAGACTCCATAGGCAAACACAATGTTCAAAGGCAACAGCTGTAAGTAGCGTTTGAAGAACCCCATCTAAACGCTTCTAGAATGGAGAACTGTCACCAGTTTCTAACCCTAGAGCTCCATTATATAGATCCATGCCTAAGGACCTTTGTGTACCATTTCTACGGGAAGGCACCACGGGGTGGATTTTTTAGATCTAAACATTATTGCTTCAAAAAAAAAGAAAAAAGTGATTCTGAGAACATTTGATTTTTTTCAGCTGAAAATATAAATTTATAAAGTCAGAAGAGCTGAAGGTTAACAATGCATAAATACGACTTGGTCTAGATTTGAGAGGGGGGAAAAAAATCAAACATCCCTCCCACTATGGAGATGTGTTCCTGGTGAAATACAGAGGTAGTCCTTCTCAGAAGACCTTTTAAAACCTATTAAGTATCAATTATGACACTACCTTTATTTCATAAATGCTAATAAAGTCCAAGAGCTTAAGAGATACAAAACAAATGAGAGGCAGAGCAAAAGTGAGAGAAGCTATAGGTAGATAACCTACTATTCTCTCTTCAACTATCCTCTCAGACCCTACAAATTATTTCAATTAAAAGGAATAAAACATTCAGGTGAATAAACAATTTAAATACAGACTTTTTTCATATGTCTCTTGGCAAAGGCTGCAGTAATTTAGTATTTTAAAGATAACATAAAGACTTTTGAAAATCCTCCATATTATTTAAGTTTTAAAAGCTTATATGTGTGTGTTTCAAATACTCAAAAAAAAAAAAATCAGCATGTTGGGGTCTATTCATTCAAAAAAGACTATTTTGAATAACCAGATGAATTCCTTGAGGAACTCTTGGTTAAATGCTCAATATATTTTTACAATTTAATTGCATTACTACTAAGGCAGACTGGCAAATGGAAATAAAGCTAAATATCATTTTACTTAAATCAACTCCCTTTGCTGGTACAATATTTGACAGCAAAGCTCCAAACCAATTTGAAGATTAGACTAGACATCTGTTACGGTAAAGATTAAAGTTCATACTGAGATACAGTTCAAGTTTCTAATTGCATACAGACCCAGCTTTACTGATATAATTAAATCTATTGTAGTCAAATTCTAGCTGCAAACGTGTTTGCACGTCACATGGGATACAAATCCATGTGTGGGTTACAAAGAAAACTGGGACTAGTTCTTCGAGTAAGCAGCCTAAAGTTTGGTCATCAAGTAAAATAGTGACATGCCACTGCATGGCTTAACCAAAGGGACTGGCAGAGCCTCTGTGGTGGGGACTGGGGTGGAAGAATCAGGAAGAACAACAGGCAAAGGTGCTGGGAGGAGAAACTGCCAAATGATCTATCTGCCCCGCATTCATTCTTCCAGAACTCCCAGAACTTTTCCTCTGTTTTTCTCCTCACAGAAACCACATCGTTTTGATCGAAAGCATTCACTCTCCGTTCTTTGCCAGCTATATCCCTGAATACAGTACTTTACCAAGCATTTTCCAATTGTAGCCCTGTTTTTCAGAATCCCTTTCAGCTTCTATTGACAAAAGGAGCTAATAGGCTGGGCGCAGAGGCTCACAAGTGTAGTCCTAGCACTCTGGGAGGCTGAGACGGGAGGATCACTTGTGGTCAGGAGTTCAAGACCAGCCCGGGCAAGAGTGAGACCCCGTCTCTCCAAAAAATAGAAAAATTAGCCGGGTGTGGTGGCATGCGCCTGTAGTCCCAGCTACTTGGGAGGCTGAGGCAGGAGGATCATCTAAGCCCAGGAGTCTGAGGTTGTAGTGAGCTATAACGATGCTACTACTCTAGCCCTGGTGACAGAGCAAGACCCCATCTCAAAAAAATAAGATAAAATAAAATAAAATACAATAAGCTAATAGGGAAGGATTTTGTAAATGTGGAAGTCCCAGATATACTGAAGATGCTGTTTTTCTTCTTATATTATTAATCTAACTTAGTTTTTGAAATATTCTTCATTCATGGGCTTGTGTTATTTTTTTTTCCTGAGTGATGTTTATAGAAAGATTTTATTTTTTCCCCTCCACATATACATTACTTAGCTAATAAAGGATTCAAAAATACCATTAACTCCTAATTTTATCAGACCTTTTAAATGAGCAGCTGACCTAGTATCTATCACATTAGGGTCCCTGAGATTCACTGAGTACAGCGCATGGTAACGGCTCCCACTGTAGCTCACCTGCCTGGGTATGCAGAAAGCAAGCTCAAGGACAAGGTCTTTCCTGGAGACCTATCAGGAGTGCCGGGCTCTGTTTGGTTCTATCACAATGATGTTATCCGAATCTAGGCAAGTGAATTATCAGGATCTCAAACTAAGAATTCCAATCCTTTCCTATCTTCTAGAGGTAGTGTTCTAATGACTAGAAGACAATATTTGATAAATGTCTTGGGCCAACCTTTTCATACTTAAATTAGCAAAAACTGTAATTTCAAATCTATGAAAAAAACTGTTCCTAGGCTACTTTAATGTATATAGCAGACAAAACTAAAATGACAAATATATTTATTTAGTGCACCAAAAAAAGGTTACTATTTACTAAGTGTAAAATAGGTACATTAGTTAAAAAAAAAAAAAAAAAAAAAAAAGCTTAGAAAACAATAGTTACGTAATACCATGAAATTTAAAATCATATCAAAATGAACTAAGTCAAAGCAGGAAAAAAAAGACAAAAAAGTTCAATCTAATCCTACTTTACACCCACAAGGAACTGAAAAAGGAGCAGTGTGCATGGGGAGAGACTTACTACTTCCAGAGGTGAAGGCTGCCGGCGCCTCCAGCTGTCAGAAAGAGCTCCCTGTTCTGCGGCAGGTGTCGGACCTGCCACACAGTAGATTTATGAGCCTAAATAGGACGAGAGGTACACAACTGGTTTATATGCTAAATGGTACCCTGGAAGAGAAACCCTGCAAACAAAGAATTTTCACTACAATTTCAAATGTTATAAAAGCAAAGTTATTTTCTGGTAAATCTCTTTATAGTGGCTCCAGAGATTTCCAGGACCCCATAAGATATTAGAAAAAGCATCATTTTTCTTTATTGTCTTACAAAACAAAGTTCTACCAATTAAAAAAAAAAGAAAGATATTAGATTAAAAGATTAAAAGTCCATTTAATTTTATTGTACCATATAAATTATAACAATAGGTTTTATACATTTAAATACTCTAGTTCATTCTAAAGGGGAAAAAAAACACTTGAAATACAAAAACAAATACTTCTTCCTAAGGGAGGAAAAAAGTATAGATTGAATTTTTTTTTAAAAGACTTCAGCTTTTAGAACAATGTTAGGTTCACAGCAAAACTGAGCAGAAAATATAGAGAGGTCCCATTTATAGACTGAATTTTTTCAATGACAGCTGCCAGAGCCTTATCTTGCCATTTGATTTGTCCAGTCTTCAAAATAAGGGCCATGAGGACTCACAGACAGTGTGCACAGTCACAATAAGCCAAGGTCTTCGTCAGTCACAGTAAACTAAAAAGCAGGCAGCTGGAAGGTTAGCAGTTTGTTAGCACCTCAGTAACAGCCAGTAAATCCCCCTTGGCAGTGCTGTCTTCCCTGGGGGGAACTTGGGCTAACACGGCACATTACCGTGAGTGATTAGTCTTGACATTTGATTTTAATAGTCTTTTGAGAGAATTACCATTAGCGGATAAAACTACATATCTCAAAACACACATTTTAAGTGTGTGAGAGTCCCCAAGTGATTAGATTCAAGCTGTTGAAAATTTGTTTTGTAGCTTCAACTTCTCTTTTTCTTTTCGAAGTTGAGAAAAACACAAAAAGCGTGAGAGCAAATGACTTCTTTAAATACATCAGAGTTATTTATTTGACAGAGTTAGCCATAACAGGATTAACTAAATATAATAAAAGAGTTTTGGAGATGACACTTTTATTTATAGATAATGAGAAATATGTTGCAAATTATATATGAAACAATTTAGTAAAGCATTGTATATTGTTGATACTTAATATATTCTGAAATGACAAAGGTAAAACAATATTATAATTTATAGCTACCTATTAAGAATTTAGTTCATCAGGCAATAACAGTGATTTGAACATCATAATAATAATCAAATGAGACAAAATAGAAAAGTTTGAGAAATCCTACTGAATCCACAGTGGAGGGAGAGGGAGCAAGGGAGTGAATTCTTATTTCCTGAGCAACTTATACATTTTAATCTTATGGAAACTATGAATCTGTAACGGATATTTCTTTCTTTTTACACCTGAGGAATCTCAGAGTCACATTTCCAACCCATCTCCTGTAAATGACAGGATGTCTCAGCGTGAGTTTTATATAATCCCCCACTCCAGACATTATCTTTTTTTCTTAAACCAGTATTTTCCCTTTGCCCTGCTTTTCTCATTTATTTTTCTAATGGTGCAATGCCATGTTTCCCTCTCAGCCACCTCAAATACAAAGTACAAATAAATAAATAAATAAATAAATATTTTTGAACACCTACTATGTACTAATCAGAGTAATCAGTGTTTTAAATAATTTCATTTAATATACCAAACTGGAATATAAAATAAAATATGATGAAATGACACAATATATACATATAGATATATTTTAAAAGTATATAATTAGGTATCAATACTAATATTATACATTTGTTAGAAAACACCAGGCTGTTTTGCTGATCAGATTCCTAACATCAGCTAGGTTTCTTGTGATTGATCCTAAACTGCAAAATACGATTCCTAGCTAACTGAAAGTTTTATTATAATAAAGAAGTCTAAAGTTGATAAACTTTGGGAAAGTACTCTTTGCACAGAAAAACTTGTCAAGATCCCACGATAATATATCAAAAATAGCTCCCTTCACATAAAGACCTGGAAGGAACCTTGGTGACTAATTCTATTTATTAGTCTTAAGCTATCATTCCTTTTCATAGAAAGACATTTTCCACGTATTTACCTTTTCTGAAACAGAGGCAAAGCCTTTGGTTGGATGCTGTGTTCTCATGTCAAAAACATGAAACTTTCCTTCCAGAGATGTGGCTACTAACTTATTCATACTTATGTCTTTTCTGTCAAATTCCAAGCTACACACCTGAAGACAGAGAATATTTATTATTGATAATCTCACCATTATTACTCAGGAGGCTCTTTTAAACTAAGTAAAACAGCTTTAAAATGATCAGATAATGTGAAAGCACTTAAACAATCATTTTATCTTTTGAATCAATACATCAAGTACTGTTACTGCAAAAAAAAAAATTCTTCTCCATTAATAAGATCAACCAAACCATCTCGGGTTCCCACGCTCAGTGGATGCATTTGGAAAGCCATCATTTAACCTTTGACATGATTTCATACAGTGAAGTCAAGGCTGACTTTAGAAAACAAGAGGGAACCACATTCTTCACTAAACGTGTACAACCCAGGAACCAAAAACCTGAGGGTACATGGGGAGGTGATTACTATTTCAGGCTTTCTATTAGTAGCAGATAAAAGGCCTCTTACTTGCTCAGTTTGATATTATACTGCATGGCCCACAGGGGTCCACAGACAGGCCTCAAGGACTGGTGACTCCCTAAGCATTGTACATACCACACTTGGGTGTGTTTTCACTTCCTGAAGAGAGGATCCATGATTTTCATTAGATTCCCAAAGGGGGTTGGCTCTGAAAGGTTTAGAACCACTGGCAGAGGGGTTGACTGAGATGAGTTAATAGAAGTGCTTCCCTGTAGTAGTTCAGAGGTGGATGGAAACATGCTCAAAGAAACCAAAATGCTTCAGAATGTACATTACCCCATTTTTTATGTTTGTCTCCCACCGTAATGACATATTTCTGAGATCAAACAGCTTGATATCCCCATTGTCATAGCCAGCACAAACAACACGTTCCTCTTGATTATAAGCATTGCCTGAAAATCAAGATACAACATTTCATATCCTATAAATGCTAATTTGAAGGCTGCTAAAAAAAAAATCTTATGAAACTATACATATAACTTATACCATTTATTTATTTTTCTTTATTTCTCTTTTTTTCTTTTTTTTAGTGTTTTTATTCTGTTTTTTTCCATCCAGATTCTAGAGCGCATATAACATATCAAATCAGATTTTAAAAATCACATTGGGTAAAATCCCATTTTATCAATTCTGACAGGACATCAAGATTATTAATTTGGTATCTATTATTATTTTTCTTAAAAAAAGCTCATTCACTGAAATTCTATACTGAAAGGGTCCACTAGATTCTAAATTGAAAGAAAATGCTCTTTCTGTATTGTATCTACAAAGACTAGCAGGCCAACTACAGTTCAAACAAAGCAGGGTCTGGGAGGATAAATATGCTATGCTTCTACTGCGTTCCTTGGCAGTAACTATATTAGAATGCAAATAGAAACTACTTTAAAACTTAGCTATTTTGCAAAATGTTCTGGCATGATTCCGCCTTTGCAAGGAAATAGGAAATAAGTTACAGCACACGGTGCTACTTATTTTTAGTAGTATGGATGATCATACCTGAAGTATGGGATGCAGGGATTTATTCCAAGTCCCTCTTGCTGAGGAAACAGTGCTAAGTGAGAATGAGGCCCTTGCCACTGTGCTAGGCTATCTGGGCATCTTACCCCAGTGCCTTCATGCTCCACTGCCTCCAGCTTCCTCCTTCTCATAAACTACAGCCCTGCACGTCCACTCCGGGCTCCACCTACATGGCACACTAGCATCTTAAATTCATGATGTCCCAAACTGACCTCACCATGTTCTCTTACAAACCATCCCACCCCTGGAGGAACTTTTTCAAGTAATAACATCATTCACCCCACAAACACCCTCAAAACTCAGTCATCTTGGACATAATCCTCTCTCTTGTTCTTCATATCTAAAAGGTTGCCAAATTCTATGTATTCTGCTACAATATTATCTTTTGAATCATCAGCTCTGTTCCATTCTCATTGCTTCTAACCTATGTCTTAACTTGGAAGATTGCAAAGAGCTCCTGAACTCACATCCCTTGTGCCACTCATCTCTCCCCATTACACACCATCAGGTAATTCTCCTGAAGCTCAGATCACATTTCTTCCTTGAAGAAACCTTCCAAGGCTTATAACTACCTCCAGACCGTTCAAACACCTCTGGGCGCAGTACTGAGGCATCTCTAAGGCTATTGCTACCATTATTCCCTTCTATATACAGTTGGCCTCCATATCCATGGGTTCTGCATCTGCAGGTTCAAACAACCATGGATTCAAAATATTTGAAAACAAAAATCTGCACTGTACTGAACATGTACAAACTTTTTCTTCTTGTCATTATTCCCTAAACAATATGACTATTTACATAGCATTTACATTGCATTAAGTATTATAAGTAATCTAGAGATGATTTAAAGTATATGGAAGTACATGTGTAGGTTACGTGTAAATACTATGCCATTTTATTTTTTAATTTATTATTTTGATATTTTTGACTTCTTCTAAGACATGAAGCAGATACTACGCCATTTTATACAAGGGATCTGAGCATCCACAGATTTTAATATCCGTGGGAGGTCCTGGAACCAATCCCCCACAGATACCAAGGGACAACTGTATTTTCTTGGGCACTTTCAAATTATTCCTTAGGCTTGAAATATCCTCCTAATTTCAGTGTTTGAAATCCTATGTATCTTTGGTCTTAGCTCAAAATTCTCATCCTCTCCAGCCGTCTCCTCCTCTGGATTTCCTTTGCATTTAACCATGTCTCTTGTGACCTATCACTCTTATCTTGTATTATAATTAACATAGATATCATCCCCTCTTTACTGCACTGTAAGCTTCTTGAGGCTAAAATATGAGTCTGTTTCACCTTTGCATGCCCACAGTACTTTGTACACTCTTAGAATTCACAAAAAATTTGTCAAACCAATGGATATTTTTACTTAATGCCCTATATTTTAAATTGAACTTACGTCCCTGAGATCAACGATGTAAAGGCTTTAATGGATCCAAAAATAATTACTTTTTAATTATGAAACCAATTTAAAAATTATCATTCTAAATACTAATCTTGAAATTTCTTCCCAAAGTGTACATATCTTCAGTTTATATTATTGCTCATAGTGTACAAATACATAGTAATTCCTGTACAATTTCTTTTAAAAATTGGAAATACAAAACTTTCCTCTGATTAAATAACAGTCTCATTTAAACATAATATAAAAAGTTAAACAGTTGCATTGGCTGCCACACTAGAAAAAAATAATTTTTTCCTTGGGGCCACGGTGTTTTATTATGAAAATAGAATAAAAATATCGAAAAAAAAGATCCTTTCTAATTTAATGAAAATTTTATTATTTTTATTGTTTTCTGTGCGTCAGTTATATGCAACTTGAAAAATAATTCTCTCAGCTCCCAGGGTGAAGAGATGTGTGAGTTACATACATTTCACAAGGCCCCAAGCTCAAAACTAGCATGAGTTAAATACAACTCAGATGGCAGTTAATGTGTTAAATCCTACTTTTAATGCCTGTTGTCTATACAGGCTTATACTAAGAAAAAGGGGAAAGAAAATAGAGGTTTAAAACTAAGTATTTCAGGTGATGGATAGGCAAGAAGCTCTGACTTGACCATTACACACACAATTTATGCCTGTAATGAAATTGCACTTGTGCCGTCCCCATCAAAAAAAAAAAAAAAACCCACAACTAATTATGGCCTATCTTTTAGTAGCAAAAATTAACTTAATTTCGATGCTAAGAAAGAGACTCAAGGGCAAATATCAGTCCTACAAAATCAATATTCTTTTTAAGCATATTAATAAAGGAACAAAGTTATCAAATTTATAAGAAACAATTTTATAATAGCAAACTATTTTGCAGAAAATAAACATACTCTGTGTTAAGTGTAATACAAGATTTGTTACATTAGCATTTGCATTCGAGGCTCTGCTTAGTCCCATTAATGCATTTGGTTCTAAACTAAGTCAATATTATCTCATTAAACAGAAGCACATAATAATAAATATTTTTGAGCAATTAATCTAAGCACAATTCTCAGCATATTACATGTATTAACTCATGGAATCCTCATAAACACACTATTAAGTAAATTCTATTATTAGTTCCATTTTGTAAATGAAGCAACCAAGGAACAGAGAACTTTGGTAACTTGCCCCAGGCCACACAGCCAATAAGTGACAGGTGAGGATTCAAACCCAGGCCCTAGAGGCTGACATTAACCACACATATACTTGCCTTGATAAACTGTCAGAATAATCCACAAAACAGACTATAAAGAAACTATCAGAAATTTCTTGAAGCACCATGCTTTTTACCATATAATACTTTGAATACAAAAATTCTTCAGTAATTTACCAAATGCCACAGTCCAACAGTCTCTCTTGTTTTCTCCTTGTACAGGTTCCATGTTAGCAACAGGATCGTCTTTTTGCCTTGGGTCCCACACCTTCACAGTTCCTGTCATGAATAAGAGTAAGCTGGCAAAATTCAATAGTGACTCATGTTTCTTTTCTGCATTCTCTTTCTATGGCTTTCAGTGTACATGCAATATTATAGAGGTTATCACGATGAAAAAATATTCACATTTTATGACTTCTAATTGGGTTGTATTTGATAGCAGAGATATAACCCATATGTTACTGTCTGACTTGATTTCTAAATTAATAGATAGAACAGCCAAACAACTGTTCCTAAGTTATCTACAAGTTATGAACGACAGGGCAAACACAAATGTTAAGTAATTCAAAACATGAGCCTAAAACTGTTATTTATTAGGAATAAATTTTATTATTTTTTTCCTACTACCCACATAAGCACTGGCATAAATAAACTCTTAATTTTGAATTAATAGTTTCTTATATGGGGTTCTAGAATATTATTTCATATACCACTAAGTTTCATTTTCCTGTGGCAATAGTACAGAGAGAAATATTAAATAACATTAACAAATAATTCTTCTCACTTTAATTGCAACCCCTTTGTTTTAATTCATGTTGTAGGACTACTAACTAAATGGTATCATTGCTTAGGAGAAATGCAAATGCATTTAATAAAATGCCTAAAAGGCAAGTACCTCAGAATGAATAGGAAAAGAACAAAAAATCCTTAAAAGGAGTAATAACCCAGAAAAGATAGAGGTATCAGACTAGATTTATCTCCAGGGATAAAATAAAGTTGATCATTAAAAAGTCTGCTTTAATGGCTGGGGACAATGACTCATGCCTGTAATCCTAGCACTTTGGGAGGCCGAGGTGGTAGGATCACTTGAGGCCAGGAATTCAAGACCAGCCTGAGCAACATAGCAAGACCACGTCTCTACAAAATTTTTTTAAAAATTAGCTGGACATGGTGGTGTGTGACTGTAGTAGTCCCAGCTACTCAGGAGGAAAAGGCAGGAGGACCACTTGAGTCCAGGAGTTTGAGGTTGCAGTGAGCTATGATGATGCCACTGCACTCTAGCCCAGGCAAGAGCAGGAGACTCTGTCTCCCTGCCCCCATCCCCCAAAAAAAGCTGCTTTAAGAAGGAAAAAATTTCCCACAAATGTGATAAGAGGTTATTATATTACTCCACAGGATTTATACAAATTGATAATATTTACAGTAACTTTGCAATAGCTAAATGAGCAAAGAACATAAACAGACAATTCATAAAACAAAATTAGTAAACAAGCAGAAAAAAGTTACTACAAGTCAGAATGGAATGCCATTTTTATCTATAAAATAAGGGGAGGGAAAGAGAAAATCAATGTTGGCAGGATAGAATGGAAATCTACTTCCTCCATTGTGGCTGACAGTGTAAATACATACTTTGGAAAGTTTGCCAATAAATTTTAAGAATCATAAAATATGTTTATTCCAAAAGAGTTGCAAACATGACAATACTCATTTCTTCATTATTTTTAAGCCACTGCCCCAAAACAATAACAAAAAACTTAAAGCAAACTGAATGCTTATTAACAGGGGCATGGTTAAGTATAGCCATATGATGGACTATTATATAGTCATTAAAATGATAATTATGAAAACTACATGGAAACAGCAACAGTTACATATGACAAAACACTAAATGAAAAAAGTAAGATATAAAATCATATTCATACCGGTAACTATGCAAAATTACACAAAAGACCAGAAAGGAAAAGAAAAATCTAATGGTTGTAGTAGTGTGGTAGATTGAATGTTACTTTTCCTTCTATATTCCATATTGCTTTTATGATTGAAAAAAATAAGTGATTTCTAAAACACAGCTGCTCTTTGATTACTTATCAGAAAATTACATCTCACTTTTCTTTTAAGACAATTTCCTTATGGTCTTGAGCAGCCATTAAAAAATTAGCCAAATCAATTAAGGTACCAAATCTCTCATGTACCCCTAATGAAGCAATGAAAATTTTGACATTGGTAGGGTCATTCAGGCGGCTTTGGACACCAAAAACCCTGTCCCTTGTTGGTTACTGCAGGATAGAGGAGCTGACTTGGTGCCCTTGGAACTCTCTATAATGCTCAGTGGATGGATCATAGAACTTCAATTTTCAACCAGCTGTCAATATGACAATTTTCACAAGTACTAATTCTGCCTTTTAAAAAAAGAAAATGAAAAGCTGCCACCCACATTATATCATCATCTGCCTCAAAAACCTGTAAAGACATTTTAAATCCTTCAAGGTTTGGAGGAAACCATCATTGTTAGTAGCTGAACTAGCGAACACTAAAATAGTAACTGCTATGCCTCTATCTCAAAATACCCAAAAGTCTGAAACAAGTGAGGGATGTGCAATCAAATTTGCCATTAAAAAAGTAGCAGCAAGATTGTTCAATTTAGGTGGTCAAGGCAACTGAAAGGGATTTTTACGTAGAGAGGATGTACTGTTGCATAGAGATTTCCGTTAAAAATACACGGAATACATTGACTCACCATCTCGGCTGCCAGTCACAATTTCAGGTGCTCCTTCTCCGATTCCTAGCCCACCTATACCATCTATGGTATTTATAATTTCTTTATGGCCCTTTACAGAATACACTGGCGTCTCCGGAGCTTCCAAATTCCTAAACAACAAACACAGCTTCTTACTTACACGGCATGTCCCAAACATTTAAGTCCACTACTAAAATTTAAGAATGTATATATTTAGATTTTTTGTTTAAAAATAAGTTTTACTATGAAGATAATTTATATATCTACTTCTAAATTTTTCTCTCCACTTCAGCTTCTTTCAAGCTCCCAATGAGAACTGTCAACATTCAACTAGGAATTCAAACTCCTGAGCCCACCACTCTACTTACTGTTCTTCAAAGATGATCTGTCTAGGACCTCCACATATGAACCCCCAAGTGCTTGTTAACACATGCAGCTTCACGGGCTCTTCCCCAGACATAATGAACCAGAATCTCAGATGGGTCCCCAAGTCTGCTATTTGGTACACTGAAACCTAACCACTGCTTTAAATATAGAGTAAATTCAAAGCAATTTGGAATTCTTCTAAAGTAGGCCTTGGTAGTTTGATCTTGAGACCTTTTTAAAGGACAAAATATGAGTAGTGTTGACTTTGTATATTTCTTCCTTTATAATGTATTATTTTCCCACTAAATTCCACACTGATTTTCATCTAGAGACATATTTTTCAATGTATCATCACAGCAGTCACAAAAAATATTACTTCCAGTCTGGCTGAAATTTGTCTAATTCAAGGATTTATTTAGTAAAATCTTACTAATCAAAAATTTGAGATATTTCAACCTAGTTTAGAGATCATGTTTATCTTTTTATCTGCATTATGAAAGAATCAAGTAAATAAACAGGATTGTGGTTCTATTTAAAAGAATTGTCTTACTATTTTTAGACTTTAAAACATTACCTTTTTTTAACATGAAATTACAAGATGTGTCAATGAAAATAAGTGGGTAATATATGCACTACAAAGGAAACTGTATTAGGAGGATGGTCAACAATTATATTTGTTACATATTCTTGCACTGAAATATATCTATTAAAAAAAATAATATTCAGGCCAGGTGCTGGTGGCTCATGTCTGTAATCCTAGCTGTCTGGGAGGCTGTGGTGGGAGGATCACTAGAGGTTAAGAGTTTGAGACCAGCCTGAGCAAGAGCAAGACTCCATCTGCACAAAAAAATAGAAAAATTAGCCAGGCGTGGTAGTGCACGCCCGTAGTCCCAGCTACTCGGGAGGCTGAGGCAGGAGGATCATTTGAATCCAGAAGTTTGAGGTTGCATTGAGCTATGATGATGCCATTGCACTCTAGCCAGGGTGACAGAGTAAGATGCTGTCTCAAAAAAACAAAACAAAAAACACCCCATTTAGACTGGCCTCTCTCCCAATGTCTCTGAAAGTATATGATATAGCATGTAAAAACCAATGATAAACGCTAATTTAATTATTAAGCAGTTAAAGCAAGGAAAAATTAAAATAGCTTCATTCTGTTTTATATTATGGTTCTAAGATAAATATGTCAAAGTAATTTAATTATAAAGTAGCAGATTCTAAGTGAGAATCAAGAAAAGGCATATTAGAAAACATACCATAGGGAAAATAGTTTTCCTAGAACTTTCTAGAACACTACTGTATACTTTAAATGATTAAAATAATAGATTTTCCTGGAAAGTAATTAAAGAGGAATTTCAATTCATTCAACTCTATGAAGAAATAACCAGGTAAAACATGAAAATTAAAGGCATCTGGCACAATTGTGATTTGCTCATTCAAAACAGGTTTATTTGATTTGTTCAACAGATGTTTTCCTAAAAAGTTGTGCTTAGATGTTAGTTAAAGCATTAAAAAACAAACTAAATGAATTCGGAGTTCTACATTAAAAAATTAAAACCAACAAAAACTCAGTGTATCATTCTGTAATGCCAAATCTCTTGTTGAAATGTAAATAATATCTCATTTTTCAGTTATACATATGCATTTTTATATATTGTATCCTTAATGGTAGTGGGAAAACAGATCTTTATTTACATGGCATTAAATGCTAAATGGCATGTATAAAAATAAGTATTGATAATATTATCCAAAATATCTAAAGAAAAATAGGATAGTATTTTTTTAATTTTTCTTTTTAAATATTTATCTTTTCCACTTATTATTTTTGACCTAGTGAGCATGAAGTAATATAGGTTAGTATTTTATAATGGATTTTGAATATGAAATCTAGAAATATATACTAAAAGACAATTCTCATATTTTAATAGTTACAATTGAACATGGAAAGAAACATTTTAAAATTTGAATTCTTTCTTTCAGAAGATGAGTAATAAGACTATCAAATTGCTTATCTCATCTATCTGAATACTGATTAAATAATCTTACCATATATGAAGGTTTCCATCAAAATCTCCAGTAGCTAAATATCGCTGCTGTAAAGACGTTGCACCAAATGTTCCACATTTAATGGGTTTGGCCTTTTCAATCTTGATATAAGGGAGGAAGGGAAGATACATTATTTATGTAAGCAGATATTTATAATCTATAATATTTATGGCTTATTATGGGATTTAAATGACACATAATATGAAAAGCAGGTAAAACATTTTCTGATAAAAATGTTCACGATTTTCCTTTAGTCATTTTTTCTATAGTTTCAAAGTATATAGTTGTCAAAAAATTTTTAATTTGCCTTCCTTTCCATCTCACTAATGAGACACTCAAAAGCTGACAACTCTACCATCTCCATTGGTTTGCAAATATGAAAGTTTCAGCATGTAATGTGATATTCTTTAAGATCCTCAATAAGAACATAATGAAGATACTATTCTTTCCAGATGGCTACAGGAACAAAAATGTTTATGTGTCTTTTATAGTTTTCCCTGCAGAACCTTACAAACTGAAGACTCTTATGTCCTACTTTCTCTGGGACCTTTTCAATGCATAGAGATTTGTAAACCTGTGTGTACCAAAGTATGGATTAGCCCATCTTTTGAGGTTTATGTAATTTAAAAGTCTACTGTTCCAAGTATTGCATATAATCACATTAGTAAAACAATCACATACCAATGTACTATTTAAGATATGGGGCTTATGAAAATCAGGTGTAGAAGACCTTACAGCCAAAAAGGTCCTTGGAAATGATCTAATACAATACGCTCCTGTCACAGGAGAATGAAGTCTGGAGCTTTACAGATTTGCCCAACTCATGCAACTTTCAGATTTTAATGAGTTGCTACTACATGCAACCCATTGAACTAGGCAAAAGAGAATGCAGAAATGAATGAGATCCCTCAAAAAGTTTACAACCCAAATATCAGTTTCTACCTGGCTTCTCCTACATGTACATATTCATTATACTACTCCCACCCCTCCATGGTCTTCAATTAATCTTTTACTTCCTGATGTTTCCAAGTTCTCCACTGGCCCCTTTTACCCTCAACTCCACTTGCCCAGGTCACTGAAGTCCCTCCTAGAGTCTAACTGCTTTTCCTGCAGCCTTGGCTCCTAAAAGGTCTGTAAGTTGCAATTAGATGAGGCCACAACTGATGCCTGCCCCACACCCCACTCTAGCCCTATGACACCTCCCATTGAGGGTCAGCCTCAACAGGGCAAAAGTAGTCCTCTTATCTAGTCTCTTACAACCTTTAAATCTTTTAATTCTTAATGTTTAAAAAGTAGTACATGTTCCCTATAAAAATTCAAACAAAACAAAAGAATGGAGGGAAAAAGTGAGTCCCTTTAACACTCCCCAGAAGTAATCCCCATCCTTCTAGATCTTCTATACACAAACACACACACACACACACACACACACACACGGGTTTGTGTCCATACCAGGCAGATCACACAGTACACTGTCCTTTGACTTGATTCGTTTCACTTAACAATCAATATCAGAATAAACTTCCCCCCCCCTCTGCAGGGTTTTCCAGTTTCCAGGGCACCTCCCCTTGTAACCCTTCAGTTCCTGGGCCAATCTTCAGCCCTTCCAGGTTGGCCTGTTTCAGATAATTTTAAAAATAATTTTCCTGCAACTTTCAATGTTTACCTGGGCATTTCCAAATAGGGTAATGTATCCACATACTATAAGGTATACACACCAATTTTCAAAAAAGAAAATAAAATTTACTTATCATAAACTGAACTGTTTTTTTCTGACTCAAAAGATACTATATGGAATAGAGCTTTGGAAATTTCCAGATTGTTGAACTTTCTTATTGTTAGGGATCTGGATAAGTTAGCAGTTACTATGTAGTCAGGTCTAAAAATAAAGCACTCACAGCCTCCTTGGAATTGTCTAGGAAATGAAATCATCCATCTATAGTAACATGATTATAAAAGACCATATTGATAAGAAGCACAGAACTGCAGAATGTTTTTCCTTTTAATGCATAGGTTGTCTGAGATGTCATCAGTTTTTCACTGTATCAGAAAATTAAGTCATTTATTTATTTCAGTTATTTTTCTAATTTTATGAAAAAGGGTATCTTAAAATAAGGCAACATGGAGAATCAAATTTTTGTCAATTTAACAAAGCATTTTCCAACTCTTACATTCTCCCCACTCTTCCCCTCTCCCCAAATAAAAATACCTGAAATAATATTAATACATTAATAGTGGTAAATACTTAATCACTATTAAGTCACAATTTCTATAGTTAAATTAATTCAGCATTCCAACCTATGCCACCTGATGAAACAGCTACCTGGCCCTCCCTCCCCTTTGTCTCACAGCAGGCCTGGGCCTCACCCAGCTCTCAACCATTGAGAATGGCGTCCATGTTTGGAGGCAGAGGATGAAGGCAGGCCTCTGAGGGGAGAGGCAGGGCGTCCTGATGGACAAGAATATGGTATCAGGAGACTTATAGGACTAGGAGATGCAGGGGAATTTGTATCATTTACTGATCCAATCCCCTGGGAAAATTCTCAGAGAAGCACTGGGAAGACTGGTCGCCTATTTTCTTCTCTGGCACCAGCTAAAGCATTTTGCTGCCCATAACCCCACTGCTATCACCGGGAACCTCTGGCAAGGGCTTCTCTTCTTCCTGGGCCATGGAAGATGTAAAAACTAACCTCCACTTTTCAGTCTCTACAGTAAGCACCCAGCTCTTCTAAGACTTCACTGCTGGTAATAAAAAACTGGAAACAAAACTTTCCTTCCTGTTAGTCCTTTCCCACCTTCTGCCTTTAGACTCTTTAGAATAGAGAATCTCAAACTGTGCTCCTGGAACACACTGATCTTCTGGTACTAACAGAAAATAATACGTAATTTGAAAATTTACCAAAAACAGAAGTCAATAGATATGTTTTTCTCACATTTTTAAGTTTTCTTCAAATAATTGTCTTAGCTTGCCTGTTAGAAAATACTAGCAAATGAATACCAGTCAGAAAACCTGGAAATGAGGGTTTTAAAAAATTGTGTGGTTACTTCTTGTGACGTAAAGATCAGAATATGTACAATCAGATTTTTACGCTAAAAAACTCTTCCTTGTGCAGAAATGAAACTGACTACTCCAGCATTTCATGATGCTCCCAAAACAGCAGTATGATATGCAGATTCTGAGACCCGCACACATCTGAGAATTGCTATCTTCGAAGGAAAGAAACCAAACTGAAAACCAGTCTATTACATGATAGGCCCCATACTAGATATTTGCACATTTGTCATTGTGTAGATTCTAAAAATGTGTCTTTATTACAAACATAAAACAAAGACGTAAAAGGTATATACATTTAGAGGCACAGACTCACAGTAGTAGCACCAAAGCCTATGGTCTACAAAATGTACAAAGCCCTTTGAAATCTGGCCTTGCCTGTCTGACTCCATTTCCTGCTTCTCTTCTCTCTGCTAACTCCAGCCACACCACTCAGCTTTCTTTTTGTTCTTTAGACTCACAAAGGTCTTTTCCATCTCAGGGCATTAGCATATGCAGTTCCCACTTCCCAGATCACCAGGCCTCCATCCTCCTCATTCAGATTTCAGTTCAAATGTCACATCCTCAGAGGCCTTCCCTGTCCCTCCAATCTGAAGTGCAACTCCCAACTCACTAGTCACTCGTCCTGTTTAATCTCCTTTATCGCACTTATCAACATTATTTTATTCATTCAATTATCAATCTCCTCCCTTTAGAATTTGAGCACCACGAGAGCAGGGCATTATCTATTAACCATTTAACATAGAAGGTGCTCAACATTTGTTGAATGAACGTATAAATGAACATCTATGAATCCCTTAGCCCTAGTGCCAGGGAGAGAGAAACCAGTACTGGAGTTCACTTTCCTTCTTGTCTCTTTTCTCCCACCATGTTTTCACATGCCAGGGCTCTGATGAACACAGTCCAGTTTCCAATGTCATTTACATGTGATCATGAAAACACCTTCCATATATTGAACACCTACATATCAGATACTGTTCTAGATGTTCTTCCAGACTAGACCATCCTTTCTCTAATACATACAACACTGCAAACTGGAACTCCACTTTCAAGATGAGGAAACAGGTTCAGTGGACTTAGTGACTAGTCTAAGGTCCCATGAGACAGATACCCCTGAAGCTTTTTCTACTAAACCAGGCTGCCTCCAGGCCTATGTGCAAATCAATTAAACAAACACTTTCTTATGCAGCCCTTCTGTAAACCTGGGTGTTATCAGAAGTACCAAAGAAATGTTCCATTCCTGAAATGGACTGGTGAGGTAAATGGTACAGGCATGAATTAAACCTACTTTCAGATCCCTGTCCCTTAGTTTTTACCTTTATCCTATCTTTACAAGATATGAATAGATGGTATTATGCTTCTCTCATGTTCTCTTTTTTCTCTTCTTGTATCAAAGAAACATAGATATTTAGATATTTATAGATACTAGTGGTCTCTTGCACAAGAATCAAATTAAACTCAAAATATAAGCTATTAAACTCAAATGTTTTAACATCTTATCATTTATGTTCAGTGAGGATTATACTTTGATCAGAAGGGCTGAGCTTTCCTGGCAGATGGACTTATAAAAGGTGTGTTTTTTCTTTCCTCAGACATTCATGGAAATCATAATAGTAGCTAAATTAAGAGAGGACACTACTGAAGTTAAATTTTTATAGTTCACAAAAAAGGCTCGGTCTCTGCCTCTGTTAAATATTTTATCTATGGAAAAGATGAAGAGAATTCAGTGGTAACTTAAAAATTTTCTTGCTAGAAAACTGGTTAAAAAAGTGAAGATCTATTTTGCAAAAATTGTTCCACAAAGAAAAATAGTATATAACAATAATTTTTGTTATATGATACTGAAAATGACCATCAATGATGGTTGTACTTGATTTAGCTGTTAGTTTTCTTTACTACAATAAGAAGTTAACAAGATTAAAGAAGCCCACGATCAATAATTCCTGTGAGAGCTATTTTTGTTCTGTATGTGGGTGGGTCTAGTACAGCTTGTCAGTATCTCCTCCTCCACATCCTGGCACTACTTAATTAACACTAAAAGAGTTAGTCAACCAAATGCTAACAAGCAGTGAATTCAGTAGCACAGGGGCTAAAAAAGCAGAATTTTATCAGCTTATTACTAATTTTCATAGTACAAACATCTACAATGGTGATTCCATTTTTCAGGACCACCCCTAGTCCATATGGTATGTTTGTGCCAATTAGAAAAAAAGCTGCCCTTTATAGGCTGATGAAGTATCACACATGTAAAGTTTGAGGAAGGAGATTTCAGCTCCCACTTGAAAACTCAGCCAGACACCTTTGTGTGGTGCAAAAAACTGCTCAACTGTACACGGAGGCCCTGCCTGCCATTCCCTATCTCCTTTTAGTAACATGATAAGGAAGCAAGATCAACACAATAATATGCTTCCTTTATGCCTTTTTTCCTTAGATGCATGGGCTTTGGAGCACATGACTTGGGGTGGTTCTACAATGATAAATCAAGTTTGTTTCCTAATATTTTAATAAATAACTCATCTAGCCTAATGGTTCTCAACCCTGGCCTCATAAAGATCACCTGGCAGAAATTTTAAACTATACTGATGTTCAGGCCTTACTCTAGTCTAGATGGAGCTAAGTACCACTGTGTCAGAATTTCTAGGGGTGGGACCAAGGCATTAATATTTTAGAACGTACACACATAAAACAAGAGCAATAAAATACATTTAAGTGATCCTGATGTACTGTAAGGGGTAAGAATCACTGAACCTATATTTAACCTATATTCTTTTCCATTGCATCATCATAGCCAAATACAATGTAAATTCTTAAATTTATTTTTATATTTGTTTTTCCCTCTTTTTAGGAGAATGGACTCTTCTTTCAAATACCTTTGGTCCTTTTTTAACACAGTCCCTTGAAATGGTATGTTCTCAGTAGATAATTTATGGTCAGAAAAAAACCCAAATGATCCAGGTGAAAATATAAAAAGTGGTTGGTTATTACTGGAATTGAGATTGAGTGATATTTTCTCTTTTTTTTTAATCTATACTTTCTAAATGTTCTATCATGAACATACTTTTGCTAAAAAAGCAAAATTATTTTTTAAAAAGTGCTAGAATTCTACAGAATCTCTAGAAGAGACCAAGAGCACTATTTTACTTGGTGGAATAGTGTATTCCTGAAATGTGTACAAATAATATATTCCATCATAAAACACAAACCTACAGATGCCCTCTTTCTGACTTTCAATTGGCATTTGTTTGTAATACTTCACCTTTGTTCAAACCCCTTACCCCAAGTTGATTGATGATTAAAAACCCAATATTTAAATTTCCCAAGTTATATGCTATTTACAGACATACATTCACTCATTCTTTTAACAATTTATTGAGTGGCTGCTCCTTACAAACCACACTAATGAAAGGCATTGTCCTTACTCTCCAAGAGCTTACAATCTAATTAGAGATAAACAACGGGGACAGAATGTGTATTTCTGGCACAGATAATAAGTACTACAGGAATGTAATGTAAAGAAAAGTTACTTTGTGTAAGAATCAGGAAGGGCATCATGTATCAGATAATCTGAACTGAACATTAGAATATCAAGAGGTGACTGGGAGCTAAGTGAGGAAAACATAAGAAAGGTAGAGAAGAACAGGCTATGTTTGGAAACACTGAGTAGAATGGCTGGCTAGAGAAAACAAACTGAATAAGAAAACGAGCATTCAGGGAAATTCAAAGTGGGATGGGGCCTTACACACCTTCTATTCTAGGCTTATCTATCTAAATTGTGTTCATCTCTTATCTACTCCAAGTGGATTCTCTCCGTAGCTTTTGATCCCTTGGAGTTCTCAACCTTCCCAGCACTTGTAATTGATTACAACCCTGAACACCTGATTATGACCATTTTTCCCAGGTAACCCAAATTGAGACATTTTAAAAACTATAAACACCTGTAAAAATGCTATTATCATTCTCTAATTCTTTCACTATTGATCTTCACAAAACTTGTAAATCTGATCTTGCCACATCCTACTTAAAGTCTGTCAATGATGTCACATTTTTCTTAGAAAAAAGGCATAAATCATAAATCCTTTAAAAGTCCGACAGATCGTCCAATGTCTGGTTCCTGCTTACCTCTCTAGTTTTTTTTAAGGAGATAAAACTTTCTCCCATCACTGAGCTTCCGCCCATGCCGTTTCCTCTGGAAACCTCATACTCTGCTCCTAGTTTGGCCTAGTTTCTACTTACCCCAACTTATTTTTACTCTCATAGAACTGTGTTCCTTTGTGTTAAGACAACTCCGTTTGTATTTATGCATCGTTGGTTTGATTATTGAACTGATTCTCTCTCCCACAAGAAAACTCCATGAGATCGGGCGCATTGCCATTCCCATAACTGGCACTAACAGACACTCAACTGATACTTGCCGAAAGAATTAATGTGTCAGGTTGTCACTACATTGCAGGCAGGCATCCTGCTGCCCGCTTTGGCTCTGCTTGCATGAAAAGGCATTTACTAACGTGGGCCTACTAACAAGGCTCTCCACAAACAACTGCTAAGTGCCCAAAAGGTCCTCGAATTGAGACACGAAATTTTAACGTCACTTCCCAGAGACCTCGCGCTGGACTGCGCTGGGGGTGGCAGGAGAAAGGGGCCTGCAGGGCGCGGAGGAACTAGCCCGCAGATGAGAATTCAGAACTCGAAAGGTTTTTAAATCGGGAACATTCGTCAATCCGCGATCAGCTTCTCTGGTCCCGCGCAGCTCAAGCTATGCTTTTGGGGGATGCTGGACGAAGGCTTTGGCAGAGGAATGCAGACCCCCGGATCCACACTCGCCCCCAACGGCAGTCCAGATCCTGGAACTGTGTCGTCTCGACCCGACACCCACCTCTCGAAGCAGCTTCAGGTCCCCGTGCTGGATCTCGTACAGCTGAATGACGCCGGTGCCCCGTGCGAAGTTGCCCATGGTCACAAATTTGGCACTGCAGGGCACCCACTTACAGTCAAACACCGTGTAGTTGAGGCCCTTCTGGATATGGGCGATGATCTGAGGCTTCTCGAAGGCCGACATTGGTCCAGCCGATTTCACCTCCGGCAACCGCCCCTCTCAGACCCCGACAAAACACCAACCTGGAAACCAGACTCCAAACGTTAGAGACAGTTTGTCCCTCCCGCTTTCCGTATTCTGCCCGCAGACTCCCTCACAAGTTGGATTTAGTTAACTCCGATAATGCCAGATGCGCTCCTGAGAGCGTAAAGATGTTTCCTCACAGAGGGCACCAATTCACTTATCACCCCTTTACCCACTGCCTTTCTTACACGTACCTATTAGGAATTACAAAATGCTTTGGCTGTGAGTTCGCGGCGGGAGGCAGATCATCGGAATCAGGCATATTTTAGGATAGCCCGCCACCCTCACCCAAATCCTGCCTCAGGTCCCCGGCCTGGGACTTCTCAGGGAAGGGGGCGGAGCCGTGAGGTTGGTTGGTGCAACCCAGCTGCTGC
Source organism: Varecia variegata (assembly GCA_028533085.1). Taxonomy (NCBI): domain Eukaryota; kingdom Metazoa; phylum Chordata; class Mammalia; order Primates; family Lemuridae; genus Varecia; species Varecia variegata. Next base: position 47,934,198 of record CM052437.1, read on the forward strand.
GCGGCGCGCCTGCGCGGTGCAACAGCGCACGTGTTGAAGCCGGAAGCGCCCGCTGGGGCTAGAGATCTCTGAGGATGGAAGGCGAGATGGAGGCGCAGAGCGCCGGGGCCGAGGAGGGGTTCACACAGGTCTCCCGCAAGGGTGGCCGGCGGGCGAAGAAACGACAGGCTGATCAGCTGTCTGCAGCGGGGGAGGGCGTGGACGCGGGCCGCATGGACACAGAGGAGGCCCGGCCGGCGAAGAGGCCCGTCTTCCCGCCCCTCTCCGGGGACGGGCTGCTGGTACTGGAGGGGATCCTGGGACAGGGACGAGTGGAAGTTCAGAGGTGGTTGAAGCTGGTGGCCGCTGGGTGTTGTTGAAGCTGCAGGGTGCTGTTCTTTTGTGATTCTTCTGAAGTTTAGTTGAGTGAAAGGAACTAGTTGCTGTGGATCAGCTGTCATTTTACAACTCCACTCCTGTCCCTCCATACGTCTCCTGAGTTGTATGTTCTTTTATTGCAGAGTGGGAAAGAAGAAACAAGGAAAATTCCAGTCCCAGCGAACAGATACACACCATTAAAAGAAAACTGGATGAAGATATTTACTCCTATAGTAGAACATTTGGGACTTCAGATACGCTTTAACTTGAAATCAAGGAATGTAGAAATCCGGGTAAGAAGAATGTCAACCATATCCGAATATATTAGGTTTTCTCTCCTACAGGGATGAAAAGGCCTGAGTAGACTTTCCTTAATGGAACTTATTGTGTTAAATGGTTTCCTTCCACTTTTTAAATTTATCACCGTGAGTTTGAACTTCCCAAATGCTTTCAAAATCTGCATTCAATACAAATATTAATTGAATTCCTAAGTTGGTTCTGACATTATATTAAATACTGGCTATGTTTGTGTATATCTTTTATAATGTTGTGTGTTGAATTGAGAAAAGACCAAGTAAAGAGATTGTCTTAGACAGAAGTATGTAAGTAATGAACGTAAATACTTGCTGTTTTACAGGAACTATATAGAGTCAAGCATCATGGATATGTTCTGAGAAATGCATCCTTAGGCATTATGTGAACATCATAGAGGGTACTTACACAAACCTAGATGGTGTATAATATTTATTTACATTTATTTTTCATATGGAAAACAAATTTCCCAACACCATTACTGAATATCAATCATTTCTCCTACTTGATCTCCAATTCCATTATCTAATACCATTTATCAGGTTTCTGTATGTGCTGCATTATAATCTTATGAAACCATTGTCACATATGTGGTGGGTCTTTAACTGAAACATTGTCACACGGTGCATGACTGTTTTAATGGTACTCTTTTTGGGGGAAAAATACGGTATTATTTTGAGAATAAATATAAATTATATACATATGTATTTTTATTCCATAGTGTCAATCCAGGAGTTAGACATTTAAAATTAATTGACTTGGGGCTTTCTTTTCTGGGTACCAATTTTATACCAGAATCAGTGACCAAAATTAATTATATTTTCCTTTTTAAGGATTTTTATACCATCATCAGGACCATTATAGACTCATCTCTTTTAATACAGGATGTCCCAAAAGTCACCATACATAGGGAAAATGGGAAATTTTAGCTCTCTCTCTTTTGAGGGCAGATCCCTGCTTAAACCATTCTTGGTTTCCCCTTCAGTACCAGGCATGCAGGTAGTTAGGACTGGAGTTGTCGATTTGGAAAACATCAACATATGAATGATAATTAAAGTCAGAAGATTAGGTCAGGACTCCCAGGGAAGACTGCCTTGAGGGAGAAGAGAAGAGGACCAGGTTGGGTATTGAAGGGATGAACAGAGGATAGAGGTCTTTCAGAGTGTGCATGATTGAGCTGTGCCAGAAATGTCTTGTTTTTAGCCCTGGAGTCTAATCAGTCAAATGGTGGGGTGCAGTCAGTCATTTGAAAGTCTTTGTGTGGAACTGCCCAGCTCTGGAGTGGGGAAGGTTTTGTTTTGTAAATGAAATACAGGATCTATCTCACCCAAACCTGGGTCATACACAATATGTTGGGGAAAGGTGGTGGTGAAGAAAATTATAATAATGGGAAAGGTCATTCATGGTATTTTGTTAGGACATTTTCTATTTCATTCCCAGCTATCATTTGTACCTCTCCTCCTCTTTTTTTTTTCTTTTTAACAGACTTGTAAAGAAACCAAGGATGTTAGTGCTCTGACAAAAGCAGCTGATTTTGTGAAAGCCTTTATTCTTGGGTTTCAGGTGGAGGTGAGTGATTTTATACCATCTTAAATGGGGACTTGAAAAATATTCAGCATGAACATATTGGTGGATTGGGCATTTTTAAAAAATTTGAGCTTTTTAGCTCTATAGTTTATAAATTTTAGTTTCACAATGCTTTCTACTTCACTCATTCTCAGGTGTCTAAATGGAAGGGCCTTCACAATGTTCATTTTTATATTATAGGATGCACTTGCCCTCATTAGGTTGGATGATCTCTTCCTAGAGTCTTTTGAAATTACAGATGGTGAGTGTGTAGTGGTCTTTTCCTGTGAAATACTTTTTTTGTATTGCTGACTTTGTATTGTGCTGTGACTCTCAGATTTCTAATAGCATCACTCAAGCTGTATTATTAGCAACTTTTAAAATAGATATATTTTGTATCATTTATAGGAAAATTTACTTGGTGGTTCAACTTTTTGTGGAAGTGGGTGGTGGCTTGCCTTCTGAGGTCTTGCTTTTCTCATTTAGTTAAGCCTCTAAAGGGAGACCATCTGTCCAGAGCAATAGGAAGAATTGCTGGTAAAGGAGGGAAAACTAAATTCACCATAGAGAATGTGACGCGGACTCGGATAGTTTTGGCTGATGTGTAAGTATCTGATCTTGATAAAATTACTGTCATAATTTGTATTTGATCTTATTATTTTTTTAAAAAAGTCATAATAGTTATATATTTTATGTATAACATTGCCACTAAATCTGCTTGTCAACTTACGGTGGGGTGACGTTGCAGTAAACCCATCATGAGTTGAAAATATCATTAAGTCTAAAATGCATTTATTTTACCTACTGAACATCATAGCTTTGGCTAGCCAATCTTAAATGTGCTCAGAATGCTTACATTAGCCTACAGTTGGCCAAAATTATCCAACACAAAGGCTATTTTATGATACAATGTTGAATAGGTCGTGTAATTTATTGAATACTGTACTAAAAGTGAAAAACAGAATGGTTATTTGTGTACTTGAAGTACAGCAAAGTGAATTTGGATCAAGTTTGTACCATGGTAAAGTCGAAAAATTGTAAGTTGAACCATCTTAAGTTGGGGACCATCTGTATATGGTTTAGCATGAATAGATCGTCACCTCATTTGAAAGGAGATTGTTAGTTGAGAAAATTCCAGAAATTATATTTTTTTCTTATTTAGCAAAAAGGAAAATGTTTAGGAACACTGTTAAATTATATTACAGATGAAGATTTAGGTAGTATCTCAGGTGAATCTAATAAATCAGAAGGGAACACAAGCAATTGGTGTTTCAAATGCCATTGTGAGTCTTTTAAAAGATATATCTGTTTTACTTATATATCTATATGTTTTTATATAGGTACGTATATACATATGCATGTTAAGGCCTTTTACATATAAAAGAAAGGTGACTATTGCACATTGGATAAAAAACTAGAGAGCATGGGCCACTCTTTGGTGGCTCACGCCTGTGATCCTAGCACTTTGGGAGGCTGAGGCAGGAGGATCGTTTGAGGCCAGGAGTTTGAGACCAGCCTGAGCCATAATAGTGAGACCCCATCTGTACAAAAAACACCACATTTTAAAATACTATATATAGATGTTCCCCAACTTACAATGGTGTTGTGTCACGATAAAACTATCATGAATTGAAGATATCATAAGTCAAAAGTGTGTTTTTGACTTAGGATATTTCAGCATATCATGGATTTGTCCTGAGGCAGCCTCATTGTAAGTTGAGGAGCGTATTGAAAGTGTCACTTTCGGGCCATCTTAAGTGGAATCATCATAAGTCAGGGATTGGCTGAATAGACCTAAAAGCTTTTGTGAATTTAGAAATCTAAAACTGTGAAATGATTTGCTAATGAAATTAGAGTTAGTATGTCATTAAACTTATAATTTGTAAATTTATAAGTATATTTATAAGTATTAACTTATAAGTTGAACCAATTTTTAACAGCTTTATTGTGGCACAATTTACATACAATAAAATTTGCCTGTTGTAAGTATCTAGTTCAATGAATTTTTGGCAAATGTTATATAGTCCTGTAGTTCTACCACATTTACACAGTTTTATCACCCTGAAAATTCTCTTGTGCATCTTTGTGGTCAGTTCCCTGCCCCCACCGTGTTCCCAGGCAACCACTGCTCTACTATCTGTCACTGTGGTTTATCTTTCCCAGATATTCATTTAAATGGAAATGCATAGTATATAGGTTTTGGTGTATGACTTTTTTTAATTAGTATGTTATTTTGAGTTTCTCCACTTTGTTGGATATATCAGTAGTTCCTATTTATAGTTGAATGAGCAGTGCAGGGGTTAGGGGTACTGACCCCCCCCCCATACAGTCAAAAATCCACATATAACTTGACTTCCCTAAAACTTAACTACTCCTACTGTTGACTAGAAGCCTTACTGATAACATAAACCGTTGATTAATATATATTTTGTGTGTTACATATATTATATACTGTATTAAAGTAAGCTCTAGCTTTCTCTAGACAAGAAAATGTTATTAAGATAATAGTAAGGAGGAGAAAATATACTTACTGTTCATTAAAGTGCAAGTGGATCATCGTAAAGGTGTTCATCCTTATCATCTTCGTGTTGAGTGGTGGCTGAGGAGGAGAGGAGGGGTTGGTCTTGCTGTCTCGGGTGGCAGAGGCAGAAGAGGTGGAGGAGGTAGAAGGGGAGGCAGGAGAGGCAGGCACGCTCTGTTTAACTTTGCAGAAATACATCATAATTTTTGTCTGACTTTTGCTTTTTCATTTCTCTAAAAATGTTTCTATGTGGTATCAATCCTCTTCCATCATTTGTTTAGCTTTAATACTTGTGTCATAGAAGGGTCCATGTTGTAAAAGAAGTCAAAAGCAGTCTTGAATACTCAGAACCCTCCTGGCAGATTGTCTGGTGTCCATTTGTTATCTGGCTCAGCTTCTTTTACATCTTCTTCCTCATCATATCTCCATCAAGTCTTCTGTTAATTCCTCTGCTGTGATGTCTGTTAGCTTTTTTGAATTTCTCCAAGATCCGTATCTTGAAACCCTTCACCTCCCACCTTTTTTTGCCATATCCACAGTATCTTTCATGATTTCCTGGATTGGCTTTGTTGTAAAATCCTGTGAAGTCAATGGACAACATCTGGACATAGTTTTCTCCAGTGGGAATTGATTGTTTTGGTCTTGATGGCTTTCACGGCTTTTTCTATAACAATCATGGCATCCTCAGTGGTGTAATCCTTCCAGACTTTCATGATGTTCTCTTCCATAGCATTGATAATCCTTTCCATAGAGTACCGTGTGTGATAAGCCTTAAAGATCCTTATGACTCCCTGATCTAGAGGCTGAATTAGAGACATTGTATTTGGGAGCAAATAAATTACTTTGGCATCTTCGGTGTTGAACTCATGGGATTCTTGGTGGCCAGGGACTTTGTCCAATATCAAAAGAACTTTAAAAGGTAGTCCTACTGGCAGGGTACTTCCTGACTTCCATTGAGACAAAGCCTCAATGGAACCAGTTCAGAAAAAGGGTTCTCATTGTCCAGGACTTCTTGTTTTACAACCAAAAGACTGGCAGCTGGTGTTTGTCTTTGCCCTTCAAGACTTGGTGGTTAGCAGCTTTGTAGGTAAAGGCAGTCCTGATCATAAACCTGATTGCATTTGCACAAAACAATAGAGTTAGCCTGTCCCTTCCTGCCTTACATCCTGGTGCTTCTCTTCCTTATTAATAAATGTCCTTCTGGCACTTTTTCCCAGAACACAGTGCTTTCATCTGCATTAAAAACCTGTTGAGGCAAATATTCCTTCTCCTCAATGATTTTTTTTCTTTCTTTTTTTTTTTTTTTTTTTCCCCTGAGACATGGTCTTGAGAGTCTCACTCTGTCACTCTGGCTGGAGTGCAGTGCTGTCATCATAGCTCACTGCAGCCTCAAACTCCTGGGCTCAAGTGATCCTACTGCCTCAGCCTCCCAAGTAGCTAGGACTACAGGTGCATGCCACTATGTCCAGATTATTTTTCTTATTTTCTGTAGAGATGGGGTCTCTCTATGTTGCCCAGGCTGGTCTCAAACTCCTAGCCTCAAGCAGCCCTCCCACCTCAGTCTACCAGAGTGCTGGGATTATAGGCATGAGCCACCATGCCTGCCCTATAAATGTTATTTTTGATGACTTGCTAATAACCTGGCAAAGTACACTATAATGTGAGCAAGATATAAAACTAAAAACAATTTGTCCCAGATGCATTCAGTATAGCAGATGGGAAGTAATGTTGCCTGTGTGTCTTGAAACCTACGTTCTTTTCCCAACTATTGCCCTATTACTTTGGTTCTTTTAGTAGCAACACTACTCCCACTTTATCTATTCTCGTTGTCTTTATTTCCTCATCTTTCATGCTCTATTTTAAATAATTTTATTTTTATCAAAGTGAGACATACACATAGTTAAGAAAACAAGTTTCTCCTACCTGCTTCCATTTCACCCTCCTTAGAGGAACCAATTTCAACTCTTTTAGCTAATTTTAAAAAATTATTTATGTCTCTATTCCTAGATATTTTGCTTATATCTAGCTTCCTGATTTATTTTTGAGATTCACTATTGACTTTCTATCCTGAAAGATGAAGATTTAGCATTCTTTCACCCCCTCTCTTGCCTCTACCACACACACTCAGCCTTTCTAACACTCCAGTTTACTGATTCCTCTCTGTCTTCCCCATAGTCACCTGTGCTCTTGGTAGATCAGTGTTCAGGAGCTCAATATTGCCTGCAAACAAAAATCAGTGCTCAGTGTGTTTATAGTTGAGCCAGGTGAAATACTGTGATTATCTTTCCTTGGCAATATTGTTTTCATTTAAGGAAGTTTTTTGTTTGTTGGTTGTTGTTTTTTTAATTTAAAGAGGTTTATTCTATGCCAAATGTGTCTGACTGGCCCGGAGCACATGGCCTCAAGAGGTCCTGAGAAAATGCTCCTTGTGGAAGTAATTCTTCTGTGTCTGTCTGTGTGCTTTCTGAACTTTCAGTGTACTAATTCAGTAAAAGTCTCTTCATTGTCTTTATGTCCTCTTGGTGTATTCAGATGCATCAGACATTTTAGAAATCTCTCCTTAGGGGATTCTCTTCCAAAAGTACCCCTGCCCTCTCTGGTTTCATCCTTGGTGCACTGTGGCCATCCTGGGTTCACCTGTCACCTTAGCTCATTTGCCATTAGAATCCTTTGGTTCTTGGAGTCTCTTTCTGGAGTTCACCCTTTTTAAAGTTGGTTTTTAGTATATTTACAGAGTTGTACAACCATCACTACCACCTTCATTTAGGAATCTGGATCCATCATTTTCCAGTTTTTGGCTTACAAGACTTTAGTAAGGAAATGCTTTTTGTTACTAATTTGTCTCATTTTATCTCTTTCAGGAAAGTTCACATCCTTGGCTCTTTCCAAAACATCAAGATGGCAAGAACTGCCATTTGCAACCTCATCCTGGGTAATAGCGGTTTATTTCTTCGGCGTTTTCTCTAGAAGGAATAGGGAATTAATTTAGGAACTCAAAACACATTTGCAAAATCATTTAGGGTAATGTTAAAGATGGCAAGTAGAAACCCTTAGGAGTTTGCAAATGTGGACCTAGAGAAAAAAGTAGAAATATTATTCCTTAGATTACATTTGTCTGCTAAAGAATAGAAGGTGTTTGCTGGGTAATATTGCTTAGATCTTTGCTGCTTTCCCGATGAGGTACGCAGCAGAGCCATTCCAGACTAGCCGGGAACATCACATTTTAGGTTCAGCAAAAAAGGAGCTGCTGAATAGCTTTGATCAATTTAATCCCATTTTCATGATCTTGCAGCAAAGCCAGTAGTACTTTATGGTAATAGTTATAGAATCCTAAAAGCTTGCTCAGAAAATACTTGGGATTCTACTTTGGTGCCCAGGTCTAGCTGACTGGCTTCTTTTTGAAGTATTTTGACAACTCAGTGCCTTTGGCTCTTAGAAATTTAAAATGTCTTTTGGAGACTATTTGGGTATGATTTCCTTAAAAGCTTTTTTGGCTTAAGGTAGATCCAATGAAAAAATGTCCCTGTTCTTTTTAGGGTTGTAGACCCTTTTCCATGTACAGTTGGTCCTCTGTATCTACAGGTTCCACATCTGCAGATTCAACCAACTGTAAATCTAAAACATTCTAAAAACACACAAAAAATACTGCAAATAAAAAAATACTGTATAACAACTATTTATATAGCATTTACATTGTATTAGGTATTATAAGTAATCTAGAGATGATTTAAAGTATAGTATATGGGAGGATATATGTAGGTTATATGCAAATACGCTATTTTTCAATAAGGGACTTGAGCATCTGAGAATTTTGCTATCTGCAGGGGTTTTGGAACCAATCTGCCACAGATGCCAAGGGATGACTGTAGTTTCTATGTGAGTATATTTATATACATATATTATACATATATACTTTTTGTTTTTTTCTTTGCAGGAAATCCTCCATCAAAGGTTTATGGCAATATTCGAGCTGTGGCTAGCAGGTCAGCAGACCGATTCTGATTTCAAATCAGAGACTTTTTATTTTGTCTTTGAACTCTAGGAAAAAGACCTTACGCTCTACAACTGGTCACAAAAACCATGTGAAGAATTTCAGTCACTTCAAGCCTCGGTCACTTCTTCCATTCTCTGT
>CM052437.1:47950443-48020470 GCA_028533085.1 Varecia variegata
CTTTAGCCATTATCGATTAACTTCCTTCTCCAGAAGACGAAGATTTTGGCTTTTACACACACCTATTTCCTGCCCCCATACTTCCCACACTCCACACCATTCCAATGGTTATGTATTTATGTTGATTAGATGGAAATTCAGCATTTTACACTGTTATAACTATGTAAAATACTATTTACAGCTGAACAGAATTATGTACTATGATTACTTTTTCTTTCCTGCATATTTGTTTTGGTACAGTTAATAACCATCTGATCTTTTCCTTTGATGGGTGTTATATGTATTTATCATTAACTCAGCCCCAAATTTTTGTTCTAAATATATTCAAAAAATACATTCTGTAATTCTATCTATTTTATTACCTTGAAAGCACTCTCTGAGCCAACTGCTGTGTTCTACCTGTTTGCTCTCCAGGCCTGTCATCTCTGGCTCTCCCTTCACCACCGTCCTGTAGGTCTCCTCTCTCATGCTGGACCCTCTGCTTCCTGGATCCTGCACTCTCTTTTGATTTACGTATGACCTTATTACAGTGGGAGCACATCCCACTGTAGCTGCCAAATAGGAGGCCTTATATACCTGACAATGTCTTTCTTCTACGGTCTAATTTGAGTTTGCAGAGAATTTTAAGTTGGGAATAACTGTCCCTCAGAATCGCAAAGGCAATGCTCCACTGCCTTCTGGTTTCCAACTTTGCCACTGAGAAAGTTGGTGCCATCACCATTCTTGACTCTTTGTATGAAGCCCCTTTCCCATCCCTCCACTGGATCACCCCAGCTCTTTGGAAATTTGCAAAACCATCTCTTTGTTCCCACTGTTTTGAAATTTCATGACAATGTGCCTAGGTCCAGATTATTTTTATATCCTATGTTGGATATTCAGTAAGTCCTTTCAGTCTGAGAGAAAACATAAGACTTTTGGTTCTAAGGTAGTCTCTTGATTCAGTTTTGGTGATTATCTTCCCCCCATTTTCTTTCTGGAACCCCTAGATTGGGTGTTACAGCTCTTAAAATGGATATTTACATTTAAATTTTCAAGAGCTCTTTTACATATTATCCAATTTTTGTTTCAAGGATTCAATCGAATATTATTGTCATATTACCCTAAGGGTAATAATGACAGGTTTTTGTTTTGCTTTTAAACCTTTTTACTGGCTTTGCCTCACCTGTTTGTTCCAAGCTTCGTTTTTGGATTTGGTTTTGTCTCTGTATTCCATATTGGAAGTTTTCCTACTATGTCTGGTGATCGATCCTTGGCTCTGCTTTTGTGGAAAGGGCGCTGGAGCTTCTCTGTACATGATGGGGCTGTTGACTGTGAGCTGCACTGTGAGAGATCTGCTGGGACCATTTTTTGGGGAGGTAAGATTTCCTAAAGAGGGCTCTTTCCTACCTCTTGCCTAGAAGGTATAAACCCCAGCTGCCAGGGAGTCAGGTAGGTCCAGAAAGAAGGCTAGAGGTGTCAACATGCAAATACGCTTATTTTCACTTACTCCTCAACACACACACACACACACACACACACACCATCACTGCCTCATGTTTCCCAGCCTAGAGACTCTACCCAGTATCCCACTAGGGTGCAGAAGAGACAGCTGCCCAGCTGAACAGAGTAGGTGAAGAAATCTAGTGTTTCAATTCCTTCTTAAAACAGTCTTTGACCAATCCTCCTGTTTTTTAGCTTCACCTTCCTCCCCACTTTCAGAGTTACCTATGCCACTAATTTCTGAGCCTTTTTCAGGGATTCTCCATTATAAACCAGGTTGCTTCTCAGATTTCTAAGCTACTAGGTTAGTGAGCCATTCAGCTTTCTAAATTACCACATTTAATGCTGTTTTCTCTGATGTTCATTTTGTCCTTGTGAGTTCATAACCTTTTCCTTTTAACCCATTTCATTTCATTGGAGTTTTAAGAGGAAGCAAAAATAAATACATGGGTTCAATCCACCAACTTTAATCCTGTCACTATCATTTTTAAGATTTGTATATGCTAAGTACACTAAAAATTTTAAAGCATGTATATAGTACATAACCTTATAAAATAACTTTTCCCATCTCTTTTATTGTTATAGCTTTAGAAGTCAGAATAAAAAGAACTCAATGAAGCCAAATATATGTTTGACTAATGAAGCTGGTTTCAAACACAAAATGAACATTTTTCTCCATTCATAGATTATGCCCCTCAAAAATACAAGCAACAGCAATGTATTACAAATCTTGGGAAACGAACTCAGGCTTAGCTAAGGTCTTCAGTGTCGATAATAGCATCATTTCTATACATAAAGATATATTTTTACTTCCACGGATGAGTGAAGCCTTTGTTACATTTTCTACTTACTAAATGCAAGCAGTCTTCATTCATCTACTATACATCCCCTCCACACCACTCTAGCCAAGAATTTACCACTCATTTTGTTCCCCCAAGGCTTGGGGTTTCTTCTTTTCTTTCCTTCTTTTGAAAACTGGCTGCTATCTATGATGCCACTACCAGCCTGGTCTCATGTCACACTTAACTACATGCTGGTCCACAGGGGTCCTTCAGTGATCTCTGGCAATGATGAAGGAGGAGAAGCAGAGGGACAGCAAACACTTGTAGCAGAACCACCTGGAGAGCCTCAAGTTTCTAGTTCACCTAACTCTTTCAAAAAGACAGTCTATTCTTTACACTAGAGCACCACCCTACTTTTTGAAACAAAATGCCAAGATAGTTTTCCCTTTTGATAAAGGAAGATGCTTAAAGGATAGTATGAACTTCTACTAAAATGCCAAAGTAGCTACACTTCGGTCCTTGCATAACACACAACTATCAAAGTCACCTGTTTTCCTCTTGTGATTTAATTTAAAAAAAAAAAAAAAAAAAAGAAAAGAAAAGAAGGGAAGGGAAATCTTCCCATATAAGTATCCAATCATGACTGACTGAAAAAATTGAAAACTTTTAAATTTTTGCCTCTACTCTGGATGCTCCATTATTCTCTAGTGTTTCTAGCTTGCAGTTAAAAATCCTTACAACCCATCAAAAAGCTACTATCTTTGCTTTAAAGGCAGAAGGTGAGAAAAGAAGCTAAGTGATTGTACTCCTGTTTGGAAGCAACAAGTGGTAGCAAATCCCTGGGACTCCTGACAAAAGGCAGTCAACTGGGAAGCCAAGTTGTTGCCCCAGTTTCCATTTAGAGTTAGTATCCTAGGGCCCCCCATCCCTACCTGGGCCCTTGCCCCAGAACACAAGAAGCACCTATCAGTAAGCTTGGAAAAGGAGGGGGAGAAAAATCATGACTTACACTGCCTAGCAGGTGAGTTTAGGACAGACAGAGACTCTCCACTTCTGTTGTCCCTAGGAAGCCAAGTTTCTGATATTCCCACCTGAAATCCATGAACACATATTTCCCACAGAAGTATTTCCAAACATGTTTATTTTTAAATGAACTTTAAGAATATAACCTAGTTGTAATTTGGGGGTTACCAACAATAAGTTACTAGTACCATTCTTGTGGCATTTGATCAGAGGATTACTAAGAATACTAATTCTTGAGAATAATAATTGCTAATTACTAACATTTACAACAAAGAACACACTTCAAAACTTTGAATATGGGACAATTAGGCAAAATCAAATACATAAATTTTTAGGACAAAATACCTATAAGCAATTTTCTATTAAGTGGTTTTTAAAACATGTTATTAAAATGTAACTAATGAAAGAACTAGCTTTTATACTTACAGCACAGAATTCTTCAAAGGATATTCTTCCATCTCCATCCTTATCTGCATTTATTATGGTTTTGTCTACAATTTGCTGTAACTGTGTATCTTTCAGATTGTTCCCCACCATCATCTTCAACACCTGGAAGAGTTCCCCATTGGAAATATAGCCATCTTTATCCATGTCATAGATACGAAAAGCAACTAAAAAAAGAAGAAGAAAAATCAGTGGGAATTATAAGGCAATAATCACAAGTGAATACTTGCAATGAGTAAAAGTATGGGCTATAGAGTCAAGACTGCCTGGGACAATTAGTGTAGCCTAAGATAAATTATTTAATTTTGCTAAGCTTCAGTTTTTGTACAGATAAAACTAAGGATAATAACAGTTCCAACCTCTCAGGTTCTTTAGAACATTTCTTCCCACTTTCATCATAAAATCTCTTAGCCAAGTTACATATGTAGTTTATATATTACTGTTTTCAGTAAAAGGAAATTCTGCTTTCCTTCTATCCAACTAAAAGCAACAATGACACATTATTCAAATATACTAGTTGCAAGTGCAAGTGTCCTAAAAGGATTTTTCACCAGAATGTAAAATTTCTGTTATGTCTAAGAATAACAGTCTAGAATAAAAGACATCTTTAAGAATATTTTATAAGAATTTTATAATCCAGTATGGAATGATAGCGATGTAAGAGGAAAAAGGAAGCCAGTGAAGAAAAATACTTACACCTCAACTTCTGCTCCTTATCTCCTTTGACACTGAACTGAGAGACTCCCTCAATGAATTCTGAATAAGAGTTAAAAGTTTACAAATCAAAACTTTCAATGTTTTACACAGAAAGATAATATTTACCTTACATACCCACAAAAGGATATTTCCTTGCTGCAAAACAAAATACACTAGCAGTGTTTAAAAATGAAAATGCCAAATTTGAAATCTCAACAAGTGAGGTTCTATATATTTTTTTCTTATTTAAACTTGGAGTTCTCTAAGGTCAATCAATTTAAACAAATATTTGTTAAGTACCACAAAGTGTAACACTCAAAAACATTATTCTTTAAGCTATTTAACTCTTTCATCTTAGAATATGACTATAAAAAGGGACTTAAAAAACACTATAGATTGTTTTGACACAACAAAAATAATTTTGGATTTGTTTCAAAACTCAGAATCACTTAAATACATTGTTAGAAATTTTATGACAAATGATCATTTTTCTTCATTGCCTGCTAAGCACTAAATCATCAGTTTTAGATCCCTTCACTTATAATTCAGTTCCCCAAACTAAAATAACATCTGCTGACAATTCCCTGGTAAAATGTTTGTTTACTTATAAGTATAGAATCAAATATAAAATTATTTATAATGTTAATATTAGCAATAGCACTACTGAGTGTCTTTACAAAAATCCAGATTAACTGAATTAATCCTGCTCTATAATGCACACACATCCTTACTACTATAGTTTATTTTTTACTGCTGACTTAGTATAGGTCTCATTCTATACTAAGTATACTATACTAAAATGCAGCTTCTCATGTTACATAAATTGCCTTAAAGTGAGATGAACTTTCTAAAAACAATGGAAGTATTTAATCGTATCACAGATTTTGAGGTTTCAACATAATCTATTATTACAAGATCACAAAGAATATAAAGACAGTACGGAAAAACTAAAATTTTCAAACATTTTTGTGCCTAGAGCTGTAAGACTACACACAGGTTAACTTTTTGTGCCTAAAAACAAAACGCACAACTACTTCCTTACCTTTGAAGTCTACTTCTCCATTCCCATCTGTGTCGAATATATCTATTACTCGCTGTACTAAAGGATTCTGTTGTAACTCAGGCAGAGACATGAACTCTTCCACACTCAAAGAACCAGAATTGTCCAAATCGAGCTTCTTAAATCTCTTTCCTAACCTTTTAATCTCATCCGCATCAACTAGAAGCAAACAAAAAAACGTAGCAAGATTTTTAAAAATGATTTTATGATAGTTTTAGGGAAAAAAAAACCAGCAGCTACCCAATGGTTTAATTTCCTATTTGATTAAAAGAGTTATATATACTGTTGACTAATTTCTAATAGAGAAAATATAGCAACATTTTTGTTTGTTTACCTTTCTTTTTGTTTGCACCTGCCATTACACACAGCCCACTGTATGCTGAGTCCCAAGATATTCTAGGATTGACAATGCTAAGCTGATCACAGAGATCACACAAGTTATTCCAGGACTGACAATGCTAAGCTGATCATGGAGGTCCTACTCGACAAGCTACATTAACCCCTGTTCTGTACACCAAAGCACTTTTATTTTCATTTTTCTTTTTAAATTTAAATTGACTTTATTTCTAAAGTAAATGGCTCAAAACCAAAGGGTATTCAAAATTCAAAATTTCCTTCCCATCCCACCCTAAGACATCCAACTCCCTGCCTTGGAGGCAATGCTGCCAGTTTCTTGAATATTCTTCCTGAGATACTCTTTGCAAGTATGAGCAAATAAAACACAGCTTTTACTTCTCTTATCCAAAACCAAAAACAGAAAAACTAACAAAATTCACTTTTCAACACTTTAAAAGAGAAAAAAATAATTTTAAGAAATGTTTGTATTACTTTGTAAGTACTCTATAAAAATTCAGTATCATCTTTTATCATTTACATTCTTAAAAAACATTTAAGTCATTTTCTTCTAAATTATACCATTTTCATCCTTCTAAAATATTAGACTAATGCACATAATTTTGATCATGGCTTAAGAGAAATAATATGTACAAATATATTTTAAAAATTAAATACAACCACCAACTTTTTTTTGTTTTTGTTTTTTTGAGACAGAGTCTCGTTCTGTTGCCCGGGCTAGAGTGCCGTGGCGTCAGCCTAGCTCACAGCAACCTCAAACTCCTGGGCTCGAACAATCCTTCTGCCTCAGCCTCCCAAGTAGCTGGGACTACAGGCATGCGCCACCATGCCCAGCTAATTTTTTCTATATAGACTTTTTAGCTGTCCAAATCATTTCTTTCTATTTTTTTTTTTTTTAGTAGAGACGGGGGTCTCGCTCTTGCTGACCTCGAGCGACCCACCTGCCTTGGCCTCCCAGAGTGCTAGGATTACAGGTGTGAGCCACTGCGCCCGGCCCAACCACCAATTTTTTAAAAGAAAATTAACAAGGCAAATGTTATACAGCCCATGAATATGTATGTATTTGGCCCACAATATTAGCAACAGGACTGCAAAAAAAGCTGTTTTGACAGCTTAAATATATGGCATCCTCATTGTAAGAACTCCAAAATTAAAGTATATATTTTTAAACTATAAAAATATTATACTAAAATGGAATAGAACTATAATTATCTGCACTAGTAAAGTAAAAACTGACCAACTACAAGATGGCGCTATAATGTGAATTAGCACATATGTAACTGATAGAGGAGAGTGGTATCAGTACAGCATAGAAATTTCATTGGTTCACTGGGATTTTCCCCAGTATGTTATAAAGGGATCAGGGGCAAGTTTCTCAATTAAAAAGAAAGTCTTAATATATGAAGACCACAAGAAAAAGTGGCGAAACAGTAACTGCCTCCCCTTTAGAGAAAACAAGAGCAAGTTTAGTGGCTTCAAGAACCTTGAGACTTTCCAACATCGTGTTAACTGGTGAAAACTAAGGGTGCAGATGAAGAAGTTGTAAAGACAATTTTCTTGTTTTAATCCTCCCCCAACTCCCCCAACCACTAATAAAGGTGGCTATACACAGGCTCCTTGTTAATTTTTACAAAATTAGTTACTACTGAAGCAAATAACTTTAAGAACCTGTACCTCAAAATAGGAAAAACAAGTCCCAGTTTAAGGCTCACAAATGATGGGCTATGGTGTTTAATACAAATGCCAGAGTTAATTTGTATTTGTATTTTTAAGATCATTATTATTTATGTCAGTACTGTTACAAAGTTGCATAATTTGAGTGTTCTACCTTATCCATATTTTCCCCAAATATGTGGTTTCGCAGCATGTGAGGTTTTTCAGAAACATATATATTGTCTTATATAAGAAATGCCTTTACATTGGTTTAATGAAAAAATCATCTTAAATACTGCTGCAAAAGGTAAAATACACATACAGTCATGCATTGCTTAACAACAGGGATATGTCCTGAGAAACGCGTCATTTGGCAATTGTGTCCTTATGTGAACCTCATACATACTTACACAAACCTAGATAGTGTAGCCTAAACAGTTTCAGTGAGTATTAATTATAAGTTTTTCAGATTTAAAACTTACTGATTAAAACCCCATCAATATTTAAAGTAAAACTCTACTTATCTAATCAGACATCAGTAAACCATTCAGAACAGTTTCTTAAAGTTCACAGATTTTGCTGAAAGCTACCCTCTCCCTGCTTGCTTTAATTTTACATACATACCAAGGATTAGTTAACTATTTCCTTCTTGTAATCTTTAGTTTTGCCTTAGTTTACAACCACAGACCAGAAAAGGTGATGGGGAAATTGAACATAATAGATCACTAAGGTATATTAGAAGTGGACCAGGAAAGACATAGACTGTATCATTAATGGAAAGAT
The DNA here is from genome assembly GCA_028533085.1 of Varecia variegata. Lineage (NCBI taxonomy): Eukaryota > Metazoa > Chordata > Mammalia > Primates > Lemuridae > Varecia > Varecia variegata. The sequence goes on from CM052437.1 coordinate 47,958,718, forward strand.
GGAAGGCAGAAATGTAGTACCACAATATTTACGGAAAGAATTTAATAGACTATATTTATTGAAGCGGGGACATGTAAAATAGTTCAGAAAGTTGTCTATTAAGAGACTGAAATTGAGGCACTTGAAAGATTGTTTCAGTAACTTAGCAAAACCCTCTAATTTGGAAGACAGCATTCCAGTCTTGATGAATGAATAAGGGATATTAACACTGGAGAATAAGGGGAAATTATAAATCATCAAACATAATTTCACTCAATCCATCCTTTTTTACACTGCAGATAGCAATCTTTCTAAAAGGCAAATTCAGTCAAATTGCTAGCTCCTGTGATTTAAATCTTCTAGTGGTTTCCTAATGTAAACAGAATAAAAAGCCTAAAGCCACTGACAATATTTAGCCTCAGGATAAATTTCCATCTTATCTCTTCCCCTATTTCCTTTTCTTTAGCTACAATATTCTTGCTACAATTCTGTTATAGTATAAATTTTAAACCTCCACATTTCCTTATAAATCCTCTGCTGGAATGTCCTTGCCTAACTCTCCATTTATGAGACTCCTACCAAACTTTCTCTGATTAAAGCAAGGGGGTTGCTATTAACAATATATCGTATAGTTAGTTGTATCATCACCTCACTCTCTGGCAAAAGCCCTTAAAGCAATATGTAAAATCTATTTACTTTCTTTTGCTTTAAATAGCTTATGAAATATCATAAAGTAGTTGATACCTGTCCAGGATTAGTTAAAACCTTCCTCAAAGGCAGCAACTGTGCCAGTAATCATACTTTACCTGGGGCAATAAATGATTTCTTAAAAAGCCCTTAGAGGTATGACTTGGAGGGAAGGAGCTCTACCTATTAATCTTTCCATTCATCACCATTCCCACGTACCCCATGCAGTTACACTGACTTGAGCTTCTTTAAGAAGCCAGTGCAGTATGTAAAGAGGCAGTTGTCTGTTCTCCAACCACCCATTTATTTCCTCCTTCTCTCCCCCCACTTCCTTTCAACGAGGATTACAATGAGTAAGACAAACTCAGTATTTACTATCTAGTTGAGGCTAGCTGAGCAACTAGAGTTCATAACTAAATCTCTCCAGAATAGTTAAAAATGGCTACCTTGAAAAGCAATGCCATGAATATTTTTTTAAAGACAAGATCTTTTAAGAAAGCTAGCTTTCAAAAACAAATGGTAAAAAATAGTTCTTTTAGTCATCAAACGAAGTGACTTATTTGGTTGTTACTGTCACCAGAGAAGCAGTTATTCAAACAGTTCCACTTGGATGTGCTGCAGGATATTAAAGTATAAAACAACGTTTTAATTCTTGAAATATCAGTACTTAGCAATCTCCTACAAATTAGGCACAGATCTCTAAAAAAGATCAAATCCATCTTGTTAGCACCATTTAATGTTTCAGTATATTCACCGATGATGATCTGCCTTGGCACCAGTTAAATGTTGAAGAACAAATTCCAACTAACTTTTGGTGCCATCTTTCACTAAAGATTTTTCTTCCTACTGCTTAGGATCATACTCCTTTAAAACAGATGGACCAGGAAAAAACAAACAAACCTCACCCTCTTGACTCATCTTGTGACTCAGAGATACCCTTTTACACATGTTTTGCCAAGTTGAAACTCATGTTATTTTTCCACTCTTTGGAAGGACATCTTTGGGGAAACTACCTGTTTTAATAGCTGAACATGCATACATATTTAATTTAAATTATAACAGACAAGGTATTACAATAAAGAATCTTAAAGTCATATACACTGTTACCTAAAATTTAAGCAAGGCAGTAAACATTTAAATCTTTTAGCTTGAGTTTATGAAATATAAAAATACGTAATAAGGCACTGATGGAATGCTTACAAAAAAACCACCAAATTAAACTGCTGACACCTTACCTGGACCAATGCACTGAGTATTCTCAGGGATAAATGTAAAATTTGGATGGTAACTCAGTTTTAACAAGTGATTTCAAGAATTTTATTAATCTTATAAAATGATTAAGAATTTGCTTTTAGAGAGCTCATGTAGCTATAGTAAATTTTAGTATTTTCAACTGGACATATTAATACTAGAGCAATACTAACAGAAATAGAAGGTTACATATTCATTCATCACCCTTTCACATGGAGAAACATAAACCATCTCCCTTAATTATACTTATCTATTTCTCTCATTTAGAAAAAAGGAATATGAAGAGATTCCAAAACAGTGAAGAAGAGACCATGGTCTCTGGCTCTTAAGACATTGCTATTCATACATACACAACAAGCTGCCATTGAACTGTTAAGACTAAAAGTAAAAACAACTTGAGGTCTAAAGTTTTAGTTGATTTTTAAGTTTCTCAGAACAAAAAGAAAGAAATGGAATGGTGGAAAATAAACTTTCCTCAAGTTTTAGCCAAGTCCCCATAACTATGTAGTAGAAAACAGCACAGACTATTGCCCCTTCAGGAGATTCTTTTAATAGCTACTTTATAAATAATTTATTACCCATTAAAAGACTAATTCATGATTTAACAACAAAAATAAGATAAAGAAAGTCTTTTTAAATTTTCCTAACAAAAATATTTTGAAAGAAACAACTAAATTACATGTGGGATCCAGGAGAGAATCCTGGGAAAAGAGAAAAAAACCACTTTTTAAATTTCAACAGTTTTTTTCACTAAAGTGGTTAATTTCTTGATTTTGATAATTACACTCTAATTCCGTGGGATGTCAACATTAGGGAAAGCTGGCTCAGGGATATTAGAGAACTCTATTATTTGTATAGCTTTTTCGTAGTATCTCCTGAGTTGTGACAGCTCTTAATTCTTTGTCTTTCATGACCTTGAAATATTTCATTCAACATTTTGTAAAATGTCCCTCAGTTTGAACTAGCTGTTTTCTCATGATTATAATGAATTCAGGCATTTGGTGTGAGAATACCATAGAACTGTGTCCTCTGGTATACTGTATCAAGGGGTTCATGACACCAGTATGTCTTATTACTAGTGATGTTAACTTTGATCACTTGGCCACAGGTGCCGCCTGCCACATTTCTCCACTATAAAGCTACTATCTTTCCACTTGTAGTTAAAAAATATCCTGGGGGAAAATACTTTGAAACTATGCAAACATTCTATTTCTCCTCAAACTCTGACCTAATGTTAGCATCCACCACTGGGTCTTGTCTGCAACATTTATTATTGTGGTATTTGCCTAATAATGATTTTCTTTTTCCCCTTTTTCCTTCATTAATTGGAATGTTTCTGGGGGGGAAAAAAAAGAACCAGTCTACGTCTATCCTCCACAATTTATTTCTTTATTCAATTATTTATATCAGCAAGGACTCATGGATGTTTATTTTATCTGTGAGTTAAAATCTAATACCATCATTATTACTATTTTTTTTTTTTTTGAGACAGGGTCTTGCTCTATCACCCCAGCTGGAGTACAGTGGTGTGATCATAGCTCACTGCACCCTCAAACTCCTGGGCTCACGTCATCCTCCTGCCTCAGCCTCTCGAGTAGCTGGGATTACAGGCACGTGCCACCATGCCCAGCTATTTTTTTTTTTAAGAGACAGGTCTCGCTATGTTGCCCAGGCTGATCTCAAACTCCTGGGCTTAAGCAATCCTCCTGCCTGAGCCTCTCAAAGTGCTGGGATTACAGGCATGAGCCACCATACCTGGCCTCTAATACTATCATTAGTTAGTGAGTCAAATTATTCCAGCTTTGGTCTTCAGGTACTACTTCAGAGTAGCTATCGTGTGACTTTTCAGCAATCTCTCTTTTTTTTTTCAGCACTTTCTTAATTTCTGATACCGTAAGATGTTCAGAGCTTATCTTGACTATACATAATATTTCTAAGATATTCTCCAATCTCTTTTGTATAGCAAGAAATTTATAAGTGTACTATGGAACGAGAACTATTAAGAAATACTACTATAATTCCAGAATCTCAGAATCTCTATCTTAGAAGTATTTTAAAAAGAGCCATCAGACATCACAATCTTATCCATGGAGAAACATGTACTGAATAACTCTTGTCCAGTCTACCACAAGAAAAAAAAACAAAGGCCAGGCACAGTGGCTCAGGCCTGTAATCCTAGCACTCTTGGAGGCCAAGGCAAGAGGACTGCTTGAGCTCAGGAGTTCGAGACTAGCCTGAGCAAGAGTGAGACCCCTGTTTCTACTAAAAATAGAAAAATCAGCTGGGTGTCGTGGTACATGCCTATAGTCCCAGCTACTCAGGAGGCTGAGGCAGGAGGATCCCTTGAATCCAGAAGTTTGAGGCTGCAGTGAGCTACGATGATGTCACTGCACTCTACCCAGAGCGACAGAGTGAGACTGTCGAGAAGAGAAGAGAGGAGAGGAAAAAATCTAATAGTGTTATCAACAGAAGTTACTGAGAAGGTTTTCAACATAAAGATTAAAAGTTTTAAAGTCATTTGTAAAATTCACCTCCTACAAAGGTAAGGGCTATCTATATTTTCATGTTACCCCAAATGAGAAGTAAAATCCACCAGGGGGCGCAGTAGGTAAAACCTTCATAAGCAGCTCCAAAAAAACCTCAAATTTTATAACGACTTTGTATATAGACTAGCAGTTTAAATTTATAATCTGCACAGACTAGTTTGACTACCAAATGAGAGCAAAGAAGACACCCTACCAATATTATGAAAGAACTGAAACAGTGTATTATGAAATAAATACACTATTTGGACACAGTCACACACATTTGTGTTGTATCTTTTCTAACACGTGAAAAACCTTCATTCATGTAAATGGTCTAGATTTTAGAAATATATCATAATTTTTTTCAAGAGACAGAGTCTCACTTTGTTACTCATGATCATAGCTCATTGCAGCCTAGAACTACTAGGCTCAGGGGATCCTCCTGCCTCAGCCTCCCAAATAGCTGGGACTACAGGCACGCACCACTACACCCTATATTATAATTTTAGCAGTAATATGTGCTTTTGTTGTTTCTAGATTATAATTCTTACATATACTTTTGAAACTATCCCGCAATTGTTAAATATGCAAAAATTAGACTTAACCAACAAAAGAATTATCAAATTGTAATAAAAATGCTAAAAAAAACATTTAAACCAACTTTGACACTCAAATAATGCATTAAGTATATAATCCTACAGGTTTTGACAAATATATACACCCATGTAAGTCTCACTACAATCAAGAAAAAGAACATTACATTGCTCCCAAATGTTCCCTTGGGCCCATCTGCAGTCTGTCACCCTCCCCCCTCACCATCCCAGGCAACCACTGTTCTGCTTTCTGTAACTAATTCGACCTAGAATTTCATATATATAGGATCATACAGTATGTACTCATATGTCCATCTTCTTTTACTCACCAAATTTTTCACATTAATCCATGTTGTTGCATGTGTCATTTGTCCCTTTTTATTGTAGGATATACCACAATCTGTTTATGCATTCATCTGCTGGCAGACATTCCTGTTGCTTCCAGTTTGGGGCTATTATGAATAAAGCTACTTTATGTATTAATGTATGAGTCTTTGTAAACAAATGTTTTCCTGGAATTGCTGGGTCACAGGGTAAGTTTATGTAACTTTCAGAAATTGTCATTTTCCAAAGTGGTGTACCATTTTACACTCCCATCAGCAATATATGAGAATTCCAGTAACTCCACATCCTTACCAACTTGTGGTACTGTCGGTTTTTTCATATACCTTTAATTAGTGATGTGACTGCTCAATTTGTGAAATCTCTATATATACACTGATGCAAGTCCTTTGTTAGATATTTCCTAACAGTATTTTCTCCATCTCTGAGCAGCCTTGTCATAGGTGTCTTTTAAAAAGCAAAAACTTTTACTTTTGATGAAATCTAACTTTTTCTCTTTTTGATTTCTGTTTTGTGTGTACTAAAAATCTTTGTCCATGCCTGGCCATGAGGATTTTCTCCTATGTTTTCTTCTACAACTTCCATAGTTTTAGCTGTTAAATGTTTAAATCTAAAATCCATATTATTATTGGTATATGGTATAAGTAGGAATAGAGGTAATTTTTTGTTCCACACAGAAATACAGCTGTTTGGTTGAAAAGGCTCCCCTTGTAATTGAACCTTTGTCAAAAAATCAATCAAATTAGATAGGTAGATATAGACATATGAGTCTGGACCCTCTACTCTGTTCCATAGATTTATCTATCTTATACCATAACCACAGTCTTTTGTTTTATGGTAAATCTTTAAATCAGGAGCACTGTCCTTTTATTTCATTCTTCTTTTTTAAAACTCTTCTGACTCTTGTAAGACCTGTGCATTTCCACATGAAATTAATAATCAGTTTGGTAATTTTTACAAAATTCTTGTTGAGAATTTGATTGGGATTGGGATTGTCTTGAAGCTATAGATCAATCCGAGTAGAACCGCTATGTTAATAACAAGTTTTCCAATCTAGAAATGTGGTATATCGCCTCCATTTATTTAGGTCTTTTTAAATTGCTCTCAATAATGTTTTGTAATTCAGTGTAGAGATTTTATACATATTCCGTTAAATTTATACCTAAGTGTTTTAGGTTTTTATTAAGAATGAATAGTGTTTGTCCATTTTACTTTTTCAATTGTTCTTTGCTGTCATATAAAATTCCACTGATTTCTGTACATTGTCCTTATATCCTACAATCTTGCTGAATTCACTTATTCTAGTAACTTAGGATTTGCTATATATATGGGGGGGAAGATATAGATATATACGTATCATCTGAGAATAAAGGCAATTTTAATACTTCCTTTCCAATCTCAATATTTTTTCTTTTTCTTGACTTAATATAGTGACCAGGACTTGTAATACAATGCTGACTAGGCATGGTCAGAGTGATAAATCTTGCTTTTTTCCCCCAATCTTAGGTGGAAACTATTCAGTCTTTCACAATAAGATATGATGCAAGCTGTAGGTTTTTGAGTACGTGCCTGTTATCAGGTTGAGAAAGTTCCCCTCTATTCCTAAGTTGCTAATAGTATTTATCATGAAAGAGTATTGAATTTTGTCAAATACTTTGTTATACTGAAAGATGATTTTTTCTCTTTTATTTTGTTCACATAGTGAATTATATTAATTGATTTCTGAATGTTAAAATCATAATCCTGGTTTAAAAAAAAAAAAAACCTCGGTCTTGTTATATATCCTTTTTACACACTGCTGAATTTGATTTACAAATGGTTAATGCACGTATGTTTACGGAGAATTTTGATCTATATTCTATATTGGTTTTCTTATAATGTCTTGGGTATTGCTATCAGGGTAATGCTAACTTCTATTTTCTGGAAGAATCTAGGTAAGATTGGATTTTTTTTTCATTAAATGTTTGATAGAATTTACAATTAAAGTCACTTGGCCCTGGAGTTTTCTTTGTGGAAAGATTTTGAAACAAGAATTCAATTTCATTAATAGATAAAAGGCTATATTTATATCTAAATTTTCACCTACTATTTCACTGATTATTTCCCCTTCTATTTTATCGACTATATCTACTAAATCAGACAAGACCAAAGGAGATAAGATTAAAAAAAAAATACATCTGAAATTTTTTTCAGACAGATGCTATTACTCTCTGTATTTGTTTCCCAAGTCATTCTTTTCCTGCATTTTTCCATATTTTGCTCTAACACATTCTTAGGAAGATTGAAGAATGTATCTTTTTGCTAGACAGATAGCTAGGATTTTTCACCAGCTAATGTAACTGACTTCTATATACTGGCTCCAAAATTACTCAACTTTGTGCTAAATAACCAAATTACTGTATGTCATGAACCTCAGTACTGAAACTACAAATTTGTTAGTGCTGCCATGATACCAAAATTTGACAGTGTGTGTAAGGAAAACTGAGTTAGCACTTTGCTTAAGACTACTTGTCTAAAAATTTGAAATGTTTTAAAACGTAATAGAGAATCCAGGAATTATTTTTTTTAAAGAAAAAAAGGACTGTAACAGCAAAACAAGGTAGCAATCCAAAGTATTTAAGTTTATGCACCATACTTAAGAAATCCTTTGTCCCTCTCTTCATTACTCAACTCTAAAGCTTGACTGAAAGTAGACAGAATATAAATAATTCTCAGTCACTAGGTGAAATAAATTAGAAGTCAGGATCACTAAATTACTAAGTAAATGATAAATGAAAGCTGACAAATTGTTTAAGGAGCATTCACTATATATTTATGAAGATTTTAATTTAAAGCAACAAATGTATGAATCAATTTCAAAGTTAATGACATACCATTTTTTTAAATAATAAATGGCATCTTAGTAATGTTTCAAAAACATTGTTACTTGTTCACATCCAAACTGAATTTTTATTGATATTAACAATGCTTCCTCTAAAGATTTCTGAGATAAGTTTGAGTGAACGAGAAATTAGCATTTAGAATATACATTAAAAATTGAAGTGAATTAAGTCAGTCCATATAAGAAAGCAACGCTGAAATGAAGGAGGAAATAAAATTAACTTTAGATTATCTTTTTCTCTGATGTTTTGTTTTCAAAACAAAGAAAAAGCTCAATCTAAAAGTACGAACTTGTAAACCTCTCTGAGACAATCTGATTAACAGCAGACATTAACAGCAAAGTAAGTCAGTATGTCTAAATTTTCATGTCACCTGTAAATATTCAAACTAGAAAAAAAACTGCTGGAATGTGATTGTTTACTCAAAACTGGAGCAGCGTTCTAATGGATAGAAATGTTTTCAAGATTTCTACAGAGAGTTCATTATGCAAAAGGAAACATTCCTTCAGAGTCTGCCAAGCTCTTCTTGGGTCACCTTCTAGCAAACAAAAGAAAGCTGAGAAATCTTTTTAGATAAAACACTTAATCTTTCATCAACATTCAAGCTACAAAATAGGCCTGTATTTATTAATTTTATCTAAACCATTGAGAATTATGTTGGTTTTATCAACAATAAAAATTAGTAGAATCTGATTTTCCACTCATATCTTCAATTCATGCCCCAATCTAGTCCTCTGCTTTAACTATCTAAAGTATTATCTTGCACGAAGTCACTTTTCCAAGTTACCATGCCAAGTTACAACTAAGGTCTCAACTTTGAGCAAATCACCCCAACAGGTATACATTTCCTAGTCCAGATAGGTTAACTAACAGTCACAATGGCCTAGAATAACTTAATTCAATAAAAATCCAACAATGAACTTTGAATGACAAAAACTCAGAGAATGATTATGTCCTAGACAAATCCAGTTTTGCCTATAATCATTCATGTAGACAAACATAACATTAATATTGTAAGATTTACTATGAGAGGATATATATAGTACAGTGAATTAAAATATGACTCGGAAGCACGATTGCCTAAAATCAAATAATGGCTCTGTTACTTCACCTGCTATGTGACTTTAGGCCAGTTATTTAAAGTCTCTGTTTCTATTTTCTCATCTGTACAACGGGGAAAGTAACAGAGCCTCTCTCATGAGGCTAATGTGAGGATTAAAAGGGTTAAAATATGTAAAGTGCCTGACACATGGTAAGTGCCATACAAATAGGTGTTTGTTGTTATTTATTAAAATAAATGGGGTGAATAGTTAACTACTGGGTTTTCCCAACGGTATATATATAGCCTTTAAAACTATCCAACTAGTTGTCTATATAGTCCATCTCTAAGCTCTTACTAGCTAATTCAACAAATATTTACTTAGTATCTGCTTTTAAGTAAGGCATTGTGCTTATATTTCCACTGTCAATGTCCCAATTCTTTTATTGGTAAAAATTAGCCACTTACTCTTATTAAAGCTTGCTGTTTGCATGCCATACTTAATTGTAATTAAATAATTATTTCTCCTTGATTTTCCTCTTCCCTCTCCCTTTTTCCATTTATTTAAGAAAGTTTTACAAAGGAAAATTACAAACATATAAAAGATTGAAAGAAGAGTATAAATCTCATATACCCAGCATCCGGTTTCAACCATTAACACATGAGAAATATTTTATCCATACCCCCACCCCAATTACCTTAGAGCAAATCCCACACATATAATTTCCTTGTAACTGTTCAGTATTTATTATCTCTAACCCTTTTGAAAAACATACCACAATAGCATTATTGCACCTAAGAATTAATAATTCCTTGACGTCAAATGATCAATGTTCAAATTTTCCCAAAGACACACATAATTTTACAGGCTTTCTGAATCCACCAGATTTGGCAATTAGGCAATGTAGAAATAAAATGAAGGTGATCTTAATAACAGTTTCAGTGGAGTAATAGCAGGTGAAAGCCAGATTGCAGCAGGCCAAGATATTAGCAGAAATAAGGAAATAAAGGTAATTGTATATGTTCTTTGAAGCTCAAATAGGAGAAAAACTGGAAGGTACACGCAGAATCAAAATCCAAGAAGTTGATCATATTTGCAAACTGAAGACAGAGAGAGAAGCTGAAGGTATAAGAAAAAAACGAATTAACGAAGTAAGATCCTACAGATGTGATGGGACAAGATCAAAAGCACAGAAGAAAAGCTAACCTTGAATAAGGGAGGCATAACCCAAACCCTGATACTGAAGGAAAGGAGGTTAAGACTGAATATGAAATTAAGCAAGTTTCATGTGTGACAGGTGGGAAGTAAGGGAAAAATGAGGTTAACGCTTAAAATGTCCTCAGTTTTCCCCAGTGTCAGGACGCAAAATCATTAATTAAAAGTAGGGAATGCAGAAGGTTTGGGCAGAATGTTGATGATCTGGAGGAAATTTGAGGAGACTGACAGGCGAACCAGACAGGTCAAAGAATTAATCAGCATTCAAATCCTGCATAGCTTTGAAAAGCAATTTCAAACGTTGCTCCTTCCATGAAGCTTTTCTTAATTTCCTTAACCAACGGCAATTTTCCCTCCTGGGAACCTTTGTTTCTATTTCTCATAATGGTTTATTTGCACTGTAATAATTATGCATTTCTCTTATTCCAGTAGCTAAACTGTAAGCACTTTGTGGGTGCTTACTTATCTGTATGTCACAGGACCAAAGACAGTATATATAATTAAGAGTCTTATTACCTTTTTCAAAAAAAGCACAATTTATATACCGAAAGAAGGAGACAGTAACTCCTTGAAACACTGAAAGGACACTGAAGCTGGGGCAATTATAGGAGGCCTCAAAGAGAACAGTGACTTGAGCTGGGCCAGGAAGGGATGAGAAAGCATGGCAGGAATTTATCTGAATACAGAAGTAGAAATAGTGAAGTCTCTCAAGGATTGGTTTTAATAGTCTAATAAATGATTGTAGCTGTTCACAGACAACACTAAGCTCTTCCAATAGTGAAAAGGTTTTGTAGAAGAGCAAAAAAATATTACTACAATGTGTACGTGGACAAAAAAGTGGCAGTTTTAATGTGGACAGGTTCATGTGGGGGAAATTCATCCAAATCATATGTAAAATATGATAAAAATATAGCATATTCTAGTGAAGCAAGTAGGAAACAGGGCAAATGACTATATAGTAAACACCAAAAGAATTTAGATAGATTCACAGCTGGTTGAACAATCACTGATAAGTACAGATCTTTAGACATAAGGCTCAACAGTTCATTTAAAGCATGGATAAAGAAATAAGAAAGAAGGCTTATGAAGTTCTGAGGATAAAACTGAAGGAGACAGCTTTAACAGTATATGAAACCTATTTCCAATGCTTGCCACATAAATAACGAACCTTAGCTTTTGTCATCCCAGATCTGCAGAAGGGAAAATCCATCTGCCTTTTGCCCTGGTACATTTTTCTTTGCAACCAGGTAAATGGCTCTCAGTCCCAGATTTAAAGAGCAGGTGATAGGAACCTAGGAACTACAGCTCCCTTAGGAAAAATCAACAGTTCCTTGACTGAGAAATGAAAATTAACCTCCTAGTATCTCATCCCTATCAGACTTATACTAGCAACAACCAATCCCAACTCTATTGCAGCCTGAAGCCTAGCTAATTACAGACTTTCACACCTCTTTCTTGCCACTAGCAAATGGAGAAATAATTGTCACATGCTCAAACTGAACACTAAGTGGCAAAGCATAATTTTGAGTGGAACCCCTTCAATTCTAAAGAAACTATAAAACCCACAGATTAACTTTGCCAGAGACAAGTATGTACGTAACATTGAGAGCACCAGTTTGTAACTTCTCTCTCTTGACCGTAAGTTAGCTGTGTAATAGTAACAGAAATGAGAGTTCTCAAATCCAGAAGGCCACCACAGTCTATAACAGGGTTCAGCAAGCTTTCTGTAAAAGGCCAGGTAGTAAATATTTTAGGCTTTTTTGACCATATGGTCTCTGCTGCAACTACTCAACTCTGCCACGGAAGCACAAAAATAGCCAGAGACAATATGTAAACAAATGGGCATGGCTATGTTCCAATAAAAGTTTATTAATAACAAAAAAACACTGGCAGTCAGTAGTTTACCAACAACTCTGGTCTACAGAGTCATTATTAGGTCTAGTTTTGGTCAATTCTAACAATATTCTGGATGTAATATTTTATCTCCATGCTTAAAATAGAAACATACGACCCTAATTATATAGGAAATTAATTTTTTAAAAAAGCCTGGGAGGAAATAATAGTAAAGTAAAATGTAAATAGTGGTTGGGATGGAAAGATCGAGTAACTGGTCATAGATATCGCCATTTTTTTTTAAGAGTTGTTTTTTTATTATGGCATTAGGCAAAATTATTTAAAGTCAATAAATTTTTATTTGAGGAATTTCACATGTGATTCCTTCTACTGTCCATCAAGGGTAGCTCTAGTTCCTCAAAGGCCGGAGTCTTTGAAGATTTACCTTCAAGACAGTCCTTTTTAATAGAACAGATCCTCAATCCATAATTGTCCAGTCAGTCCAGAAGTTAATTTGCCACAATTCTTTCTCTTTTATTTTGGCTTCTTTTATCTCTACTTGAATATGGACATACTGATGAAAACTTAAATTCTCCACCAAGAATCTTTGAGATCTAATTTCTTCAAGCAAGTTACTTTAGGATCATTTTTAGAGTAGATGGATCTGCCTGGTTCTCAATTTGACACCCTCTTAGAAAAATGAGTAAGTTCAAATCATATTAGTTCCTAAAGCCATCATACTCAAGAGTAGTACAGATCAGTGGGATATGCCAATACCTTCAACTCCAGACATCCATCATGTTCTCAAGATAAAGGCCTTTAAAAAAAAAAAAGCCATCTTCATAAGTCAACATAAAATTAGAACACTAAATTAATATAGCTGAGATTCCTCTCATGTCCTATGCTTTTTGTTAAATTTAGAGACAGAGTATTGCTCTGTAACCCAAGCTAGAGTGCAGGAGCCCAATCATAACTCAATGTAACCTCAAATTCCTGGGATCAAAGCAATTCTCCTGCCTCATACTCCTGAGTGGCTAGGACAAGCACACCTCACTAGCTTTTTTTTCAAATTTTTTGTGGGATATATAGCTATGTTGCCTAGGTTGGTCTCTTCTAACTCCTGGCCTCAAGTGATTCTCCCACCTAGGCCTCTCATGACTGCTGGGATTATAGGCATGAGCCACCGTGCCCAGTCAACCTTCATCACTTGAAACTGCCTGGTAATATTCCTTCTTATATGTATCAAAACTCATACTGAACAATGAGTTCTGCGTTGCAAAAGAGGATTTATTTTTTGTACCTGTAAGTCTTTGTCCACAAGTTAGAGAAAAACAAACCCAACTGCTGGATATCACCATTTTTTACAAAGTTCCAAAAAACTGTAGAAGTTACAAAATGGAAGATAAAATGAATTAATACATAAGTAATTTGAATTTATGTTAACTCTCTGAAGAAACAGGGTACTGCCTATGACAGAATCCAAGGAGAATAGGGAGTAATCAAAAACATCACTTACACTGAGAGTTAAAGGAGAATGAAGTTAGCTAAGTAAAGAGCTAATGAAAGAGCACGCCAGCCAAATTCATAGGCAAGCAAAAGGTGGTGATGGGAATGAAAAAAATTGGCAAGTGGTTTGGGAAAAGAAAGAAGACTCCTGAACAGAATGAGCAATGGGTAATTAAACAATACAAAAGGGTAGTGATGCATCATTCCAAAGAAAGAGGTCTCTAAGCAAGGCAGAACCAGTCTCATCAAACAGGGGCTGAAAGGGCTGGCAAAGAAGGCTGAGAATGGTTTGATGGTTCTGGAACCTCATGATATCGTAATCTAGCAACGGTCTCAATTTTAATTCTTAGGATCTCCCTCTTTCCTAATCACATTGCCCTTTCACACAAGAGATCTTATGATTTTTTTTTTTAAGGAATTCACATAAGCTCCCTGGTCATCTTATTGGTCCATGAATCAAGAATTTCTAAGCTTCTCATTTTCTTTCTTTAGGTCCTCCAATACAGTCAGAAATAACCGGCCCATCCACACTCCTTGCACTCCTCATTCTCCCCAGAAAGTCTTTCGTGATACCTATTTGCTCTACCAAAGTTTTCCCACCAATAGGCACTTTATTTTATGCCACCACAAGATAAACTTATAAAAAGTTAAATTTGTAAAACAATGTGTAAAAAGTTAACTGTTTACCATTATGTGCCATAGACTACCAATGTTCTTTTCCATGATAATGGGATCATCACTACCTTCAGATCCAACCAGGTCAGAGAGACAATCCAAATTTCCATTACCTTGAGAGTCTATAGCCTATTGTACTATTCAGTGTTCAATTACAGGTAACAAACTCAAACTCTAGCTTGTTGAAGCAGAGCTTTTTTTCAATGTTAGAAGGCCAAAAAAACAGAGTCTGGATAGAACTTTTAGGAACAATTTATAAAGCCACACTACAGAAATAGGCCATCAAAAGAATTACAGGTTGAGCATCCCAAATCTGAAAATCCAAAATTCAGAATGCTTTAAAATCTGAAACTTTTCAAGTGCTAATATGACAGACAAAGGGAATGCTCACTGGAACATTTCAGATTTCAGATGCTTGATCAGTCAGTATATACAATGCAAATACAGGCATACCTTGGAAAAACTGCGAACTCAGTTCCAGCCTACCACAATAAAGCAAAAAATAGCAACAAAGCAAATCACACAAATGTTTTGGTTTTCCAGTGCATATAAAAATTATGTTTATATTAAATTGTAGTCTATTAAGTGTACAATGGCATTCTATCTAAAAAACCAATGTACATACCTTAATTTAAAAATGCTCTACTACTAAAAAATGCTAATGATCATCTTCAGCAAGTTGTAATCTTTTTGCTAGTGGAGGGTCTTGCTTTGATGTTGAAAGCTGTTGACTGATCAGGGTGACTGTCATAATTTCTTAAAATAAGACAATGAAGTTTGCTGCAATGACTGACTCTTCCTTTCACGAAAGATTCCTCTGTAACCTGCGATGCTGTTTGATAGTATTTTACCCACAACAGAACTTCTTTCAAAAGTGGAGTAAATCCTCTCAAACCCTGCCACTGCTTTATCAAATAAGTTTATGTAATATCTAAAATCCTTTGTTGTCACATTTCAACACTCTTCACAACATCTTCACCAGGAGCAAATACCCTCCAGAAACCACTTTCTTTACCCATCCAAAAGAAGCAACTCCTCATCCGTTCGAGTTTTACGATAGTGTAGCAATTTACTCACATCTTCTGATTGACTAAATCCACTTCTGATTCCGGTTCTCTTATTATTTCCACCACATCTGCAGTTACTTCCTCCACTAAACTCTTGAACCCCTCAAAGTCATCCATAAGGGTTGGAATCAACTTCTTCCAAAACTCCTGTTAATGTTGATATTTTGACCTTGTCCCATGTGAATCACGAATGTGCATAAAGGCATCTAGAATGGTGAATCCTTTCCAGAAGGTTTTTAATTTATTTGCCCAGATCCAACAGAAGAATCACTACCTATGGCAGCTATAGCCTTATAAAATGTATTTCTTAAATAATAACACTTAGAAGTTGAAATTACTCATTAATCCATGGGCTGCAGAATGCATGGTATGTTAGCAGCCATAAAAACAACATTACTCTCTTTGCACATCTCCATCAGAGCTCTTAGGTGACTAGGTACACAGTCAATGAGCAGTAATATCTTGAAAGAAATCTTTTTTTATGAGCAGGAGATATGGACAGTGGGCTGAAAATATTCATTAAACCATGCTGTAAAAAATATACTGTCTGTTGTTCCATTTACAGAGCACAGGCAGACTAGATTTAGCATAATTCTTAAGGGCCCTAGAATTTTCAGAATGATACATGAGCACTGGCTTCAACTTGTCACCAGCTGCATCAGGCCCTAACAAGAGAATCAGCCTGTCCTTGGAAGTGAAGCACTGACTCCTCCTCTCTATGAATGAAAGTCCTAAATGGCATCTTCTTCCAACAGAAGGCTGTTTCATTGACACTAAAAAATAGTGTAGCCATTTTCATCAATGATCTTAGCTACATCTTCTGGATAACTTGCTGCAGTGTCTACACCAGTACTTGCTGCTTTATCTTGCACTTTTATATTATGAAGATGGCTTCTTTCCTCAAATCTTATGAATGAACTTCTGCAAGCTCCAAACTTTTCTTCTGCAGCTTCCTCATCTCTCTCAGCCTTCACAGAATTGAAAAGAGTTAGGGCCTTGCTCTGGATTAGGTTTTGATTTAAGGGAATGTTGTGGATGGTTTGATCTATCCAGACCACTAAAACTTTCCCCATATGCAATAAGGTTGTTTTGCTTTCTTATCATTCGTATGTTCCCTGGAATAGCATTTTTAATTTCCTTCAAGAACTTTTCCTTTGCATTCACATCTTGGCTAAATGTTTGGTGCAAGAGATCTAGCTTTCGGCCTGTCTTGGCTTTCAATATGCCTTCTTCACTAAGATTAATCATTTTTAACTTTTGATTTAAAATGAGAGATGTGCAACTCTTCCTTTCATTTCAACACTTAAAGGCCACTGTAGGGTTATTAACTGGCCTGATTTCAACATTGTTGTACTTCAGGAAATAGGGAAGCCTGAGGACAGGGAGAAAGGGGTTCCTACCCTTTGGCCAGTTGGTGGACCATTCAGAACACACACATTTATCAACTAAGTTCTCCATTTTATATGGATCCCATTCATGGTGCCCCAAAACAATTATTACTATTTTTTTTTTTGAGACAGGGTCTCGCTCTGTCTCCCAGGTCATCACAGTTCACTTGCAGTCTCGAACTCCTGGTCTCAAGCGATCCTTCCACGGCAGCCTCCTGAGTAGCTGAGACCAGCGGTCCCCAACCTTTTTGGCACCAGGGACCAGTTTCATGGAAGACAATTTTTCTGCCTGGCAGAGCGCAGGCAGTGATGCAAGCAATGGGGAGCTACTGTAAATGCAGATGAAGCTTAGCTCAACCACCGCTCACCTTTTCCTGTGAGCGTTCCCCTCCCCTATTCCTGTTCCTAAGTTTTATGGAAGACAATTTTTTCCATGGATGGGATGGGGTGGGGGGGGGAATGGAGGACGGGGGACACTCTTTGGCCTGGTCCCTAACAGACTGTGGACCGGAGGTTGGGGACTGCAGGCTGGACTATAGGCATGTGCCACCACGACATCCAGCTAACTTTTCTATATATTTCATAGCAAAACCTCATCTCCACAAAAAGTAAAAAAGAAAAAAATTAGTCAGACATGGTGGCGTACGCCTTATAGTCCCAGCTACTGGGGAGGTTGAGGCGGGAGGACAGCTTGAACCCAAGAGTTTGAGGCTGCAGTGAGCTATGATGACACCACTGCACTCCAGCTTGTGCAGCATAGTGGAGCCCCATTTCTGAAAGAAAAAAAATATATATATATGTACATATATATATTTATAGTAACATCAAAGACCACTAATCACAGATTATCATACAAATATAACAGAAATTCTGAAATATCGTGAAAATGACCAAAATGTGACAGAGTCAAGAAGTGAGCACATGCTGCTGAAAAACAGCACCCACAGACTAGCCAAAAACCCTTAATTTGTATATATAAAAAAAAAAAAAAACAGTAACTGTAAAGTACAATAAATCGAAGCACAATAAAATGAGGTCCACCTGTATTCCAAAATCTAAAACATTTATGGTCCCAAGCTTTTCAAGTAAGGGACAGTCAACCTGTATTGCCTACCCTACAATTCAGAAACTGCATAGCGTATTTGAAAGCTTCTGGCTCCAGAACACTGAACACACACACACACAAAAATCCAAATCACATCTAGAATCCTATCAGCAGAAACAGTAAAAATAGGAAAAGAACAAACTCCAACTCACTTCTGCCCTCCAAATCTCACACGAGTATATGTATGGCAGAAATAAAGTAACGTTAAGAACCCTGGCTGCAAATGAATCTGAGATATTAATATGTTCTTATTGTGTTTTAAAGTTTTTATATACCAGAATAATGTCAACCACCCTTGGTGATGTAACATGAAATTCTGGTTTCCATGCCAATGGATACATTACAACAGAAGAGTACAGAATTCACCTTAAGTTGAGGGAATGAAGTTGCTCAAAGCATATAAAAGAAATCAGGATTCAAAGATGTAGGGAGAAGTGGGTGGGGAAAGAATAAAGCAGATAGAACTGAATTAATAAAATTGCAATGTGTAAGAACAGTATGACCAAAGATTTAAGGGTCACTAAGTCCTTATCTTTTATTTTTAAATATTAACTTATAAATAAAATAAGACTATGAGGAAGAATAAATATTGTTTTATATATCGAATAGTGATTTTTTTAGACTTAATTCCTAACCCCAAGAGCTAATAGTAACAAAATGAAACTAAAATACGTTGGGATACAAAACTGCAGAGGTACAATCCTCTATTTTTTAAAGGGATGTCAAGATGAACATGCCCTTGATTTAAAAAAAAAAAAAAACCCATTTATGGCTACCATCAGATATCGTAAGCGACCAGACCACTAGTGTAAGTCTTTCTTTTTAACTCTTATTGCAATATTAAGTAAATTAACTAACTCAAATTCTAAATTAACACCCAGTCCTTCAAATATTAAGCTTCCATCAAATGCATATATGAATTCCTTTTTCAAACTTAAAAATAACATTTTAAATATTAGAAAAAGGTTTTACACAACAGATGTTTATTCTGGAAGTTCACTGTTCAGTCAGATAAGACAGAGGAGCACCCCCCCCCCCGCCTGTACTCTAAAATTTAAAAAACTAACAAAAACGTTAGTGATTCCATTTGTTGAAAAAGACAAAACAGAAAGATTTAATGGATACTGTGTGCCTTATCTGTTTCTACTTCCTCAATATATCGAAAGCTATAGTTTTCAGCCCTGTGGTAGTCTGGTGGGGTTGTATAACTAGATCTGGTCCACAAAATATGAAATATGAGCTTAAGTAACATAAGTCACTTCTGAGCCAAGGCCAACATCAGCACTGCTTGCAGGTCCTTGCATTTCCCTTTTCTTCAGTGACCTTGGGAACCATGCACAAAGATGGTGGCATTACAAGACAAGGGAAGCTGGATCCCTGAGTCACCAAAGAGAAAAAAACTCCAACAAATCCATTTTAAAACCTTGTTAAATTTCTTAGGTTAAGCCACTGAGATTTGAGGGTTTATCTGTTACCACAGCATAGTGTATACATTAATAATAAAGAAGTCTATAAAAACATTTCCCTAATTCTAGTAAATAGTTAAGGGCTAACTTTGTTATATAAATATATACATATTTTACAAGTATATGATACATATACATACAGAAACATAAATGTGTGAATAAAAGAAAGTCTTGATAACAAGAATATTCAACTTACAGTGTGAGCACATTTCCAAAGGATAACTTGCCTCATTTCCCTGGGAGGGGAAAAAAAACCAGTTAGTCATAAAATAGGCACAAATTTCTTTAAAATATTAAACATTTAAGTCACAAAACACAGGGAAATGAGCCATAAACTAATATATCTAGATCTATAAATTACATTTACATTTTTAAAAAACTGGTAAGAAAATGTATACAATATGGTAGAAAGAACTCTTAAACGGGTCTGATTTGTGGCTCTAACACTTAGGACATATGCAAACATTGAATTAAAATATATTTTAAATATTTTTAATATCCTAAACATTTTATATGTCAAATTTTAACACACTGGAGACTGTCAATGCTCTAACTTCTTAAGCTGGTGAATTCATTTTCGGGTAGATCTCAAAATAAAGTTTCTCTTGCTCAAAAGAAAGTTTCTCTTTCTTTAACTGAACAGTTTCCTGAGACTGCAAAATGAGCTGTTAAAAAGAAAAAAACAAAAGCCTGTTACCATTTTTACCTGCATTGAAACAGAATTTCCTGTATGCTATGCAACTAAAATAAGAAAAATATTAACGTGAAGGTGAGTCCAATATAAAACAGCCAGTCGCTTGACCCACCTCAATTTTTTTTTTTCATGGAAAGTCTTATCTCATGAATAGACTCTAATATAATTTGAACTCCTAGTTTTTAAAAAATATAAAACCAACTATCCACTGTCTATACTAGGATTCTATGTGAAGTCTTTTTAAGGAAAAAGGTGTTCTAGAAAAACTACAGACCTGGGCCAATGCCTACGTTTAACAACTCTCAAGGACTGAGCTCAGGGAGGTGAAATATCTGGTGGAAGATCACACCATTTGATTAGCAGTGGAATCAGAAGTAGTTCTAAATCTAAAACAGTAAAAATTACAAGTATAACAGACTCACAGAGGTAGAATCATTAAGATCTTTAAAAGGGTCTATAGAATTTAAAGTATTGTAAATTAAGTTTTTAAAGGTCAGTGGTAAATTGAGACCCAAGCATCCTACATTCCATTTATCTACTCTTGACCCTGCCTAGCAATTAAATAGCAGTAAGTGTACAATTGCTGTAAGTATACAATTAACAGTAGAATGTTTAAATATACTTATATATCCTAAGAAGTTATCAAAAACAACCTGAAAAAATTTTAGTATGGCTGGCTGGCTTTTAAACTCCCAAAAGTATCTTTAATACTATATAAACTTAAAGTCTGAAGAAAGTTTATTCATCCTCAATTCTAGACATGTTACCAGTAACTAATCTTTTCCTTACAAGTTATAGCAGATAATAGCAAATTTACAAAACTGGTTAATTTAATATTAGGTCACTTTAAATACAAAATATATATTAAAGATAAAAGAAAAGCAAACATTAATAAAGCTTGACATTAGTAATGAGTAGAGATGAATTTCTGCTTATTTTGAATGTTACCTAACTGATGTTAATATTCTTACCATGATTTCTAGGTTTATTGCCTCACATATTCTTTAATTTTAAAAATATTCCTTTCATTATTTTTTTCTTCTTCTTATTTCACTCTACCTTAAAGTTAAGTACCTTTCTTGCAAGGTTCTCAAGAGTAAACTGGTATTTTATTTAGTAAAGTTTGCACTGTCATTGTGAGTTGCTGGATTTTTTAAATGAGCAATGTTACTGTTTTGTAAGTGAAGGTAAAAGGGTTATGTGGTAGAGATGTACTACCATCTCTACACCACCCCCCAACTTTTTTACTCCTTATTCTGTATTGTTTGAACTTTTACAGCAAGAATGTCTTCAAAATTTACCTTCTGTTAAAAAAAAAAAAAGCAAAACCTAACAATATAAAGATGACTTTGTCAAGTCAATATAATTTTGCCCCACATTCAGTCTTCATCATGTTTTGTCATTAGTAAAAATAGGCCTTTCAGAGCCTCCCTTTTATCTCTCCACTCCCAGCTTCTTGAGCTACTACTAGGGAGTATTAAATTTATCAGTGATCTTTTCATTCAGGTTTAGCCTGTGGGCTATAGTTTGTTGATCCCTGAATCTAAAGCACAATTTTATACATATGTATTTATTTATATATATATTTTTTGAGACAGTGTCTCACTCTGTTCCCTGGCCTGAGTGCTGTGGCGTCAAGTAGCTGGGACTACAGGCGTGTGCCACCACGCCCGGCTAATTTTTTATATTTTTTAGTAGAGGCGGGGTCTCACTTTTGCTCACAGACTGGTCTCCAACCCCTGAGCTCAATGGATCCTCCTACCTCTGCCTCCCAATGCTAGGATTACAGGCATGAGCCACTGCGCCCAGCCTAGCACAATTATATTTAAGCAAGAAATACGCATCACTTTGCAAATTATTATCAGACTTAACTAGAAAAACATCACTTCTGAAGGTAAGTTAGCTCTGCAGTGAATTTCTAGCTGATAGCTCCAGTCCAGGGTTAAAAAATATTGAAATAATGATAAATATTAGATACATCCAACAGTGTACTGGCATTTACTGTTAAGAGAACCTTTCAACTAGCCAAACCATAAAGTCATATCTAAATATGAAAAAGTTCTAAAGCTAATAAACATGTTTTAAACTCATATAACAAAGCCTGCAGAATTCAAACATTGTACCATGTGACCCAACTACCAAGACCACTTGATAATGAGGTCCTTACATAAATCCACTTGCTTGAAGTTCAAGACAGACCTTGCTTACACTAATACTGATGTAAAAACTTAAGTCACATCTGCCTATGAAGGAGAAATGCTATGTGAACTGCTCTACCAGTATAAAAAGCCGGTAAATCAGAAAAATTGTATAAAACAACATTTTTCAGACACGACCTATGATCGCCTACATAAGGAAACAAAAGAGGTAAGCCCAAGGATTATCCCAGCTCACTGCCTGGAGAAAGTTTCCAGGTTGCACCACAGGAAGGGAGAACAGAAACAAAACTCCAGGGTGTTGTTGAATTGAAAAGTCAAAGATACATGGAGTTCAGGAGGCCAAGGAGGTTAGATGTGTGGGGAAGAGTACCTTACAAAACAAAGACCCCTTTGGAGATCTGCAGAAAAGTTCCCGCCAGTTTTTGTGTAAGTTTGAGAGGAAACTACCCAAAGCCAGAGAAAGAACTACTAGCAGGATGAATAATTCTTGGAGTTTGCATAGAGCTAGGAATATTTCATTATCCCATGAGCCAGAAGAAAGAAAACTTTAAATACACAGGGAATTGGGTAGAGCCCTCAGAACGGCTGTAACAGCAATGAATTAAAAGCTGCTCTGGATCTACCTTAAGATACATTAAAAGTAAGCCTCATAAAGATCAAATTGATACCCAGTAACTTAAGTATATGACAAATTCTAACACTCTTTACAGGAATAAAACAAAAGCTGGCACAATAGCATAAAATTCACAACATATAACATCCAATAAAAAAACATAAACAGGATGCTACAACATAGACGAACCTCAAAAACATTATGCTAGGTAAAAGACGCCACATATTGTATGATTCCATTTATATGAAATATTCTGATAGGGTAAATCCATAGAAATATTAATAGAATGCAGGATTGGTGGTTGTCAGGTGCGGGGGGGGGAGGGGGTATAGTGAACAACTGCTTCATGGCTATGGGGTTTCCTTTTGGGATGATAAATATTAATATTTTGGAACCATATAGAAGTAGTGGTTGCACAACATAAATGTACTAAATGCCACTATTAACTTTAAAATGACTGTGTTATGTGAATTTAACCTCAATAAAAAATTTTAATATGTACGTTTAAAGAAATAATGGCCAAAAATCTTCCAAATTTGATGAAAACTTTAAACCCCAAAATCCAAGAAGCTCAATGAACCCCAAGCAGAAGAAATATGAAGAAACCCAAACCAAGGCACATACTCAAATTGCTAATGATCTGTGATACAGAATATCCTAAATATAATCAGAGGGAAAAAAAGACACACTACATACACATGACAAAATGACTACAGATTTCTTGTCAGAAATACAAAGGACAGAAAACAATAGAATCTGTTTGAAGTGTTTCTTAAAAAACTATCAGTTTTTATACCCAGCAAAAATTTCTGTCAAATATTAAAACAAAATGTTCCTTCAGGTAACCAAAATTGAAAGAATTACGCAGCAACATATGTTCACTACAGAAAAAGTCAAAGAAATCCCCAGGCAGAAGAAAAATGTTACCAGATGGAAAGCTGGATCTAGACCAAGAAATGAAGAACATCAGAAATGGTAAATAAGTAGGTAAATACAAAAGACATTTTTTTCATTTTTAAAAGTCTTTAAAATATAATTGATTATTTAAAACAAACATAGTAACAACAGATTGAGGGGTATATAAAATGTATAAATAAAATGTATGACAACAGCAGCACAAAGGGTGAGAGGAAAAACATGGATGTATACCATTGTCAGGATCTTACATTATATGGGAAACATTATTTGAAAGTAAAGCATGACATGTAAAAGATGTATATTGTAACCTATAGAGCAACTATTTTCCAAAAAAGGAGACAAAATAAAATGGTATCATCGTGATGGTTAACTTTATGTCAGCTTGACTGGACCAAGGGATGCTCAGATACCCCATTAAACATTATTTCTCAGTATGTTTATGAGGGTGTTTCTGGAAGATGTTAGCATTTGAATTGGTGAACTGAATAAAGCACTGATTGGTCACCCAATCTGCTGAATAGAATAAAAAGGCAAAGGAAGGTTGAATTAGCTCTCTACATGAGTACTTAAACTGGAATATCAATCTTTTCCTGTCCTAGTGTTCCTGGCTTCCAGGCCTTCAGACTTATACTGCAATTTATACCAACTCTTTAGCTCTCAGGCCTTCAAACTACACCACCCACTTTCTTAGATCTCCAGCTTACACAAAGCATATTGTGGGACTTCTCAGCCTCCATAATCATGTGAAGCAATACCATATAATAAATTTCTCTCTCTCTCTATATATATATATATACATACACATACATACACACACACATATATATATCCTATTGCTTCTGTTTCTCTGGAGAATACTGACTAATAAAATTAAAGAATACTCAATACAGGCTGAACACAGTGGCTCATGTCTGTAAACCCAGCACCTCAGGAGGCTGAGGAGAAAGGATTGCTTGAGGCCAGGAGTTCCTGACCAGCCTGAGCAAGAGTGAGACCCTGTCTCTACAAAAAAATAGAAAAATTAGCACAGTGTGGTGGTGTGCATCTGTAGTCCCAGCTACTCGAGAGGCTGAGGCAAAAGCATCGCTTGAGCCCAGGAGTGTGAGGGTGCAGGGAACTATGACAACATCACTGCCCTCTAACACTCTAGCCAGGGCAACAGAGCGAGACTTGTCTCCAAAAACAAACAAACAAACAAAAGGAATACTCAATCAAACAAAGAAGCAAAACAAAAAAGCAATTGAGAAAAAGTAAATAGCAAGATGGTAAATTTAAATGTAAACATTTTGAGAATCATACTAATTAAGTGTAAGTAGTCTAATAATTCCAACTAAAAAGATGTAACTATATGCTATGTACAAAAAAGTCCACTTAAACATAGGTTACAGATAGGTTAAAACTAAAAAGTTTATACAGTAGAGCTAGTAACATCAGGCAATGCAGAATTCAGAACAAGAAGTATTAACCAGAGACGAAAAGGGGTATTTCATAATGCTAAATAAGTCAATTCATCAGAAAGATGAATTCCAAAAACATACCGCCTCTACACAAATTCCTTCAGAAAGGAGAAGAGCAGGAATTAGTTCTGAATTCATTTTATGAAGCCAACATTACCCTGATACCAAAATCAGACAATGACATTACAAAAAAGAAAAGTATAGTCTAATATTTCTTCATGACCACGAATGCAAAAATCCTTAACAATATTTTCGCAAATTTAATCCAGGAAAAATTAATTTTAAAAAAATTAAACATCATGGCCAGGCATGGTGACACATGCCTGTAATCCCAGCACTTTGGGAGGTTGAGGCAGGAGGATCACTTGAGCCCAGGAGTTCGAGACCAGCCTGGGCAACATAATGAGACCCTGGTCTCTACAAAAAAAAAAAACAAACAAAAAAAAAATCAATTAGCCAGGCATGGTGGTGTGCACCTGTAATCCCAGCTAAGCTACTCAGTCGGGAAGCTGAGGCAGGAGGATCACTTTAGCCTAGGAGTTTGAGGCTGCTAAACATAGTGAGCTATGATGATGCCACCGTACTCCATTGCGGCTGACAGAAGGAGACCCCATCTCTAAAAAAATAAAAAAACACCATATGGTCATCAAAACAGATTCAATAAAGGCATGCGACAAATTTCAACACCTATTCATTATAAGACAAGAACTTAGTAAACTAAGGATCTTTCTCAATTTATAAAGGGTAGCTACAAAAATTCTTCAAAAAGAGTGTCAACATCATGTACAATATCAAAATCCCAGCAGAATATTTTATAGAAATCAATAAAACTAATTTTTAAGTTTATATGGAAATGAAAAGGACCTAACAGCCAAGCGATTTGAAAAGAACAAGGTTGAAGGACTAACAAACACTATCTGACTAAGAGAGTTATTATAAAGCTAGAGTCATCAACAGAGAGATATTGTTATAAGAACAAAGATCAATGGAACACCATAAAGTAAACACATAACACATGATTTTTGACAACAATGTGGAAAAAAAAAATCTTTGCAATAAATGATGTCAGAACAATTGAGTATCAATATGCAATTAAAAATAGATATAAGACTTCAATAGACACTTCACAACAGGATATATTAACAGCAGATAACCACATGAAAAAATGTTTAACATCAATGGACATGAGAGAAATGTAAGTTAAAACCACAATGAGATATTGCTATACAATAAGCAAGTAGCATAATAAATATGGCTCAAATTTAAAAAACTGACACACCAAGCATTACTGAAGATAATGCTTGGTCTGGGTGACACCTTGATTTCAGCCTTGTGATAGCCTTGAGAACCTAGTCCTGCCATATATGATCTATGGAACTATAAAGTAAGAAACAGGGGCTGTTTTAAGCAACTATGTTTATTGTAATTTGTCACACAGCAACAGAAACTAATATCCAGACATATAGTGTATGTGTCTAAAAGTAAAAATACTGACATACCAAGCACTGGTGAAGACATGGAGCAACTGGAAATTTCATACATTGCTAGCAGGAACTCAAAATCATACAGCCTTTTTGGAAAACAGTTCGGTGGATTCTTAATAAAATTTAACATACCATTCAGAAATGAAAACTTGCCCACACAAAGATTTGCTCACATATATCCATAACAGCTTTCTACTTATAGACCAATCTGGAAACAACCTA
This sequence comes from Varecia variegata, assembly GCA_028533085.1. Taxonomy (NCBI): domain Eukaryota; kingdom Metazoa; phylum Chordata; class Mammalia; order Primates; family Lemuridae; genus Varecia; species Varecia variegata. The sequence continues at coordinate 47,985,816 of CM052437.1, forward strand.
AAGCCTCAACTGGTGAATGGATACACAAACTGGTATCCAGACAATGGAGTACTGTTCAGTAACGAATAGGAAAAGACTATACATACAACAATGTAAATGAATCTCAAAAGCAATATGCCAAATGAAAGAAGCCAAACACGAAGGCTACATGCTGTATAATTCCATTTATAAATGCTAGAAAAAAAAAAAACTATAATGATTGTAAGTTTAGGGGCTGCTGAGGGGGTGGGGTGAATGCAAGGGGTGCCAGGTAACATTTTAGGGTGATAGACATGTTTTACATTTTGATTGTGGTGGTGCTTATAAAACTATATGAATTTGTCAAGGCATATTAACTGTATACTTAAAACTGGTTAATTTTATTATGTGTGCCTTAAATAAAGTTCATTTTTAAAACTCAATATTTTAAGGATCTTGGTCCGAAGTATAATGAAATTGCTTCTAACAATTACTACACTGTTGTTAAGAAGCAATCTCATCACTTTCTTTAAAATAACAAATTCAGTTTCATAACTGTCATGCTATTATTAAAAATTTAAAAACAACATGGATTTTTGTTTTTATAAAATGCATATGCATTTCAAGGGAATATGTTCATAGTAAATAACATATATTTTCCAGATTAATCTTACAGAATCATGAGAAACCAAAAATGATTTATAGTTATAGTAATCTTGACATTTATAATTTATACCTTACTTAGTCCCCTTCTCTGATTTTAAATTCCATGAAGGCAGCAACTGTCTTATTACCTTTTGATATCCCTTGCCAGATTTAACACTGGCCTAAATTTACTCTAAGGAAGAATTTTATAGGTGCATGGTAAAAATCTGGAACTTAATGCAAGTGGCATTTTAAGCATCATTATGTTACAGTACATAGTTAGATTAAGGGCATCAGAAGACTCAATAAATTCTCAAAAGTCCAGTTATTAAAGTACTTTAAGTTTTCACTTCCCTTAATGCTTGCTTTTCATGAGTATCTATACTAAGCATTTGGATCTACATACATTTTCAATAAGCAAGCAGTACTCTAATACTGAAGTAATATTTATAGTCCACAAGGATGGTCTATAACCACATAAGGCAATGTTGTCACCTCTTAATCTACTAGATAAACATCTAAATATTCTGACAGTATACCCTTTGAAAATATTCTAAACTTTACAGAACATATCTGTAAAACTTATTTTTGTTCTCTCAAACCTTGTCACTTTAAAATCAAAGTAACTATAAGAAAAAACAGAGATACAAAAAAGTTTTTTTCATTTCTTTGCCAGAAAATTCCTTTAGACAATATTTTGCTGATTCCTACAGATTTTATCCCAAAATTGACAATCATAATAAATTTTTTAAAATGCTGAATAACATGGACATGAAGAAAACGTTATCTTGGGAATCAATCCAATATTTATCTGCTGAAAGACAGCCCGACAACATCCCAGAGTTAATGTAATTATTATGATGAAATCAATGTTTCTAAGATGAAATCACTATCTTAACTGATCTAGAACAGATACTCCTTATTCTTAGAATTATGTAGTAAGGTGTCAAACTATAGACACATGAATGTGGGGAACAAAGGTGAAAAGATCAAAAGACAGAAGCAGAAGATAAAGACCAATGTTATCAGTAGACTTCCAGGACAAATCTGTTTCTAAAAAGCTGTGTGTCCACAAGTACCCCTCTCAGCACTGACTTCCTTCTGGAAGTTGAAATAAGTTAGAATAGGTGACTTCAAAGGGTCCTTCTAGACAAAAATTTTACTACTAATAAAGATGCTAGATATATTTAAATACAGGCACTAAGGAGAGAGAGGGAGGGAGGGAGAAACCAGGTGCAACACCTCACATGTACTAATTTAAATCTCAATAACTAGTTCAAACTAAACATAAATGTGGTTACTTTGTCAAGTTTCAAGTTTTAAAAGACCTTTTTTAAAGGTAGAAACTAATGGATCTAGAAAGTAATCCTTAAAAGTTAACTCCCTGAATATAAATATGGATAGAAAAAAAAAAGATATTTATTTGGGGGAAAAAGTGAAATAACACGTGCTGGACACTCTTTTAGAGATTTTACGTACATTATGTCATTTATCCTCCAAAGAATCCCTGGGTAAACAGAGGTTATCAAGAAAGTTAAGCAGCTTGCACAGCTGGTAGTGGCAGAGACCAAATTTGAATTCAAGCTAATATAATTCCCATAGTATTCTTATCAATATATCATAAAGAGAAGCAGTAAGTTATTGTAGCCATTCTCTTCTCATCTTAGAACACTTAAATTCAAGTGGCTTGTCACTGCTAATTCACATTAGCATAGCAATTACCTTATACAACCATTCCATTTTTGCTTTCAGCACAGTATATAATAAACTACATGAGATATTCAACACTTTATTATAAAATACGCTTTGTTAGATGATTTTGACCCACTATAGGCTAATGTTAAGCAGTCCTACTGCCTCAGCATCCCGAGTAGCAGTACCTTACTGGACAGAGGGCTACACAGAAATTAGAGTTGATTATGAAACCTAGACCTACCAAGAATACTACATACTAGTCTTCAGTAGTTTAACTGATTCTAAAAGATGTAAATAGCACTTTGTAATTTATCAAGCACCTTAATTACCTACATCCCAATACCCACAAGAACTCTGAATCAGACAATTTTGTGGCCGTTTTACAGATACTAAAAAAAAAAAATTCAGGGTACTCCAAAATAGGTCTTTCAATTCTATATCCCATGCTTGTTCTAGCACATTATTAATATGTTACCTTTCATAATATCAAATAAAATTTACTGAGAAGCAACATAACAACAAAATGATTACAGTATTCTTTCAGCACTTAAATAATGGTTTGACATATACAACTCCATAATAAATAATAAAATGCTCAAATAGCTACTGTATATTAAGTTCTAACTGGACAAGCAGAGTAGCCAGAAGAAATCTAACACCTTATAATAGCTCTACTGAAGCACTTAGTGTATTATAATTTTTCCCTCCACATACCTGACTCAACCTATGCTGTGAAATCCCTGGGGATGTATCTTTTATTCTTTCATCTTTATATTTGACACTATGTTTGATATATGTAGTGGGTGAACATTAAATGTTTGCTACAGAAAGGAAATCAAAGATTTAGAGCTGCAATCTCATTTTATCAGGTGTTCTAGACTCTCCAGAACAAAAAAGATGAATCAGCTTAAGTAAACAAAAATAAACATTATTCATAAATTTTGAGTTCCCTTTAATTATGAAAACATTTACTTAACATTTACAAATGAAAGTAATACTTTGACACCTAGTTCTCTACTCAGATATGTAAAAAGAATCTTGAAGAATAAAATAAGTCCCCTAACTTTTAGAATCAAGAGCAGTTTCCTCTGGTAGCTTTCCCACTGTGCCTAACATACTTGGGGCTTTCTAAGCATTTATCCACGTGACTTAAAGATCTCCCTAGCCTTAGATGATGAATATAACTTAATCCACTGCATCTCTGAATTACATGAGAGATACCACATAGGGACTATATTTCCAAAGATGAAAAAAAAAAATGTATCCCCTGCCCTTCAGGAGCCCACAGCTAAGGAGGAAAGGCAGTTTAACACAATGAAATATGGAATGTACAACAGTGAAAGTTACTCACAAAATGGCCATTAACTGCCTGGGAGAGTCAGGAAAGTTTTCAAAGAATGCCACTGGAACAGGGTCTTGATGATGTTTGCCAGAGACAGAAAGGGGAAGGACATTGCAGATAGAAGATTACAAACAAAGGCACCAATAAGTGAAAAAAGATAAGGCATTTGAGAAACAAGCAGTTTAGCTTGGTTACAAAATAAGGATGGCAAGAAATAAGCATCAGAGTATGAATGCCATACAAAGGAGTTTAAATTTTTAATTCTAGAGGATGTAGCACTGACTTTTAAATGAAGGCCTGGACATTAGATTTCCCTGTCAAAAGAAAAACTCTGTTGGCAATATGGAAGACAGAATAAAGAAGGAAGAAAAGGGAGGCAAAAAGAAAAAAACATTAAGTATTAGGCTAGAGAAATAGCCTATATGAGAAATAAATGGAACCACAATAATCCCAGCGGCAACGGGGATAAAGAAGCAGTTGATTCAAGAGGCATTTGAGGCCAGGCGCGGTGGCTCACGCCTGTAATCCTAGCACTCTGGGAGGCCGAGGCCGGTGGATCGCTCAAGGTCAGGAGTTTGAGACCAGCTTGAGCAAGAGCGAGACCCCGTCTCTACTAAAAAATAGAAAGAAATTATCTGGCCAACTAAAAAAAATATATACATAGAAAAAATTAGCCGGGCATGGTGGCGCATGCCTGTAGTCCCAGCTACTTGGGAGGCTGAGGCAGTAGGACTGCTTAAGCCCAGGAGTTTGAGGTTGCTGTGAGCTAGGGTGACTCCAGGGCACTCACTCTAGCCCATGCAACAGAGTGAGACTCTGTCTCAAAAAAAAAAAAAAAAAAGAGGCATTTGAGAGATCTAAATGAAGGAACATATTTGCTACAATATGATATTTATGTTCCTGAAAAAACCTTATGCTCTTAAAACCACACATTAAAAATAATATGACTTAAGAAAAACAGAGTCAGGAACAAACACTGAAAACCTATGCAAACTTTGTAACCAAAGTACTAACAAAAACAACAAAAAACCTAACAAAAATATTAACAGTTAAAGACATACTAAATAACTGATAAATATGATGATACAATGGGACTTTTAAAGGTACAGGTGAAAGTAATAGAAAAAGATATAAGGGGTATGAAAGCTAAGTTACAGAAACAATGGAAAAATGCATAAAGATCTAGAAGAATTATACAACAAATTCTTCCAACACAAATAGCCAAAATAAGAGGAAGAATGTGAACTAAATGGACAGTACACAGTCCTGTACTCTTCTGTAGCTTGCTGCTTTCAGCTCTGTTAATGTATTTTGAATTCACCTGCCACTACTTGGTGACACAAGGCATTAATATAAGGGGAATGTTATATTATTTCCCTGTTTACTCATAGTATATAAGCCAATTTGTGTTACAGAATAAGCACTGTATGGACGGCAACCGATAGCCTTAAAACTTAGTAGTAAAGAGGACACAAAAAAGTATGACTATGACAGATTTCCAGTTAGTAGTAAATGCTCATTGTTTCTAGTAAGAAAAAAAATGAAGAATAATTAAGTATGAATATGAAGAAGATAATGAATGTAGTTTTAGTTACATTGAGTTTGAGGTATCTTAGAAACATCCTTATTTAGATGGTATCCAGTAAACAGATCTACAGACTAGAGCAGAAGAGAATGATGTGTGCTAAAAATATGAATCATCAGTACACAGGAGACAGATGAAACTTTGAGAAAAAACAAGGAATTCATGCATTCACTCAATTCATTCACTTGACACATACTTACTAAATTCCTATAATGTGTAGGGTCCAATGATGGCAGCAGGGTATGTAAGAGTTGTTAAATTAGCCTAAATTTGGCCTGAGGATGCTTCTACACTTGAATCCTTACATAACTGCAGCCTGGCTTAGTAAAACTGAAAACCTAACTTAAGAGTATACAGACAGTCCCCAACTTACCAGTTTCAACTTAAAATTTTTTGACTTTACAATGGTACCTATACAACCATTCCATTTTTGCTTTCAGCACAGTATATAATAAACTACATGAGATATTCAACACTTTATTATAAAATACGCTTTGTTAGATGATTTTGACCCACTATAGGCTAATGTTAAGTGTTCTGAGCACTTTTACGGTAGACTAGGCTAAGCTATGATGTTTGGTAGGTTAGGTGTATTAAATGCATTTTCAACTTACAACGGGTTTACTGGGACATATTTAGGTCATTAAATAGGAAAGGTCTGATTTCGAAGCAAAAGTGTAGTTTATTATATCTCAAACAAGAAGCAGTACAATTAATCAAAGTATGTGCCTAAACTATTGACACAGTTTTGCCACCTTAACTGTAGCTTGTTTGTGCCAGCAGCAAAGAAGCCTAGAGAGCAAATGTCAATGAAATCTCAAAAGATGTTTTCCACAGCTTGTTGAGGATTGAATAGTTTTCCTTGCAAGAAGTGGTCCAAAGCCGGAAGAAGAGGTAGTCAGTCGGTGCAAGGTCTAGTGAACACAGTGGATGACAGAAAGTTTCCAAAGTTCAGCCTCTGTAGTTTCAGTAGCATCGTTTGTGCAGTATGTGGTAGAACGTTGTCTTGCAAGAGAATTGGCCTGTCTCTATTGACCAATCTCAGCTGCTTAATCGCAAGCATCCTCATCATTTCATCCAATTGGTTGTAGTAGACATCTGCTGTAATCAACTGACCAGGTTTCATGAAGCTGTAGTGGATAATACTAGCGCTAGACCACCAAACAGACACCATTAGCTTTTTCTGAATAATATTCGGTTTTGGACTGTGTTTTGGCACTTCATCTTTATCCAACCATTGTGCAGAAGGCTTATGATTGTCAAAAAGAATCCATTTTCATCACACATAACATTATGGTGTAGAAATGGTTCACCTTTATGTTGTGACAGCAAACAAAGGCAAGCTTCGAGACGATTTGTCTTGTGACACTTGTTTAATTCACATGGAAACCATCTATGCAGCTTCTTTACCTTGTCCACTTGTTTCAAATGGTCCAATATTGTCACAATAGTAACGTTAAACCTTGCTGTTAATTCACACGTAGGTTGAGATGGATTCACTTCCACTACAGCTTTCAGCTCATCATTAGCCACCCTGGTCTCAGGTCACCCACATGGCTCTTTTTCAAGATTAAAATCAACAAAATGCAACTTCTCAAACCATTCACATACTGTGCATTCATTAGCCACATCCTTCCCAAACACTTTGTTGGTATTTCCAGCATTGCACTGGTTCCACAACGGAAGTCATATTCAAAAATAACACGCATTTTTTACTTATCCATGGTTTCACAAAAATTGCTCTAAAAAAATTTTTGAAAGATAATCACAAGCCAAACTGTGTGTTTGAAAGACTGAGGATGTACCCCCACAGTAAAAATAAAACAAGACATGTCAAAGTGAAATGTCAGAGTTATCAACTGTCAAACTTAGTATTTACCGAAATCGGACATTTCGTACTTAATAAAATCATCAAGTCGAACAGCACCTGTACTTTTGTGGCAAGCTGCTGAGTCCCAGCTGACTCCAGCAGCTGAGCTTCAGTCAGTCATGGGCAGTCCACTGATTCAAATAAGGTAAACGCTGAACTGTAAGCAATTAAACTGTATACCTCATTTCTACCTCTATACCTCACTTCTGTTTTCTATTTATTGATATAAATACTGCTTGACAACATTGTTGGTTGGAGTTCTTAGACCTGTTCTGGTTCTGACTGCTGCTTGATTCATGAACTTTTTGGGGTTTTTTGGTTGGTTTGTTTTGCTCAGTTAAACTCTGCTAAATTTAACTTGTATGAAGTTTTTCCTTTGAACAGAATGAAGAACCAGACAGACAAGATATCCACTCTCACAGAGTTCACGTTAAATCATGGAGAGACAGAAAGCAACTAAACACCTACAGCAGAACTAATCAATTATATGCTGCAAAGGAGATATAAAAGGTACTCAAAGGGTATAGAACGTGACCTGCCCTGCTGTGGAAGTGGGAAGCCACTGAATTGAGGGACTTTTGAGGCATTCCAAACATAACATACACAAAGGCTCTGACAGTGGAATAAACATGGCTAAATGACTCAGGGTCAAGTGGCTAAAGAAAACAAACAGGAACATGGTGGAAGAGGTAGAAGCAAGAGGAGGTAGAACCTATGAATGCATGGGCTATGTTACGGATTTTAGTTTTTATGATATTTGGGATTTTAAATGGGAAAGTGATACACTCATATTTTAAGAGGGCCTTGGACCAAACCCAGATGAGAGGCTAGCAACAAAGACTAAAAATGGTCAGAGAAGTAGAAGAGCAACTTGTAGAAAGGTCACAGAAGCAAAAAGAGGAGAGAATTTCAAGAGTTCCCAACAAGATCCAACATTGCAAAGAAGTCAAATAAAAAGAATGAAGAACCAAATGTGCTTAATGAGTGCCTACTGGATTTTCAGACACTCTACAGTAGGCCCTCGGTATCCACTGGGGATTGATTCCAGGACTCCCTCAGATACCAAAATCCACAGATACTCAAGTACCTTATATCAAATGGCATAGTATTTGCATATAACCTACGCACATCCTCTCATATACTTTAAATCATCTCTAGATTACTTATAATACCTAATACAACGTAAATGCTATGTAAATAGTTATTACATTGTATTTTTAATTTATATTTTTATTGTTGTTATTGTTATTATTTTCCGAATATTTTTGATCCATGGATGCAGAACTTGTGGATACGAAAGGCCACATGTATACTGTCAGCACAATTTGAGATGTTGTTATTCCCATTTTACATATTCACTGTAATAAATAAGGTCTAGAGAGCTTATGATACTTATTCCAGGTCACATTACTAATAAGTGGCAGAGCCAGAATCTAAATTCAGATTTTCCCAACTCCAAAGCTCATGCTGGTAATTAGAAGATTACTGCCAATGTAAGTTTCATTGAGAAGCAGATGCATCATCATTCTAGATCAGCACTACCAAAAAGAAATTTCCGCAATGATGGAAATGTTCTTTATCTGTGCTAACACAGTAACCACTAGCCGCATGTAGCTACTGAGCACTTGTAGATATTGGGAATAAATGGAATTTATACTTTTATTTAATTTTAATTAACTTTAATTAAAATTTAAACAGCCACATGTGGCTAGTGTCTACTGAATTAGACATCACAGAATTGTAGTGGACTGAAAAACAAGAAAATGAGCAAACAAAAAACAGTTAAGAAGTAAGATGGTAAAGGTAGCATGACCACCAGCCAGGAAGACAGAGCTGACATATTCCTGGGTTCGTTAAGTTCACTCTTTGCTTGAGAAAGATTATATGTTAGTGTAATTCACAACATTCTATTTGTTAGGAACATAGTTGTGCCATGATCATCCATAAAAATCACAGATTTCTCTTATAACTCATTATCACTTGTTTTTCCTGAGATTTCAATTTTACTAAATACTGCCTTACAAGCAAATAACACTAGAGGATGCCAACTTACTGCATGCGTAAACAGGAGTTTTCTTGTAGCATTGCACTCAGGAGAATATTAAAGAAAACCATTCCTGAAACTAGACAGATTAAGAATAAATAAAAATACTAACAGACAGGTCTAATGAGGGCCAATGTTAAAAGTTTGATCCTTTTCGTAGACTGCTACACTTCACCTTACACCTAGGTTTTAAAACGCATACCTAATTCTAACATAAATAAAAATAAATACTCTGAATTGTTTATAAAAGAGATTTGCCCAAAATATAGTAAATTTAATAACAGTGCCAGAAAAACAAGTCAATGTGACATCTCATCTACACTACAGACATGTTTTTGGGGATACAGACAGGGCTACCAATGTGGCCCTCCTTATGATACTAAGAAAGGACCAGTTTAAAAAATAAATCAAAACTCTCTAAGGAAATAAATTATAGGAGTCTATGACTTACTGAATTATTAGTGCTAAATTTTAAAGGATTTTCTATTGAAATCTTCAAATGTTTTAAATATTGTTAAAGTACAGGACTATAAAAAACCAAAAACAAACCCAAAAACATATTTATCAAATTTTACTTATCAAAATTGCATTCTTGCACCACACCTATACATTAGTCATAATTATACTGTCAACTCATAAACGTGAAGGAAATAATGGAAGTCTAAGAAGAAAATTCAGAAAGGGAGGAATGGATGAGGACTACTGGAGAAAAGGCTTATTTTATTTTGTAAAGGTAGAAATAAGGAAGAAATTTAATCCAGAAAACTTGAATTAAAATAGAGGCTTTATCCAAAACACTTTGGAGATAGTTTTCTCTTTTAATTCAAGAGTTTGCTATCTATGTATGTAGTGTGGGTAATGCTTAATAAGATGTTAAGTGGAAATAAGTACAAAAGGAGTCCTAACATTATTTTCCCTAAGAGTAATTTCGTAAGAACACTATCATAGTTCACACCCTTGTTAAAGTACCAACTTCTATCATTAGAAAATTGTTACCCAATTAGAATTATGAATTGTCTTTGACGCAACGTTTACATTTAAAATACAGCTGGAAACCTTGGAATAAAACTGATTATAATGAGTAAACTGGAGCATGATATTATTAAACTCCCTTTGTAATCTTTTTAATAAAAACTGAATTATAAAAAAAAAAATCCATATGCTAGCAAAGGCAAAAAAGGGGAGAAAACCCCACACAAAAAAACTCTCTCTTGGAAGAATATATAAGAAACTTAATAATGAGGGAGGGGTTGCCAGGGGAGACTCTTACGTTTCACTTCATACTTTTCAATATTGTCTGAATTTCTAAGTAAATGTATAGAACTCTTTAAAAATTTTAAGAATACTGCTCTACAACTACATGTTCCCCCTAATAAAACCCAAACTCAAAAAATGGTTCCTTTTAGACCTATGTCACTTGATTAAAAGAACAAATAAATCTGTATTAAGCTCTTTTCTTGTTAGAACCCATTTCCTAAATTCATTTCCTACGTCACTAATTCACTGTTGCCATTTCCTGGGTCCTACCTACTATTTAGTTAATATTTACTTGTTACCTTGTTAACAGCCTATCAAATTCCCTGAAATTGGAACAGAATCCTCCTCCCGCAGCCCTCACCCTCAAACCCACTCTATTTGCCTCAGCCTCAATCTCAATCTCAGTAAATGATCTTTCCTCAAGCTATCCTGAGATACTAAATGACTTAGACCACCGGGTATGAACTCCATCATTAAAACACATCTGTTGCATGGCCTACTCTCTTGTGATATTTTTTTTTCTTTTGATGTCCCTCCTTTGCTTCTATCCTCTTCGTCTACTTCTTCTAGAGCTTAATCCTTTAATCATTCTCTTTGTTACAGCTCTCTCTCCTGGCTTTTCTTTTCTAATTCTTAACAATATCCCAATCTTCCTCTATCCCAAAAAGCACTTTCTCCAACTGTAAACCATTGAAGTTAAATATCCTTTGTTCTCTTTCATAAATGTCTCAAAAAAGGAATTGATACTTATTGCCTCCAATGCCTTACCAACATCTATTCCTTTATTCCACTTATTCAATCACATATTCCTTCTTAAACGGTACTTAATATCTATTACTTCCCAAGTATCTGGAATATAACAATGAAAAGATAAAGACAAGGTCTCTGCATTCACAGAGTTTACATTCCCTTGAACTCTTATTTTTCTCACTTAGGACATAACTGAAGTTAGTCTTAGAGATTATCAATATTCTTCTAATGGCCAATTCCATCAGTATCTTCTTAATCATCATCCTTATAACCCTCCTTTAGCTATTATCTTCACTCAAATATTCTAACTTCACTTCTTTCACAGGTATATTGCCAAGTTTGTTAAACAGAAACCTATAGTGGAATTCTCAAGCTCATCAAACTCACTGTGTCAAACTAAACTTGCCTTCTTCTAACACTTCTTTTAACCAGCAACTCAGTCCTACTTTCCTACTTTTATTAATAAAGTAGAGCTCTCTTTATATCCAATCACCAGGGTGAGTCATCCTTTATGATTCTGTTTCCTCAGAAAGTTTTTAACTCTTTTCAACTTTATATTTCTCTCCATATGTATTTGTTTCAAATACTTACAACTTCTTATCTGTAATACCACAAAGCAGTACTCCTACCTACAATTTCCACCCCTTCCAAATCACCCAGCATCTCATTTCCAGATTAATCAATGGTTTCCCAATGGGACCAAACTGAAGTCAAGCAGCTAAGGTCATTTACAACTTAACATGACTTTCTTTCCAGCCTAAACTCTTATACAGCCTACATTAATAGTTTTCATCTTTATCTCCTTCCCTTTCTTGATAAAGGATGAGAAAAATCCCTCTTCTTGTCTGCGGAGCGTCATAGCCCTTCCCACCTCCTTGGGGACATCAAATTGTCAATAATCCCATCTTTTCCCTTTGAAAAGATTCAAAAGACAACCTTCTCCCTCTTTCCTGGCTCATTCTTTTGATCCCAATATAAATCCTTCCTCAAATCTAAATTTTCTAGCTTCCATTCTCTCTCCTATTCAAGGCTTTAAAGAGCAGTCTAAACTCAGTGTCTGGCCATATTTATTACTCAGCTCACTACATCCTGGCTTTCTTTGCCACCATTAAAACAAACTACTATTGCCCAAGTCACCAAAACTTTCCTGATCCCTCCAAAAGACACTTTTAAGTTCTCTTTCCTGATCTCTGCAGTATCTCTTCACAGCTGACTCTTTCCTCCTTAAAATTCCCTTCAATCTGACATCACAGTGCTAATTTTCCAATTATCTCTCTGGCTATTTATTCTCAGACGAACTTCACAGGCTCCACATCCTCTCTACCTGTCTCTTACATGCAGTATTCTTTAGAATTCGCCCTCTTCACTTCTCATTTTATATTCTCTCTATATAGGACTTCATCCAGTTTCATGGCTTCAACCACTACCTAATACAAATACAAAGACAACACTCAGATCTTTAATGCAAGCCCAGATCTCTCTTCTGAGCTTCTGATATAGGCAGCCAAATACCTGTTGGCCATAACTACACAGAGATGACCTATGACTACTTTAACTTCAACATGTCCAAAATAGAAATCCTCATCATTCCCCCAAATCTCCTTCTCCTACATCTCCTAGGACAATGTGCATTTCTAACAAGATCCCAAATGATGCTGATGTTGCAAGTCCAGGATCCACATTTTGAGAATCACTGCTCAAACATGTGCCTCTTCCTACCTCCAGGCTATCAAGTTCCTTCTGCTATCTCCTATGCCATGATTATCTATGCAGCAGGCATTGTTAATATTTCACAGCACTCTAGACTATTGAACTTGGAATCTTGCAACACAGCATTCCAAACATTAATTACCAAATGATAATACAAGGCTAGAGATGAAACAATGCTCATCCCAGCAAAGCGGAAGTTTCTTGAGGACAGGTATAGTATCCCTAGAACCTAACCTTACCGAAGGTACTCAATAAATATTTGCTGAGTGCACAGCACCATGATCTATCCAGTCACCAAAGCCAGAAACCAAAGCAGGATTTACCACTCCTTTTCTCCCCCATAATCCAATAGTCACCACATCCTTTCTTCTACCTCCTAACTGTATCTCATCTCCGGTCCCTCCTATCCATCAACACTGTTAACAGTATTCTTTCAGGTCCTTATTTCTCACATGAATTATTATAATTATTTCTTAATGTCTCCCCATGTCTAGATTCATCTATTCTATTATCCACATAGCCATCAGATCAATCTCTTTAAAAAAAAGTACATGAGACGATGTCATTCTACTGCTTAAAAATAATATCTTCCCACTGCTTTTAGGGAAAAAAAAATTAACTCCTTCATGATATGCAAGCCCCTCTATGACCTAGCTTAATCTACCTGACACTCTCTCCCTTCCACCCTACCCCCTTCTCCCCAGCCATGCTAAACTAATACTTTAGTTCCCTGAATGGCTTATATAGCTAACACCTCTATGACGTTGAACATAAGAACTCAATCTGGAGTGCCCTTTCCCATTGTCTAAATATTCATCCTTTTAAGACTCAGCTCAGGCACCATCGTTTCCAGAAAGCTTTCTGAGTGACATTCATCCCCAGTGTGGACTAAGTCTCTTCACTGCCAAGTACTCTTACAGCACCCCATGTTTAGTCTGTTAAGAGCACATATCACACTGCACAATCACTGTCTTGTTTATCCCACCTGATTAAGTGCCTTGCAGATAACAATCATGTCTTATGTTTGTATAGTTAATGCTAGGTATATTAACAGGCACTAGACTAAAATTTAAATAAATACATTCCTTGCTATTCTCTAAACAGTGGCTCGCAAAACTTAGCATACATCACAATCACCTGGAAGACCTATAAAACCTGGACTGCTTGGCTCATCTCCAGAGTTTTAGAGTCAGTTGTTCCAGGGTGGAGCCTGACAAGTTTCCAGATGCTGCTGATGCTGCTGGTTCAGGAATCACATTTTGAGAATCAGTGCTCCAAATATACATTGTCTCTTCCTACCTGCAGGATTTAAAGTGTCTTCCAGATGCCTCCAACTCTGCCTAATTCAATTCTATGAATCTTTTTAGATCTCAAGTGTCACCTCCTTCATAAAACTTTCCCTAAACCTAGATGAAAATGATCTTGCTCTTTTCTCAACTGCTATCAGGCTTTGCGTGTATTACTCACAGGATATTCATCATATGCTAACTTATTTCAGTTACTGGCATTTTTCTTATATTCTCTACTTAAATAAATAATGGTAGGAAGCCAGTCTTAATCATTTTAGTATCATCCTTAGCAGAAAGCATGGTAATCGGTGAACAGCAGATAAAATGTACAAGTATTTACTGATATGAATGAATCCCCATTGCTTGCCCCAGACTCTGGGGTCCATGGTGTGTCTGACTTGCTCAATCCTCCTGGCCCAAGCTGACTTCCTCATACTGCCTCACTTCCTATGACTACGCCTGATCCTTCCATACTTGCCTGTCCCTCTCGTTGCTGACTGACCCTCAGTCAGCTTCTTCACCTTGTACCCTGAGCCATATTAATTTTCTCATCCACTATGGAACATAACAAGTGGAGAAATTTTCCCTTCATGACAGATGTGAATTTTAATTCTGCTGGCCATAAGACAGGTTCCCCATTTTTCTCTCTAAAAAAAAAAAAAAAAAAAAAGACTTCTTTGTCACAGAAACTGAACTAGAATATGTTGTGTACAACTCTAAGTGCAGTTGTCACAGACAGTATTAAGTTTTAGTTACAGATCATGGAGATGAAGACATAAAAAGGTCCTTTATAAAATTTAAGGTTGCCTTAAGAAACAAGACCTAAAACAGGTAATTATCTTTACACTGTATTCATATAAACATCCAGAACAAAATCCATATTATCTATTCCAACAAAAACAGATACAAAAAAACCTGGTTCTAGGAAAATTCCCAGGAGCTCAGTACTCACAGATTTTTGTATACGTATACACAATCTTCACTCCCCCTCAATACTAAACAGTTTAAAACTCAAACTGGGTGAAGGAAGGGAAAGACTTTAACTCTCAGGGAAAAAAAAAAGCTACTTTTAAGGCAGCAACTAAAATTAATACCTGTCAGAAAAGATCCTTGAGAGATGCAACTAACTCTTGTAAGCCTTTTTACTTTCTCTATACTTGAATTAACTAGCGATATTTCATAAATTAACACTGTAACATCTGTTGACAAAAATGTAGACATGTTCATGATACTTAGTAAGAGAGATTTTCAAAGGGTGTTAGAATTTTCAGAACTGTAAGTTCAATTAACTGGAAAAATTAACCAGATCACTCCAAAGCCCGATTTGAGTTAATCAATACCTCACATGGCAAAGTTGAGTTATAGGCACTTGATACTTTGAAACCAGTGCTATATTAAACAGACCAAAATAACCCTAAAGTTGAAAAGCCACTGTCACCATGAATTATGTAAGTCCTAAAATGGTAATTGGGAGAATGAAAAAAAGAGCCAAGGGTGAATTAGAAAATAAACACTGAAAAGGAAGCTGGAAAGATGAGGAAAACAATGACCTGGCAGAAAATGATACCATATGGTACATCTTAAAATATTTTAAAAGATAAGGAAATATTGAGTAACAGGAAGATAAGTAAGATCTATAGGATGATTTCCCAAATTCAGTCTGTTTTTTTTTTTTTAAGGGGGGAGGTGCACCACAAGGAGGGTAAAAACTGCTTGGAAACCAGATCATTTTGCCATATAATAAACAAAAAAAAAAGCTGGATCACTGTCCCTCAAAATGCATAGCTTATAAATATAAGTAAAAACATTCTCTGCAATGAACAAAGATCTTCAAGATCCTGACCTTCAAGCAATATGCATAAGGAAGTTCTATTAAAGCACTAAAGGGCAATTCCTAACTTCAAAATAATATGCCAGTAAAAAGACTGTACTACCAATGGCTCCGTTCCTAAATTGTTTTCTGTACAAGTCTGGAAAAGCGTAAGTTTTGTGACTTTGGGGAACAAAGTTGTCTTCTGAGCTCTCTCTCAAGTTGGCAAGGAAAAACGTCTTCTACACATTAAAATCACGAATCATTTATTAAGTCTGCTCTTAATCTGGGTTTTAAGCACACCAAAAACACACTTATTCATTCGCCCTATATTTTAAATAAAGGCTGACTTGAATATTCTAATTTCACTCTCCTCCCTCACAATCACCACCAAATTGATTTCAAATAGCAATCAAAAGAATTTCTCTCTTCACTAATCGACCACATATTTTGAAATACTTAAATTCTACATACAAGGTGAATTATCACACAATTAAAAGGTGCAAGAAATTACCCAACGTCAAGCAACCAGTTTAAAAATCTTCTGACAACTGTTCAAAGACTTTTTAAAGAAAGCCTAACAACCGAATCACATGTTAGAATATCTGATATACACGGAATGTCACTTCGAACTCTTTCTACTATGTATACAGTTCTTGATTACAAAGAGGAAAAACTACAAGGGCTACCGGGAGCGAGAGAACTGGTAAGGTAACAGGCTAAAAAGGGCGTCGCTGATTTCTTGGCTACAGTGACACAGGCGGGAGACACACCCCTAGCGTCGGTCTGAAACACTACAGCGGAGAATTCTACCTAGGGATTAACGTGAGAGTAAGGAAAGACAAATTTAAATCGCCATGATTCAAAAACAACCACCCCAAGAGAGACAGACACGAAGGCAACAAAGAAAATGAAAAACCCTTAGTAGTAATGAAGCATTAAGAAACAAGTATCGCCAATCTCCGAAAACCAAGCCAGCCTATGTTTTAATGAACATACACCTTGGACCTTTCTGGTTCGCCGGTGCAGAAAGAAAAGCAGCAGCGAAAGAAACCCCGTAAGACTGCAAACAGCAGCGAAATGAAAGCTAACGGGAGAGGGGGGAAGTAAACGACAGGATTCTTGCCAGGACTCCCTGCTTGAAAACCTGGACTGAGTGGGAGAAAAAGCAGCTCTGCAGAGAAAGTGGGTCTTATATAAACCGCCGCTGGCCGCATATTATTTCCATAGGATATCAGAATATCCTCGAACTTGAAAAAGAGAGTGAGTCTGGGGTGCACAGAGAGATTCCACGTGGAGGAGGGTCGGGAGAGAAGTGAAGAGGGGCGACAAGGGGACAGTGCCAGGCTGGCGGGGTGGGGGGGCCGACAGGGGGTCGAGGCAGGGCGGAATCCCGGCGGCTGTGGCGGGGGGCGCCCCGCAGGGGCCCGGGGGCCGGCGCGGGAGCTCCGCCGCCGCAGCGCCAGGCGAGCCGCCGTCCTGTCAAGCAGCCGGCCCACCGCCCCCGCCTGCTGCCAACGCACCCCGGCCGCCGCGGGCTCGCCGCACCCGCCGCGGCACCGGCCCGGCCCGGGTCTCTCGAATTTTCCACTGGAGGGAGCCGGCCGGGGGCTTCGAGACTCGCCCCCGCACCCGACCCCGTCGGCGGCGGGCGGGGGAGGGATGGTGCATTGGGGAAGCCAGGGTCTCACCATTTTGCTCGGCTGGTCGGAGGCTCGCTTGCGTGGAGAAGTGTCGGCGCTCAGACGCGCTCCAGCAGGAAGCGGCGGCGGCGGCCCAGCTGCGGCCCTCGGGTCGCCCGCGGGGAGGGGGCGCAGGGTGGGGGAGGGGAGGCGGCGCCGCGGGGCCCGCGCCGGCCGGGTGACTGGGCACGCGAGGGAGCAGGCAGAGCGAGGGGAAAGAAATTAAGGTCGAGATTCGGAGATTCGGAGACCGAGAGCGCGGGAGGAGAGACGGCGAGGAGGAGGAGAGGCAGAAAGGAGAGGGAGAGGGGCGAAGAGGGCCAGGCGGCTCGGGGGCTGCAGCCTCGCGCTCGCGCCGGAGCCGTGACGGACTCACTGCAGTGGCTCGCGCTGACCCGCAACCTCAAGGCACGAAAAAGGGGGAGGGCGGGAGAGGGAGGGGAGTACCGAGCGCAGCAGCGCGCGGGGCGGAGGGCGGAGGGCGGGGGCGCGCGCGGGCCGGTGGCGGGGGCGGGGCTTTCGCGAGCGCCGCACATCCGGGAACCCGCGCGCCCGGCTCGGCGGCGGCCGCAGCGGCGCTCTGGCGAGCTCTGGTTGGGGAGCGCGGCGCGCACGGACCACGTTCGCCCCTCCGTCGGCCGCCCCTTGCGTGCGGTGCGGGGGGAGCCGGGGGCGGGGGCGCGGACGTCGGTGACGTCACGTGGCGGAGCCCTTCCTGTCATGTGGCTGGAGGCGGGTGGGGAGGAAGGCAGGGCAGGGAGGGGAAGGAGGAAGTGCGAGTGTTTCCCGGGAGGGAGGAAGCCTGAGGGGTGCGCGAGCAGCGAGAGAAAGGGGACTTGGGCCCTGGAGTGGAAGCCTCGTGAGAGAGACAGTAGATGAGTGGTCCTAGGGTGTCAGAACCACCCAGATGACGCACCAGAAAAAAAGGGAAAATCCAAGTCCTGGGGCTAGAGGGAATCAAAGGTGTCTTTGTATCTGCGCACCGACTCGGACCCACTGCAGAATTACACGGCGCATCAGGACTGTTGTCGCCCAGGTGCAGCACCCGCAGGCCCCCACTGTCGTGCGAATTGGCAGAGTCAGGAGGCAGATTGTAAAGACAGGGAGGAGAGCAAAGCTGGCTGCAGCTTGAGGCGTGGGGAGAACCTGGACAAACAAGTAGCAGGGCTGCTTCCCACTCCCCCAGAGACCTTCCCACCCAGCTCTGCATTGTCGATAACCCTCTGTTCTGCGTTTGGCGGCGTGCAGCAGTGTTTGTTTATGAAAAATACCCGAAGATAAATTGCCTACTTGTCCTTTTTGTATGGGGAGCTATATCCACTCTGGTGGCAATTACCTTCCCAGAAAATTCAGACTACAATAGGAAATGAAATCCAGAAAAGCCAAAGGAGAAAAGTTATGTTCAAGAGAAGAAATAAAGCTAATAGGAGAGGTGGGATGAGGATAATAACACATTTTGCAACTAATTTAACCAGTCATTCCTTCAGAAGTCTTGATGAGCGCGCGCGTGTGAGGGAGGGGGAGGGTGTTTTCTGAATGATCAGAAACTCCTTATTGATAAATCCTTTGAGTAGTTTTTATAAAAAGCCGTAGTGTTTTTAAAGACAGCCTGTTAATGCTGCTTACATGAGAACTTTGTTCTTTTTCTGTGCTAATTATTTTGACATATGATAAGTATGCATCTTTTCTAATGAAGGCTCAGGGCTCAATGATGTGCCCCGGGGGGGGGGGGTCTTTCTCTCTCTCTCTCTCTTTCTCTCTTTCTCTCTCTCTCTCTCTCTCTCTCAAGAGCTACTTTGGTTCTGTGTCAGGATGCATTAGGAAAAGAAACAGTGAATATATCAAGGAAAGGCCAAGAAGTTACACTATTTCTTCCACCACTTGATCTGAGTTTCTTGACTTAGCTATGTTGCTGTTTGATACTAATGTGTTACAGAACAGTTAGAGAAAAGTCCCTAATCTAAATGTGCTTAATGTTCTCTAGGCGTATTATTTTAAATTAGTTTTTATCATAAAATTAAGACATACTCATTTTTAAAAAATTTTTAGAAATAGAGTCTCACTGTGTTGCCCAGGCTGGCCTCAAACTCCTGCTGCCTCAGCCTCCGGAGTAGCTAGGACTACAGGCGTGTGCCACCATGCCTGGCTAATTTTTAATATGTTTTTGTAGAGACGGAGTCTTATTATGTTGCCCCAGCTGCTCTTGGACTCCTGTAGGCGTCAAGGGATCCTACTGCCTCAGCCTCCCAAAGTGCTAGGATTACAGGCGAGAGCTACTATACCTGGTCCTCTTTTTTTGAAAAAAGTACTACATAAAAAAATCCCTCCTCTCAACTCCACTTCTCAGAGATAATCACGGTTAACTGCATTTGTATGTGTCCCTTGGACATTTACAGTGAAAATCAAATTATCATTTTGACTAAGGATTATGTACTAAGAAGGAATTTGAGCTATATGGAATACAGTAGATTTCAAGTAACCTATAATTTTGTTATGTTGGAGGCAATTTGGAGTATTCTGGATCCAGTGAGAGAAGTAAATCCAACAGGCACCTTTAATACCCTGGCTTTTTCCCCCAAGGCTAAAACAAAAAAGTATGTAGCCATTCTTTTTGTTTCTTTTCATTAAGGTTTGGTATGTGACGCTTAGTATGAGAAGGAACAGGTACCAAATAGTCCTGCTAAAAGCATATGTATTTTTAAATATATATGTACCAACTTGTTCTGCTAAAAGCATACATGTTTTTAACTAGATAAATGAAGAGGCCATGGACATATATTTGTGGCTTATTTTTCCTAGAATACTTAGCAACCCAAAGATGATTATCAGGAAGTATTATGTCTGACAAGTTGAAGAGAGAGACACTTAAGACAGTGATACCAGTTATAAGAATGGTAACAAATAGAGATGGTGGTGAGGGGTACCAATGGTAGAGGAAAGGAAGGGTGAATATGAAAAATATGAACCAAAAATGAACTGACTGTGCGACTTAGTGGATGTGGGGAACAAAGGAGAGGGAAAAATAAAAGATGACCAGTTTTAGTTTGGACGACAGAAAATAGTGATACTGTTAAGAAAAATAAAGAAGTCAGGAGAAGTTTGGCTATTAAGTGAGAAGAAATGAGTATAGATTTAAAGATGCAAAGTTTGAGTTGCTGATGAACTATCCCAGTGGAAGCCCCAAAGTAGAAGCTGGGGTTAGAAAAGAATAGAGATGTGAAAATCAACTTTAAAAAAGAGTTTAAAACTATAAAATCTTCAAATTTTCCCTTTTTTAATGATAGAAGAAAAAAACCCAGAGATAGTAACAGAGCTGCTAGGTGGAAAGAAAATGAAAGGAAAAGAAAGTTTTAAGAAAGAGTAAAGTTTATAGTCATATTTGACCATAGGCAGCCTCAGGCTTCAGTGTCCCTACAATTATCTTTAAGAAGTTAGAAATATCACAGGGTATTACATCATTTGGACATCTTCAAGATCATAGTGATATCCAGAAAGCTAGCTGCCTTATTCTTAAAGGAC
The DNA here is from genome assembly GCA_028533085.1 of Varecia variegata. NCBI lineage: Eukaryota > Metazoa > Chordata > Mammalia > Primates > Lemuridae > Varecia > Varecia variegata. The sequence continues at coordinate 48,006,972 of CM052437.1, forward strand.
TGATCACTGTCATTTACTTATATATAATATTTAAGGGCTGCAAAAAAAACCAAATTACTGTTCCTGCTATTTAAGATATCCTAGTACAGTATTACTCCCAAAATATCCACTTTTGTTCATGATTGTATTTATTAATCTCAACAAGAAACCAAGTTTGATTTTCATACTCTTCTCATACATAGGAAGAAAATGCCAATTAAAAAGGAGTCAATTAAAACCACTTGAAAGTAATGTCTGTTTCTTTTTAGTACACATTTGTTGTTAACACAGATTTAGAGGAAACATCAACTTCTCCTCTTAGATAAAATATACGCCCGATTTAAGAATCTCAGATTTAGGAATATATTGTACCTTTTTGCCACATAGTTTTACACCACAAAATGTCTTTTTAGTGGGCACTGAGGTTGTATGGGGAATAGGTTACCTTTGTTCCCGGAATCCTTTTTTGTAGTTAGGAGAAAGCAAGAATGCTAGCTAGCCCCCAGCTCCAGGATATGGATGAGAAGGGTTCCCTGGCACCTGAGATGGCAGGGGAAGTGGGTCATTCCCTTCTTGCTAAGCAGCAGAGGTTTGTGCCGAGGATTCTAAATTCCATCATGGAAACTCATTTCTCCATAGAAACCATTTCACAAAGAGTTCTATAAACAATGGCCTTCCTATAAAAGCCTACTGAAATTTTGCATATTTGCCATTAAAAACTCAATAGTAGAAAATAGTACTCTTAAAAATATTAATATTTATCTTAGTGAATTAATGGGTTTGGAAAGAATGTCCCAAGTCTTGGATAGATTTTTTCTTTAATTTTAAGCATAACTACTTTTATGATGGATTTTATGCAACTTTTCCAATTCCCACAAAAGAATTAATAACATTGAATTTGTTCAAAATAAAACAAAGTTCTAACACTTACTTTTTAGAAGAAACACAAATTAGGACAATTTTTAAATTAGGAAAGATTTCAAAAAATTATGCAATAAACTGGTTACGTAAGTTGTTTCCATGTTATACACTGGACCAAAAAGAAAAGAAAAAAAAAGATTTCCCCAAATTTATTCCTAAGCCTATTGCATCCACATCTAATTTCATGTGTTGGAAGAAAAACCCATACACTTTGTTAACACTCTTTAAATAATGAGCTTTATTCTTCTGTGCTAATTAATTTTCTGTATATGAGTATGTTACAATTGGGTAATTATCTGCATAAAGATGACTGTTGAAATCAATAGAGAAGTATGGAGATCAGAGAGCATAGAAATGATAGAGCCAAGCCAAAAGCAGAACTAAAAGTAACATCTACATTTGAGTGGAGGAAGGAAAAAGAAGCGATAGGAAAGGTAATAGACCAGTTAGAAGGGCAGAAGACCCAGCAAGGATGCTGAAGGAGATGGGTTCAAGATCAAAGGTTGACCAACATTATCCAATGCTGGTGAGTGGTCCAGCAATGTGGTCAAAGAGGACCAAGAGAGATGGAGGTGTGCAGGCAATTGGTTTACATCCATATATATCCATTGAATTGTCCTAGATTATGTCTTGAAGTTGTTTCTCTGAATTAGAAGTCTCACTTATTTATTTGGTCTCTTGCACATAAAAGTGAATACCAAGAAAATGCCTGGTTATTTGGACTTTGATTGTGTTTCTATTTTACTAGTTTCCTACAGGAATTTATCTTATACCATTTACCTAATATAACAGAAAATATAATTTAAATGTAAAACAAAAATATTACAGCACTAGAGAAGACCTATATGTAATACTTTTTGACTCACTAATATACTTCTACACTCAAAAATATCTGCATGCATAGCTCCATACATGAGTCAGCACTGAAGACTAGAGTGAGATCCTAGTTCTAATCTTACCTCTGGGTCCAATCCATTTCTGTGTGAATTTTGGATGGTCATCTAGTCTAAATCTAAGCTGCCTAATATGGTGGCCAATAGCCACTTTTAGCTATTTGGGTTTACATTAATTAAAACTGGATAAAATCAAAATTTAGTTCTTCTGTCTTGTCAGCTACATTTCAAGTGCTTGGTAGCTGTATACCTAGTGGGTACCATATTGGACATCACAGAAAGTTCTATTGGACAGCACTCATGTATGTCCTTTACCTCAAAATATTTGCCACCATCCACTAATGTTTATTATAAGGGTAAGCATATTTGAAATTAATAAGTTAATTGAAACTAACTTAAGTGCCCTTACTATTTGAACAAACATTATTAACATTTCTTTTTTTAAAAAAAAATATATTCAAGCAATTGAAAATATACTAATATATATAACCAGAACTTTTGTACCCCCATAATAAACTGAAATAAATAAAAAAAGAAAATATACTAATATAAATATATATGCACATATATATACACGTATATTAAAGAGAGACTGAACACAAATAAAAACGTCAAAGAATATTGGGTTTTTTAATTCAGTCATTTTTCTCTGTAAGGAATATTTTAGTACTTTTACCAAAAATGCATTTGTTCTATATTAAAATGTGTTGATCAAACAATATATTGCAACATCAAACAATACATTGCAACAAGCATAATGGAAAAATTTAAATTTATAAAAATATTTTTAGCAACTTCATAAAATTTATAGCTGATTTATTTTGGGAACTTGTACTTTGTTTTCACTAAAGATTTTTATTTTTTGCTATAATCCAATTTCCACATTTTACCCCAGCATTAATATTGAATATAGATTTCAGGTAGCAATCAGAACACTATGGAGAAATTTTTAAATGCAGAGAGAATGTAGTAATGGATATTTCTACAACAATTCATAAGAAACCTTTAACAAAAGATTAGGATTTCAGTTTATATTTTATCTTAAAATAACATTTCTTAGTGCTGAATCAGGACTTTGTACATGCAACATACTGAATCCAGTTTTTTCGGTTGTCAGGGTTTTTCTCAGGGAATATTGAAGGCAGACTGTGGTTTCCAAAAAGAAAAGAATACAAGCTACTTTTGAAAGGAAAGGAAATGGAGTAAACTAGCCAAAGAAGGTTGTTTTGCATAGAATATCCATTCATTAACTTAACTCATCCAATATTTGAAAAGGTATAATACTCCAGGATCAGGCTTACCACTAGAAAAGGGAACAGCATTTTACAGACTATAACTCAGGTACTAGGGATTAATTGGTTATGGATGGCCCACTTCCGAAGTCCCCAGTGACTTCTCTTGGGAATAAGGAGGCAATGCCACTACAATGACATTACACTGTGAGCAAACCATAACTAAAGCATGCTTAGGATGGCACTTCCTGGGGGAGAGAGGGGTGGTATGGAGAGAGTAGGGGACACTGAAGCTATATATGAGGCATTAGGAACCTGCCTTTGCCTGTCCTTTCCTTCCATCGTTTCCACTAGAGGGAACTACGCTGAACATTGTACTATTAATTTTTAGCAAATTTATTCTCTCTTTTGCCTCACTCTGGACACAGGCTAATAGTTTGGTGATATAAATGGAATAGCTCAATTCTAAAGTATCTTTGGGGGGAAAAACTATTGGATCATTAACATGGTTATTATAAATACAATAAATATTATACAAAATATTTTAAATATAGAAAAGTATAAAGAAAGGGAAAAACACCTATAATCATAAAACCATAATCATTGTTTATATTTGGATGTATATCCAATCTTATATATTGTATATATTTCTATAATGAGTATATGTATTTCTATAATGAAATAAATATATATTTCTATAATATATTTTATATAATGTATATATATTATTTATTGGGACCATTGTTTTATTAAATACTTTTCCACTTAATATTTTGGAAATATTTGTCATATATTTATTCTTTAAGAATATTATTTTTAATTTTATATATCTAATAATGTTAATATATGCCTTAATTTATTTAACAAATTCCCTATAAATTTTGATTTTGGTTATTTTCAGTTTTTTCCTATTACAGACAATGGTGTGTATGTGTGTGTATATATATATATAAAATATCTTTGTAAATGTTTGTACACATCTCTGATTTTTTTACAATACTATCATAGCGAAATTACAGAACCAAAGGGTATGAACATTTTAAGAAAGTTTGTGCCATTGTATATTTCCACCAGCAGTATTCATTTCCCCACAGCTGTACAAACTATATGTTGATGTTTCCTTTAAATGTAGGTTTTCTAGGTTTCTAAACAACTGGCACCTCATCTTAATTTGCAATTTTTGGTTTAATGGTAATATTAAATATTTTTCTTAAGTTTTGACCTTTTAAATCAACTCCTAAGAATATTTCCTGTGAATTGTATGTTCATAGCCCACTTTTCTTAGGGAAATTTGTCGATAAGACCTTCTTGGATATGATGGATATGACCCCTTTATGTGTTAGGATGATTTCCTGAAGTTTGTAGTTTGACTTAAGATTCTGTTTGTGGCACTTTTAAAGTCTTTTTTTCCTTTTCCCATTCTGTGTATGGGAGAAAGTACAACATATGGATGACAACCAAAGAGTTCATATCCTTAATATATAAATATCCTTCTAGTTAATCAAGAACTATTTTTTCTTATTACTAATTTATCTCTTCTATGCTGAACATTGCATATATTGTCAATGGCTAGATTTGAAGGTAAAATATCTAGTAAATTACCAACAACTTTTTACTTACAGAGTGTGGGTTAATTCAGGCTGACTTGACATTAGCTGTTTACACTGTCTTCTATTGAATAGCTAATCCAAGTCATTCACAACTTTATTTTGACCTTAAAAATAAGCAAAACTGATTTATCAATCATTTAAAGAGAAAGCAATATATGTAAATATTACATTAAGATCACATAATGAACTTCCCATTCAACTAAAACATGAAATCTTCAGAGATCAACAAACAGCTGAAGATATTATCTTCTGAAAATGTCATATGATCTTGGGTCAACTGTGTGTATTATTTTGTTATAATGTGTACCAATGGTACACATAGCCCATATATGCATATGGTTACAAAATGTTCTATATGGGATATATATTGTTTTATGGTTTTTCTCTATGTAAGCACATATACCACTTTCAAAATTACACAAAATTTTATATAATATTTTTCTTTCTCTCCATAGAACCCTAAATAAAGTAATTGATAGAAAATAAAACCTGCCTATCATTTCTACATAAAGGTAATTGCAACATAATTCCTCTCTCTATATATGTATTCTATGAATACATTAAAACAATTTTCTTCAACAAAAGTAACATTATATCTAGATATAGGGAGTCTTACCACTATTCTAGGCAGTTAATTCTCATTCTGTTTTCCTGGTGGAATGGATTCTTGCTTGTGCAATATTCTAAATTAGAAACATCTTTTATTAAAAAAAAAAAAGAATTGACTGATTATATCAGTTCTCTTTGTAATGATTAAAATTGTCATAGAAATTTATTTTTTTCATGGCAAACTTGTTAGAACCAAATTTAAAATATTCACTAGAATATTATCTATAATGCTATTCTTCCAGGAAATATAAGAGTACCCAAAAAGTATACTTGCAGAAATAAATATTAATATATACAAAATAATGTTGTAAATTGTGAATATACAGTACATGAGCCATGCCTACTTATTCAAAATCATATCACTAAAATTAATCAGTATGCTTTAAACAATAATCTCCTCTTTTGAAAATGGCTAAATGTATAAATGTGTAAATGTATAAATGTGTATCAGACATACAAAATTTATAATACTGTATATAGAACTTGTTTCCGCGTAAATGACAAATTGCACTAACACTAAAATTCTCAATGTCAGAGCTGGAAATTGCAGTGTAGATACATTTTATGCATTTTATCAAAATGAGGAAGTTGATCACACTCCTAAGAAAATATTTTAAATGTTTTAAAAATTGTATATTTTTGAGTAAAAATGAAATGTTTGGTAAATAAATTTTCTTCAGTGAACTCTGTGTGTTCTGTGATTTTAAAGAGCATTTTCAAGTCCTCATAAAACCAGATAAGATCTCTTAACCATTCAAGTGACAAATTTGAAGGAAGAGAGATATTAACATATAAGCAGATTATCTATGCCCCAAAGCAATTGAGTTTTAGGGCCTATTCCACTTGCACAAATTTTGTCAGTGGTGATTGTGCTTAGTGTCAATTAACTTTTCCCATTATATGTGAAATTGCTGCCCATTTTAGTTCCAAGATATTACTGTAATCATTAATTATTCCAACTGAGCAGAGGAGACTCTCTCTTTTACTACAAAAGTATTTACAATTATTTAATAGCAGGACCTATGTCCTTTCCCAGCATCAGCATCAGTAGCTTTATAAGCAAAGGTTGCCAAGAAAAAGAGGCCTTTGCAAAAGGCAAAGGGGAACGTGAAGAGTGAAAGAGTAAGGGAACAGTAGAGCCTCCAGCTAACAATTGCATCCAGATCCTCCCAGGAACTTATGTTCCAGTTGTACCCTTTCCAGTTATCACCCCTCCTTTCTTGCCTGTACACTAATCTCAAGCCCTGAGCCTTGAAATCCTCAACCTTCATCCCCTTCCAACCCACCCTCTGGGGCCCCTTCATTCCTTGCTTCTTTTTATGGGATCCTATAAAGCACTGAAATTAGCAATTAGAGTGGATCTACCCAAGAGCCAAAGGAATGGTTTTATTTGCAGAAAACAAGTTACAGAAAGTACTTTAAAATTGATTGTACTGTCTATGATGTTAGGTAAAACTTGGCTATGACTGAATAAAACCTGAATAAAGCCTCCCTCTGTCATGGAGTTGATCAAATTGCAAAGTAAGAGTACTACCCACCGTAATATATTGTAATCTGCTATTCATTACAAAACTATCTTGATGTAGAAGAAAGAGCTTTCTCCTAACTAGGAAGTGTTGAACCCCATGGTCCTTCTTTAAATGTGTGTATATTCTTATTTTTATCTTTTCTAAGTGATGTCTCAATGCAAGAAACTCTTCTTAATAGTATATGATAAAGAAAGCGTAAAATGAAATTTATTCATAGTGGTATTTATTTTCAGTTAAACCCCAAAATGTACATATTCAAGGTCTAATTAGTAATGGATATTCTCAGTGTAGAGTAAAACCTCACTAATCTGGACACCAGAGATGTTGAATCATTTGCTTTTAGCAGATGCTTTGGGAAAAAGACTGATCTTTGGAGATAAGGTACAAAAACATCCTGGTACTCAAAGGATATGTGTTTAAGAGTAAGGATTTATGGGGTTGAGATCATGAGAGGAGTCTCAGAAGACTGAAATCAAGCAGTGGTAGAGATGAGCATGTTCTTAAGACAGAGTGATGGAGACATCAGCCAGAAAGGAGCTACAAGATGTTTAGATAGTGGTGAGTGGAAGGATTAGGCACTATGAACACTGAGTTTAAGAACTTTGAACCCCAACAGAGTGCTCAGGACTCAGCATTGGTGGAGAAGGATTGAGAGGTCTGACCCTGGCTGGTTAGCAGGGCATGAAGAATCATTACAGCTGGAAGAGCATGGGAATGAGTATTAATAGTTTATAAAAGTGCATTTTATGCATTTTGAAAACTCTACCATATACTGTTTTTAGGTCTTCTCAGTTAACTGAAAATCATTTTGTGATCTCGAGAAAAGAGAGATTAAGTGCTGGGGCTGGAAGGTGAACTCAGGTCTGTGTGGCTCCAAAAATCCAAGCTTTTCAACACTATGTTATACTGCTATTTGGTGCATAACTGTGATGTGTGTGTGTGTGTGTGTGTGTGTGTGTGTGTACATGTGTGCTTGAATTATCTGTTATACATTTCATTTTCTTTTTAAAATAAAATAGATCATTCTGTTTTGTAACTATTTCTCTCACCAACTCTTGTATTCATGTAACACGTTAGGCTTTGCAGAGCTCTGGTAACAATGGTTGGAAGAACCCAAACCTAAGCCTAAGAACCATATATAAATAAAAGCCAATTTCTTCCATAAAGAACAGTCCCAGAAGGTCATAGTAAAGCTACCAATGACTTGGGCCATTAATCTGTCAGACAGCAAACCCAGAAGTTGCTATGAGAAGAGAGATAATGATCCAAATTCTCTGACTTTGTAAAAACAGTCAAATCATGGAGACATTTGGAGACATTCATGACCACAAACTCACCAACATTTTCTCATTTGGAAGGTTTGGGCTATTATTGTAGTACTAGCAGAAATATGATCTTCTCTACTGTTTTCTAAACTAGTGTCTCTACTCATTAGATTATAACATGTAACAGTAAACTTTGTAAAATTTATGATATTGGGCTGGGTGCGGTGGCTCATGCCTGTAATCCTAGCACTCTGGGAGGCCAAGGCGGGAGGATAGCTCAAGGTCAGGTGTTCGAGACCAGCCTGAGGAAGAGTGAGACCCCGTCCCTACTAAAAAAAATAGAAAGAAATCATATGGATGGCTAAAATATATATATATAGAAAAATTAGCCGGGCATGGTGGCACATGCCTGTAGTCCCAGCTACTCAGGAGGCTGAGGCAGGAGGATTGCTTGAGCCCAGGAGTGTGAGGTTGCTGTGAGCTAGGCTGACGCCATGGCACTCACTGTAGCCCAGGCAACAGAGTGAGACTCTGTCTCAAAAAAAAAAAAAAAATGTATCTCTATTATGATTTGTATATTTCAAAACTATCAAGTGTATATTTTTTAAATGGTTTGAAACATTCAAAAGAAACACTTAGTGCTTGTGGTACTGTGGTTACTATATGTGAGTTGAATAGAGCATCATATAGATGCCTTTCTCATAGTAACACAATTTAGTATAATAACACTACATTTGGAGGGTGACAGATGTGTAATTAAGGAGGAGAGATGTGTAAAACTGAACTCAATACAGTTAGCTTATTCCATTGTTCATAAATGTATTAAACATGAGTTAGTATAGGATACTTACTTGAAGGACAGAGCCCTCAGAAATGCTCACAGAGGCTGGATGAAAATCACTCCTAAGCACCTTTAAATCTTATTTTGGTATTTTAACATTCATTCTTTGAATCCGATTTCTCCTCCTCAGCTTTTTCAAATGTGTTTGAATTAAGATCACTAATTGGTTGATAGACTTACAAAATGAAAAGGAGGGTCCCAAGCCAGGACTGGTGGTATGGGCCTGTAGTCCCAGCTACCCGGGAGACTGAGGGAGATTGCTTGAGCCCAGGAGGCTGTAATGTGTTATGATGGTGCCTGTGAATAGCCACTGCACTCCAGCCTGGGTGACATAGCAAGACTCCTTCTCTAAAAAAAGAAAAGAAAAAAAAAAAAGAAAAGAAAGAAAAAAGAAAAGAAAACAAAGAGAGTTCCTATTGAAGGATTTCATGGTGAAGCAGTCAACACATTCTTTAAATCAAATAGTGTGGTTTACTAGTACGGAGGTAGGTGAATCAGATCAAGTTCTTTTTATCCTGTGTTTTGCTGTGCATTTTCTCAGTCCTTTCAGAGTAGCAAATTAGAACTTTGCCCCAATTTCTCCATCTTGTAGATGGAGCAATCACAACAAATTTTGGGATCCCAGTCCATTAGCAGTACATAAAGATTGTTAATGTAAACTTGAATTAAAAATGGTTTTTAAAAACAAAAAAGGCTGGGCTTGGTGACTCACACTTGTAATCCCAACATTTTGGGAGGCCAAGGTGGGAAGATCATTTGAGGCCAGAAATTTGAGACCATGCCTGAGCAACATAGCGAGACCCCATCTCTATAAAAAGTAAGAAAAATTAGCCAGGCTTGGAGGTATGCACTTGTAGTTCTAGCTACTCTGGAGGCTGAAGCAAGAGGGCTGCTTGAGCCCAGGAGTTTGAGGCTACAGTGAGCTATGATCAGGCCACTGCATGCCAGCCAGGGTAACAGAGTGAGACACTGTCTCAAAAAAGAAAAAAAAAAATATATATATATATGTATATATAGAAAACATTTCTCTCAAGATCACAGTCCCTGTTTACGATGCATTTTTCTTATCTCTGAAATAAAGGACTTAGATGAAGGAAGGTTAAGCATCATACCTTCCAGTTCTAACAGTCTATGTTTCGACTGTTTCTAATATACCTGAAACCTGCGAGAGCAAAACCAGCCAAAGTCCAATAGCAGCCTCTGAGAGAAGTCCCTCTTCATTTCTTGGGCTCAGCAACTATTTTACTTCAGAGTATCATTTTAGTTGCTGGCTACAGAACTGGGGCCTGACACTTTCATTTCCAACCTGAATCACATGGATCAATGTCAGAGAGAACCGAGACTTCTTATTCAAGATAGACACATGAAAATAAATTAAAAAAATAAATCTAGGGAATGTACTAATATAAAAAAGTTCCCAGAACAAAATGATTTTTAAAGGAGGGGATGGGTAAACTGCTTATAAAAGGATCATCAAATATCCCTTAATCACAAATTACTTATATTCCTGGGAATAAGGCAAAACCTCCAAAGACAGCATTCAAAGAAGCCATTTGCAATTTCAAAAGAGACTTATTTCTGCCCTGATGCAGCTAACAGTATAGTTACAGAGGCCTTTCTTTTTTAAAAGAAGAAAGGCCACTAGTAGATTAGACTATAATGTTCCAAGAGGTTCTTTAGCAAAGAAATAATTTACAATACCCAGATTGGTGGAGGAATACAAGATAAATGGGAGAAAAAATGATTTAGATATATTTAGAAATAAAGATTTTCTAAAATAGCAAACACAAAAGGAAAACTAGTTAAAATTTTATGTACTCATTAAAGGTATTTAAAGGTTTTGTTGCCTTTCTTCTCTTGAGACCAAATGATTTCTAAATTTTAAAATTCAAAGTACTTAATTTCTTCATTTATTTATTTAACCTCCACTAAATTACATGTAATTTAGTGTACGTTAACTAATTATCATGTAATAATAATTTTCCTGAATAATTTTATCAGCAATACAAAGTGACAGTAAATGTGTGGTACAACGCCTCAGATTATAAATTGTACTTAATGTATACTATCAAAAATAAATCTACAACCTGACAACCAATCTGGAATCTAACTTCTCTTTGGTGGAATTAGATGTATTTTAATTCTAGGTAATTGATTAGATTTAATCATTGATATAGAAAGCTAGTTTGCCAGCAGTCAAAATTATAACTGCAGCATACCAGAGAAAGGTAGCAGTGGAATTGACGCACAGACTCGAATGTTAATTCACCCACATTCTGCCTACTGTCCCCATTCTCCTCCTGAACTACACCCCCATGTGTCTTTTGCATGCAGAGCTCTCTTGGAAGCCAGTGAGTGTTTCATGCGTGGGAAATCAGGGGAATCAAAGCTACCTTATACAAAAGCATATGGTTAGGAGTTCAGGGGATGCTGAAAAACACTGCATATTAGCAGTTTCCCTGTGAGGACCTCATTTGACTATGAGACCCTCACATTTTGCATTTCTTGTGTTCAGGGTGTTTAAATTGGTGGCCTCCGTTCTATAAAACCAGGGCTTGTTTTCACATTTGGCTCCTTTGGATTTTTTTTTAACCGACTTTGACAAAAAAAAAAAAAAAAAAAAAGATGGAACAAAATAGGAAACGAAGGCAGGGGGCGGGGAAAGAATAAATCATTATGCAGCTCTCAGCCTCCACAGGGAAACAGCAGTACAAACCCACAGCTCCAGAATTGTCAAGCAATGGGGCTGTTTGTTTATAAGTCACAGAATCAGTTACATAACTAGATAAGTTAAAGAAATCCAGTGAATATGTGAGGGAGTGGGGAAACCAATACTTTCAAATTAGTCAAGAGACTTCATCTCTGAAATAGGTTCATACAGACCTTCTGTTTAGTTATTTTTAGCTTATACATTTAGGTTTTGAGTTTTATTGTACCAAAAGTACAGTGTTCCCAGGTAGATAGTAACCAGTGATCTTTCGTTCTTTATTATTAAATATTTGATATCTTAAAACACTTTCTTACCACGGGAATTGTTAAAGTATTAGCCTTCATTTGTAAGGGAATTAGAATAGCATTTTATCTACTGACCTAGAATTGCTCTGTCTGATTTAGCAGGAAAAATTTATGATCAATGGATTAGTTCTAATTTCTTTCCACCCTTAACCCTTATAAAGTTTTTTTTTAATTGGTGGTTTGTTCTTTTTTTTGTTTAAGTTTGGGACCATATAATGTTTATAAAATAAAGACCTTTAAAAATATTTCCACGTAAATAAACATTTTTTAGATCTGAAACAGTGTAAAAATTTCAACTCTAAAGAAAAAAGCTAGAAAATCAAGTGATTTAATAGTCATTATATCGGACTATAGTGAATTTCATAAGTAACAAGTTACTCTCAAGTTACTTTCAATGAAGCTCTTAGGTAAGAAAGTTCTTATTATTTTTCTAATGCCTACATTTATATTTCATACTCTTTAAAAATACGATTTTTTTCCTGAAAGCTTGCAGCCAGAATTCAGCGCTATATTAGTAAAAATGGGAATCAACTCTGAACGAATGTAATTAATCAACTTCTGATAGCAAATTATTGAGGTTGCAAAGTCAGTAAGGTTATGAGACATTGTTTTTTTCTTTCTCATCTAGCTAACTTGTTCTTCAATTGGGTCAGTTTAGCGTTATATGTTACTCCCTAGGGAAAAATCCTAAGGGAATTGATAGAGAACAATTATGTTTTTCACTGGGCAGACAAAAGCACTAAATTCAGTCTCTGAGGAATCTTCTCAGGGTGTTTTCTGCTGATGGTGCCAGAGCCACATGACCAGGAGGGAGCTGCACCACAGGGACATGGTCCCCAGAAGGCTGCTGGGCTCTCATACCTGCTACAATAGACACTGAGGAAAGGGATTAAGTCCAAGTCAATTTTCAAGCCACATGAGGAACACCTATTTTGTTTTTGTTTAATTAGAGTCTTGGCATAGAGCAGGATACTTAGGGGTCTGTGTCCTTGTACTCAATTTAAAGGTAAGGCTGAGCTGATTCACCATCTAGAGATGTTAGTAGTGCAATGAGCTACAACTAAAAAAACTTATGTTCAGGGAGAATGTTTCAGTAAATTATGTGTTCCTAGTTCAACAGCATAGTAGAGCCTCTGTTGCTGGAGCTTTGATATTTACCAGCTTAGAATAGTGGTGTGAGTTGGAGAAGGTCTCTCCATCCATTTAAGTGTCAGTGAATGTTAAACAGAGGAATATGAGTGAAAATTAAAGGACAAAGGTGGATATCAACTTGAGATGGACTTCTCTGAATTGCTATTCAAATTCTTGGGTCCTTCTGGGCTTTAAGACCTTATTGTTTCACTAATAGGCAACAATGATGATTTATACAATTTATGTGGAGATAAATTGTATAAACAAACTTTTATTCACATCCATACAATGCGTGGGTTACAATTGCTGTTGAAAACAACAATAGCATACAGAGATGCCTACGAAAATTTTTAAATCACCTTTATTTTTTCTTGCCTGCTGCCCAAAAGCATACAAAAAGGTATCATTTAAAATGATAATCACAATTATAATATAGCTTACCAATAATACTTTAAATATTGAGCTTAAGCTTTC
>CM052437.1:48020570-48051489 GCA_028533085.1 Varecia variegata
CATTTAAAATGATAATCACAATTATAATATAGCTTACCAATAATACTTTAAATATTGAGCTTAAGCTTTCAAAGCACTCTTATATTATATAAGCTAATTTATACATTATTAGAGTTCTTTTCTACACATAGCCCATTCCTCTGAGATGTGAAATGGCAATGATATATACTTGTCTCATTGCAAGATGAAGATGGGATTTTAGACATTTCAAAGAATAATTCATTTCTGTATGTACAGTAGTCCCCCTTATCTGTGGTTTTGCTTTCCATGGTTTCAGTTACCCAAGGTAGAGTACAATAAGATATTTTGAGAAAGAGAAAAAGAGACCATGTTTATATAACTTTTATTATAGTATATTGTTATAATTGTTCTATTTAATTATTGGTTATTTTTGTTAATCTCTTACTCTACCTAATTTATAAATTAAACTTTATCATAGGTATGTATATGTAGGAAAAAACATAGTATATGTAGGGTCTAGTACTATCTGCAGTTTCAGGCATCTATTGTGGGCCTTGGAATGTATCCCCTATGGATAAGGAGGGACTACCTGGTTCAATACAAAGTTGAAAAGGCTCTGACAATATAGGATGCATGCGAATTTGGTATAAAAATCACTAAAACTGAGTAAACTAAGTCAATTCTCAAGAAAGACTATGTGTAGCTTTTGTTTCTTCAATAAAAATTTATAGAAGCATCTTTTAAGATTGATCTTAAACTATCCTTCAAAATAACTTTTAACTGATGATTTGGGGGTGTGCATGAGCTCTCTGGGGGTTGAACTTTTAGGTTCAGAGAGAGAGGATAAGGATAAAGCCCTGTACAGGGCCGCTTTAGGTATAATTTCTTGGAGGTGTCTGTTTAAGGTCGTGGAAAGAGAATGGGTGTGGGGGCTTGATTCTCTGTTGTTGCTTAAGCTCACTGAACCTTGGTTTCCTCATCTATGGAATGAGACTGTTGCTTGTCAGAGCAGGTGCTCAGTACTATTATTGTAGGCAGGGGTGTTCAACTAAATGATTTCTTGGGTTTAAGTGCTAGAATTAAATAATTGTAAAATAGACGAACTAATTTCCCTTCAATTGCGAGTAGTTTAAAACGCTACCAAAGATGGCAGAATAAGTCATTAAAATGGCTTTTATAAAACTTTCTTCCTTTGGCTTTTATCAACTATAAATTAAAGCTACTCTATTCATAGTCTAAAGCTGAGAAAATAAACTTTTGTAACCTGCTAATATTTTCACCCCAGGAAAATAATTGTTCTTAGAAAAGCAAAAATGCTCCTACTCTTAATCCTACTGTTTGAAGTATAAAGATTTGTTGTATTTTTTTGCCTGAGTTGAAAAGCCAAGGACTGTTTTCAAAACTTTAAGCAATGATCAAGTGCCATATAAATTTGAAGTTTTATATTACCCGAGGATGTTGATGGAGCACATAATAAATACTAATTAATTTTACCACCATCTCTGTGGTAAAAGCATTATTACCATCCCTCCCCTTTGAATAGGGAGAGAGAGGAGGAGTCCATGAGACCAAGCAACTCACCCTGGGGATGTGTGGGAGAAGCCACTGAGCCAGAAAAGGGAACCCAATAGGTTGGCATCTGAGCCCCGTGTGTTTATAGCTTAAGGAGAGTCTCATTCCTCATGTATAAAAACATTTCTCCTTCCCTTTAGATTGATATATGAGGGGGAGTGGATTATATGTACTATCAAGACCCCCCAAAATGTTAGCTATTTGTTTCTAGGACCTGCAATCACAAATAATTTGTGGGTAATGCTAACACATCCATCTGTTAGATCTACACTTAGTGAGCTTTGAATTGTTCCTATAGCTGTATTAAAATGGAATTTAATAAGGACAAGAAGGCTGAAAGCAACAAGGAAAATAAAACAGATTTCTGCCTCAAGCAGATAAGTGGTTTACAGTTTATTGTGGTTTTACTTTTGTATTTTTTCCCAACAGTTGTGATGGGTAAGGTCATCCAGGAATTATTTTATGATCTCCCCTGTCCTACCTCCTCAGTATAGAGAGGGCACTCAGTAAAGACTTATTGGCTGAAACACTATATTTTTCCCAGTCACAGATTGACCAGTGACTAGTATAGGATGTTGTATAATGGATAACACAGTGTATAAACAACTTTACCCAGGCATTCACTTAATATAACACATCTGCTCATTTAATCAAGTAATTTGCAATCAGAAGAATCTCAGAAATGAACCAGAATTAGCCATGTTGACTTCAACTCAGTTAACTTTAACAAATAAACACTTAGTGCTATTTCTTCAAAAAACTAAAAATTTAACAACTCGGGTATGATTTATAATTTAAAAAAAAACAGATTCCACCATTATACAATATGTACATGTAACAAAATTCAACTTCTACCCCTTAAACCTACTAAAATAAAGAGAAAATTAAAAAAAAAAACAGAGATTGAATGTATCAAGAGTCAGCATAACATACATTTGTCCAAATTTTATTTTCTGAAATATCACTTTTCCTAGCCAAGAATAAATGCTGGAGGCTGTTTGACTACCAGTATTGGGTATTAAGAAAAAGAGAATTCACCATTATTGGGTAGTTTTTCCATAATAATTGCAATACTGGTTTATTTAGCATCCACATAAGCTCTTTTTTTGTCATACTTTTGGAGTTGTGATACATAAAAGAACACTTTGAAATTGTTGACTATAATACAGAAAATAGAATTGAATTTGGTCTTACAAGATAGGTTTCAACTTCAAGGTACTGGAGTGCACTTCTGAAAATGAGCCTTGCAAGTGTTTTTCCACTAGAATATTTATGGATATAGTAATTTAGACAGCCATTCCCTAGAGGAGATTATGACATGCCAATAGTTGAAAGATGAGAATAAAACCTAAAGTTTCCAGTTGCAACCAGAGAAAGACCAAAAAAAAAAAAAAAAAACCAAACCACTTTAGTTTTTTAAAGAACTATTTTTTTTAAGACTGGTACTAAGTTTATAAAGGTCCACACATTTGGACAACTGTCTGTATGACTATTTCTGATAGACCACATTCTTTCCTGTTTCTAGGTCAAAGTTAAACAACACCTGAGATCTTAATTTTAGTTTCTCAAACAAGACAAAACTAGCTGAACTGCTTTATATTATTTCCTGAGCCAGGAATTGAGGCCAACAGTATTGAAAAAAAAGGTAACTACACATTGACTTTTTGTGTTTTGTAGGTTAATACTAGCAAAGAAGGAGGTGACTTGTTTATGTTCCAAAAAAAATAGTTTTGAAAGAAATGAAAGAGTCTTCATCTCACTATTAATCATATTATTTTCCACTCCTTTTTCAGGGGAAGAATTTATAAGTGTCAGTAAAGTCCTTTATATGCAGAAATTACTGAGTTTAAATACATGCTAAAGGCTCTTGCTGCTACTGATAGCTATATCTACAAGAGGATTCAAGCCGTTAAAATACATTTTAAGAGTCTTGGCAGATTAGTGTTCTTACAATCATCACATTTTAGAGACCGTTCTAAATCACTAGTTACGTGAAATAAGGAGCCTAGAAAGAAATTAGGCAAGATGGTTTCACTCGGCTGTTCTTTTCCCTCTGGGACCTATTAAGTACTATACAAACAAGGCTGCCTCTCACTTTGGCTTGTTTGGCGTTGGTACACACCTCTCAGGGAAGTGGAGCCAGCCTTCTAGAACTGGTTGTCTGTCTTGAACAGTTTGTTATTCATAGTTCAGTCCTTTTTTTCACACCTGTTTTTCATTTCATGATATCAGAGTATTTGATACTGATCAAATCCACGGAAGGTAGACTAGGATACAAGCATTTCAGACTAGAATGTTAATGCTGGGTATATATGTAAACATTTCAGACCAGGACATTGGTACCAGGCATTTCTCACTCACTGGCACCAGTTGTATGACATCTGGGCAGAAAAAAATTGTTTAGAAATGTCTCTTTACTTTCCTGTCAGGGTTACAATGGCTTGCCAGGCCAAGCATTGAACAGAGATGAAAGGAGCCCCTTTTTAAAAGCCACATACTTTAGAGGACATATGCAGAAGCAACACGAGTTGGCATTTCATCATTTACAGTCTTGTCCAGGTACCAATGTTTATCCTAACCTGGAGGGGGATGGTGCCAAGGAGCTTGTGTTTACTTTGGCCTCATAAAATTCATGCTTGGGCAAATCTTAGGGATACAGAGTCTTCTGCACGTTCATGTGTAACACCTAGTGCTGTTAGTGGGAGATAACCACATATGTTGAAAAGAAAACATGCCCTTTAGAATTGAACTTAGACCTTGGGGATGAAAAGATCTCCCTAGCTAATAGCTGATGGGAATTGCACAGTCTCGAATTTTCTCCCTGCTGACCTGACATCATTGAATTTGGAGAAGCAAAGCCAGGTTCATCTAGGGGTAGCAGAGAAAAAAAAATTGTTTTGAAAAAAAAATGTGATTATAAATCAGACTTTTAAATTAAGTCACAGTAGTCCCTGCCTAATTATATCATGAAAACAAGTTCCAGCTCATAGTTCCTAGGAAAGAGAAAGTTGATAAGTTTATTCTTGTTTACTACTTTCAACCAAACACTCTTGATTAATTTTTCTTAAAACAATAAAATTTGACTCACCTAATAAAATTAGAGACTTATGTAATAAAATAACATTTCAACTTGGGATCAATTTACTTTTAATTTTCAGGGATTCATGATAAGGGAAAATAGATGTTCAAAATAATCTGACCCACAGAAAAACATTAACTTGGACTTGTATCCCATCACTCACCTTCTTGACCCCAAATGGTAACAAGGGGCCAGCCAGTCACTGAAGTAGTAGGTGGAACATCATGGGAGGTGCTGAAGGGAGACAAAAGGTAATCAAAAAGCATAATTCTTTCATTTAAAGAAATGTATAACTGAGTCTGAATGTCAGTACAAAGCATGTGGAGAAATTTACATTTACTTTCTTGCCTTGACCTTGTCTTTCCCCTTTGAAAAAGATAGTGAACTAAGTGGTAAGGAGGAGAAAAAGCCAAGGTGCACAGTAGTCTATTAAAGAGGATGTGAAAGAAACTCTGAGCAATCAGAGTCCTTAACTATCTTGAGACTAAGATAGGAATTAAGAAGACAAGCATTGAAAATAGATAAACCAGAGCTCGTCTCTTGAACCTTTCCAAGACTTTGTTTTCACATCTGTAAAATGGGAGCAATAATGCTACTTTCACAGGGTGATTGAGGAAATCAAACAAGATAAAATATATAAAGAACTAACACAGGCCTTGGCAAATAGCAAGAGTTCAAATAGACAGTAGTCTTCATTATTATTAATGATGAATAGTGGCTAATATCCATTTAATATCTAATATCCTTTGTATGGGATGTTTCTGACTCTCTTTTCAGTATTTATTGGTGTCTCAACTGACCATCAGGGAGTGTCAAGTAAAACACTATAACCTTGGTCAATTTCTTCCTGGATTCCATCCAAAGACTGACTCAGCAAACTGCCCCTGCCGGAGGCATGGGGGTTGGGGGGAAGAGGGTGAAGTATCAAGCCGTGTTCAGAAAGGATTACAGCCAGGGGCATGTCTTAGCCAAGTCAGAGACTGCGCACACCTCTTGGCTTTGCACCCTTTGGGACTGAGTTCTTTGTGTGTGCCAGACTAGCCTTGTGGGTATACCAAAAACAGCAAGGCAGTGTTTTCACTGTGTTCCTCCTAAGCTATTGCTAACTCTAGCATTGGGAATCTCAGGCACTTTGCTTTGGAATGAAGTGTTGCTCTAGTACAAAGGACAACACAGTAGCTAGTTCGGACCCTTCCATGATATGAGAGGTGATAAGCCCTGCCTAAAACAGGAAAACCCTCAGAAGTGAAGTCACATATGCTTCCTTGTCATGGATTGCAACAAACATGCACATGTGTAGAAAGAAGATAAGTGGTAACACTTCAGTCTCCTGCCATGTCAGTTGAGGTGATGAAAGACACGACAGCCTAAGAGAATTAAGGGTAAGTGGTTGGAAAGAAAAGCCTAGTCTTGGCATTAGGGACGCTCAGGTGAAGAGTGCCATCGTAGTGTTCCATTATTTTTACACATCTGATTAAGATTTGGCTTAAGAATATCATTGTAAAGTGGAAATCTTGAGATAAATCTGGATATATGTGAATCAAACTGTGTGCAACTTAGATTGATGCAGAAAGAAACTTTTCTACTTGTGTTTTAATACAAATTAAATAGAAAATCCTGTATCTTATATCTAAGGGTGAAGAAAAGAGAAGTCTGGGGGGCTTGATCCCTAACCTCTGAAGACACATGCCAATAATAATTGACAAAGGCATTTGCTTCACTCCATTAAGTTAAGAAGTTAGGCCCACATGCAGGTGTCTAAAATTAGATGCAAATGCAGGTGTCATGGATGAACACGGGGAGCTTAAAGCCATCCAATCTGTCCTGCCACTAGTACCACCTAGTGGTAGCCAAGAAGATGTGTAATTTTAAAATTGCTTTAAAAATTATAAAAGCAATACATCAATAAAGCTCATTGTTAAAAACAGTTGAAAATGTATAGGAATTCAGAGTAAATTACTCTGGTCCTTCAATTCCAATCTCTCTCAACTCCACTCTTCTTCCTTTTTAATAGTAACCCTGCCTTTCTCATGTGTTTCCTCAAATTTCAACCTCTCTCCCTCATTCTCTCTCTCTCTCTGCTGCACTTAGCTTTTAAAAACATAAATGGAATCATTTAATCATACACTCTATGGGGGTTATGTTAATGAATATCTTTACACCTATTTCCTAGCAAAGCAGAAATGATTTCTAATGGGCCCAGCCAGGATTTGCTTACAAGCTCAAACATCAGGTCTGCTTTCAAATTCCGAGCTGAGGAGTTATGTGACGATTGAATTCTTGACTCAGACTGGCCTTTACCATATGTGGCCAGACTGCCTTCTCCATCCCTCCTGCGCTCTGGCAGTCTGCTACTCACCTCAGAGACCTCTGCCCCCGCTGCCCTGGTCCTCACTTAACCTCCTCACCCCTCACCAGTGCAAAAGCCTCTGTTCTCATCTCCCTGCCTCCAAACTGCCACTGGGAAGATTGCTCTATAACACAAATATCGTTTTGTCATTTTGTGTTTAAAAATTCTTCTAGTTCCTGCTTTCTGCAGAACTAAGCCCAAACAGCTTAGCATGTGTACAAGGCTCCGCGTAGCACGGCCCCAACCCATGCCCTTTCTCCCTCTGCTCTAGCCACGCAGAATCTCTTCTTCCTTCGCACACCAATGCCCTGCAGGACCTTCTCCACGCCTGCAATGTGCTTTCTCTGTGGTCCTCTTCGTTAGGTTCTACTCAGTCCTTAAGATGCAGCCCTAATATCATCTATGAAGCTGCCTCCAACTCCCACGGGCTCCTCCTCTCTGCTGTCATGTATTTTATCGCCCCTTCTAGTATAGTGCTTGCCTCAGTTTATTATAATTATTTGGCCATGAGCAACTTGATTACTTTCCATCTCACTTCCATCACCATCCCCCACCCCCAGGGTACCTGGCACATAAATGCTTTTCGAATGAATAAATGAACATTAAAAAGAAGGACTACAGTGAGTAAACTCCAGGGCAATGCTTTCCAGACTTTAATGTGACGAGAATCACCGAAAGTGCTTATTAAAATGCAGATGCTTTGGATTTACTCTCAGAGTCCACTTGATTTAGCAGGTCTAACAAGGTGGAGCTCAGGAATCCACACTTTAACGAGCACCACCATAATGACCTATGAGAAGCCCTTCCCTAGAATGCGAAGCAAATCATTTGGAAAAAAAGGCACAGAACATTCATTCCTTGAGATGGCATACATTGAAGAATGCGCTTATGCCCGTAAGAGATCCCTGGAGGTGGTTGTTCTCGGCGCTCCTGAGAATAAATAGACACCAGCCTAAGTTTGAGAAAACCACAGTGAAGCGAATTCCGTGAAGGCTATAAAGAAGCATCAAGTTCTGGTTCAGAGGGCTGGACTGTTTCTTTTTAAGGACAATTGTCGTCAACTCCCATATGTTTGTTTTGTTGGAATAGTCACTATTTAGCCAGGCCCAAGCTGTTTTCATTAAGACGTTGCATTTGTGTCAAGCTTCTCTTTGGATGTTCTCCAAGCATTTTAGCAGCTTTAAGCCTGTCTTCCCTCTCTCCCTGAGGGAGGAACAAGCACAAGTTCACGCCAACTCGTTAGGGAGGCATTGCTCAAGAGCAGCTCCCGGGGCAGCAGATGCAGGCAGGAGCGAGGGTGGGATCCTCCCCAGCCCCCTCCCCTCTGTGCTGTCTCATTTTCCCCACCCACCCTGCCAAATGCTCATTATTGTCTTCAGCAGGTGGCTCCCACCCCTGCCTTCAAGCGCAGACAGTTTCCCTCCCAAGATAGATAAGTTCCAAAAAGATTCACAGGTTCTAGACAATGCAGAACTGCCAAGGATCACATTGGCCCAAGCAAAGCCTCCATATAATTAATCTAAGGGATTTTGCAGAGACAATGGTAAACACGGATTAGGCTCTGGTTCAGAAGGTACAACCTTTAAGCAGCAGATATCCACTAGGTGCAGAGCACTAGGTCTCCCAGAGGTCCAGGGGCTCCAACCTTAGCTACCTGGATCTGCCTGGAGTCACCCTAACTCTTCTTTCCTGTGATGTACCTTCTGGTGAATGCCTTGTCAGCTCTTAATCTTGCATATTCCTACAGACTCTGATTTCTCATATTTGTTGCCTCACAGCCAATGAGGTTAACTCATTTTCTGATTGAGGTACTTCTCTGACTCTACATTTGCTAGGTTCTGCCTTCTCAATCACGGTCTTCTGACATCCTCAATTTCCAGCTCCATGACTGGAGACTTGAAGAAGACACTACCACAGGGCCAAAGCAAGACACATATATATTTGAAGCATACCATCTGAGGGAAAGAGAGGGGAACCACACTGGCAGCCACCCCTTGGGAAGTCCGGTCAGTGGTCTAGCCCTCTCGGAATATTTCCCAATGCTTTGCAGAGGTGGCCTGACTGTGACAGCTTGATTTCTTGCCTCATGGGCTACTTTGCATTAGTGTCTCCATGTTGGTTTGTTTGTTTTTAAATAAACATACAATATAATTAACTCTGTGTCTGTGTGCACGTGTGTGTGTGTGTGTGTGTGTGTGTGCAGCTCTGAGTTTTAATACATCTATAGATTCATGCAACCACCACCATTATCAGGACACAGAACAGTTCCATCACCCCAGAAAACTCCCTTGTGACGTCCCTTTGACTGTACTCAAGCTTTATTTTAAGGTCTTAATCTCATTAAAATCTTCAGGGAAAGGTTAAAATCTATAGAAAAGCAAGATAATCTGTATTTAGTTATTTGAAGGAATTTGTCATTTAGGGTTGGATTACTTCTTTAGGGTAAGGACAAATTCTCAAGACTCCAGCCCTATATGGGTGCTTAGGTGGTCCTCCCAGGCAAATTTGGTTAGCTATTCACTCCGAGTCAGGCAAGCAAGAGCTATCTAGCTCAGGAAAAGATCTCTATCCTGAGTAAGAATCTGATGATTAAAGGTTGTATCCATCATACCCATTCTTTTGGATCTAACTAATATGAATCCAAAGTCATTATGCTGTAGCCATGAAACTTCTGAAAATAAACTCTTGGTGTGGGCATATGAATTAAATTTCAAGGTGTAACCATCTAGATTTGGGAAAACTAAGGACCCTACACACACACACACACACACACACACACTCACACTCACACAGATGTAGATCAACTTCATACCAAAACACAAGCCTAAAGAATAGGCCAAGATTCCACCTGGGTTTTGAGTTAGAGAAAAACCTCAAAATATTAGTATTTTAAAATATATGTTTTTGTCAGAGAAAGTGACTGATAAAGGCAAAGGAAAAACCAGCTGTTTCAGCTTTGGGAAATTCACAATGCTCCTATGTTTAGTGGGTTTCTTGAACTTTTCTGTACTTCAAAAAATATTCTCGTCAAATAATTTTGACATTTCAAATTCTGCTCAAGCAAGGAGGGAGGTTACCACTAACACCACTGTTACCTCTTGCGCCATGGTCTCTTTGGGGATAGTCATTTTAGTGGGAGGAAACGTCAGCTTCTGGGGCTGTCGGAGACCAAGGGTTTGTAGACTTATAGAGGAGGGTAAGCGTGTTGGAGTCATGCTGATGTGGGCTTTCATTCAGCCTCTTCTACTCACATTAGCTATGTGACCTTGGGCAGGTAGCCTAACTTTTCTGAGTCTAATATTGTCATTTTAACATATATACTTTGTAGGGTAGTTTTGAGGATTTAATGAGGTAGTGTAACCACCAGTACTCAATAAATGCTAATTTTCCCTTTTTTCCCCATTCAATCATCTTTCTACCTCCAAACAGAGCCTCACTCAAAGCAGTTCAGAGTTTATCTTAGTTTTTAAGATCATGAGAGAAAAAAAGATGGTTTAATCCTTCTCCTAATCCATCCCATGACTTTTAACTTTCCCTGGCCAGAAATGGTTTCTTAGAAGTAATGTCAAATAGTTACTTTTTTCTTTTTGGAGTCTTTCCACTGTACAGTCCTCAGCAGGAGAGGAGAGTAGCTGCTCTGGATTGCCCAGATGTTGGGGATCAGGAAAGGCAAGGCAAGGTTATGCTGCAGTAATGAACAAGCCGGAAATCTCAGCAACAGTTTGGAATAGTTTCTTGTTCATCCAAAAAAAAAAAAAGATGGATTCATGCGTAGAGGGACAGATAAGTTACAAAGCAAATATAGCAACATATTAATTGTGAAATCCAGGTAACGCGTATGTGGTGTGGGTCTTTCAACTTTTCTGTATATTTCAACATTTTTTACAATAAAATGTTGAGTGAAAAGTTTATTTCTCAGGTCCAGCAACAGTTAGCTAGTGTCCCCCTCCATGTCTTCTCATTCCAGGACCCAGGATGGTGGATCATCTTGCAAGTGGCTAGTGGCCATGGCAAAGGGAAAGAGCTCTGCTGGGTATTGCACAAAGTGTGGGATGTTTCAGCCTGGAAGTGACACATGTCACTTCTGCTCACATCCCATTGGCCAGAGGCACTCGCACATGGCCACCCCACCCCCCAGGCCATGGAAGTCAAATCGTATCATGTGCCCCGCTGGGGGAGGACTGGCAACATTGGGTGAGCAACACAAGTGATTGCCCTGACGAAAATAAACAACTTCATAAACTCCTTCAAAGAACGACATACCTTAGTACCATCACCATTAATAATACTAACAAGACAAATTCATGGCAAGCAACGTCAGTAAGAGGATCCAGAAACTTTTTCTTTCTCATCTACTTTCCTGCGTTTAGTCTCCTTGCAAGGGAGCAGGAGAGAACTTACGCGCTAAAGGCTGATATATTCCAAACTTCTCGCTGGCTGGTTTTCCAGCCAGCCAGCCAGCCAGCTAGCCAGCTCTTTCTAGAATCTCATCACCTTTTTATTGAGTCAGCTCATTTTCACTGAGTCAGTAACAAGATGTGGAAGCCGTCCAGAGAACTTAAGAAAAGCAGAAGTTAGATAGAGGATGGCGAAGCTTTTCAGAAATCGGGTAATGAAATAAGACATTTGAATAAACAGTATTTCAAAATTATTCTTGACTCAACATTTCAGAAGAGTCAGGAAAGACATCATAGCTGAGGTGACATTTAAGCTGGCACTTGAAGGCGTTTGCTAGGTAGAAAATGGAGTAGGGCATTCCAAGCAGAGGGAACAGGCTGTGCAGTGCCAAGGAAATGGCTCAGGCTTGGTATATCTACTGGAGAATAAGAAATTCACTGTGGCCAGAAACTAGAATGCCTGTTAAAGTACCAGCGTAGGACCACAAATATTATTGTATTTTTCATTTGTTAGCAAGTGGGGAATGGAATACCCTACTTGTTAAGGAAAAATTTTAATTAGTCTTATCTAGTGCTCTAACAGTAGTTAATATGACTTCAAAGAGGAAAGATTGCAAGTAATTTGTACGGTACTATAGGCAAATGAGTCTCTAGAAATGGAACACTTCTGTTTATTGGCAACAATTTTTAAGTCTTATGTATATTTTTAATATGTTCACAGTAATTTTCTTTGGGAAAAGCAAGTGATCCACAAGGCTGCAAACAGATTAAGGCAAAACCACCAGCTTATATAAACAAACACCGCAGACTTGTAGGCACATAATGATGTGATTTTTAAATGAAATGCATTTGTCAAGAGGAAGAAGATGGGGAAAAGAAAAACAAGGAGCATTACACATGACATACCATTTAATCCTAACACACTTCGTGAAGTGGATATTATCATCACCATTTCATAAGTGAGAAAACTGAAGATCAAATAGTTTCTCCTAAAATGAGCTGTTAGACTCGAGCCTTATTTTCCAACCTCTGAAATGGAGCCTTTCAGAAATTTTGACATCATTTTTGATCTTTACCAATTCTTAAGTTTTCTGATTCTGTCCTGATGTTTGCATATTATTCAAAATGGGGTCTTTATAAAAGAGACTTTATGAAGCCTGTTTGCAGAGAAAGTCTTTTCCTAGCATATCTTAAAATATACTACATTAAACTATTTTTAAATAATTAAAAATGTTATGTCTACATGTATCCTTTTTTGATATACAAATAGAGCATAATCTTTGGCTAGTATTTCAAATCCATGCATGGAATATTTTAGGAAAATAAGTTTTATTCCTTTAAACACCTTCAGATTTTTATCTTGGCATTTTAAATAATTTTATTTGAAAATGTATTCCTCCCTTTCTTTTTAAACAAAATGTACCAAATAATGATGTTACACGCCAGGCACTGTTCTAAAGGTTTAATATATGTTATCTTATTTAATCCTCACAACTATTCTGTGAGGTAAATACTATCATTCTCTCCGTTTTCCAAATGCAAAAAATCGAGGCACAAAGATGTTAAGTGACTTGCCTATGATCACACAGCTAATAAGCAGCTGAGCCAGGATTTGAATTGAGGTCTTTTGACTCCAGAATCTGAACTCTTAAACACTGAACCATGATACATTATTGAATAAAATGGACCATCTTCCTAAGTGAATCAAGGCCATTATTATGTATATCAATTTTTATTTGATATCTACAGAAGCTATGGTGGTTTAGTACAGAATTGTGTACCTGTGGTATAAGGATGTCCCCATCTATTATACTTTTGACTTACTTTGTCTGTTTTTTTATATTTTTCTTTGTCTTCCCTCTATGAAAAAAATTATTTTCAGTATATTTACCTTTACAAAGTGTCTTCTTTCCTCTAATTGTTCTGCTTCTAATTTCCTAAGAGCTAGAAACCAGATTACCCCACATGTTAGAACTGTGTCTAAAATAGGAGTTATGAGGCCTTGAGAGAAGACCCAAGCCTTTAGTGAATGGACTTCATGACATCTGTGACAGGGATCTTTATTTTTTGGCCTGTTTTCTGTTCTCAACTGTGATCCAGATAGTTTGGATGACTGGATAAGTGACTTCTCAATAAGCGAGGTGTCACAAAATATAAACTCAAGGCATTTCTATTCTTCCACCTGTTCAAAAGTGTTTTAGTCACCATCATAATTGGAAGGATGGCCTAGTTCCTCAAGCTTCTGGGTAGCCATCTGATGCTTGGAAGTAGAGAGATGTGGCTACAACTAGTATAAAAATAGCCCTTCCAGATGGCTGAGGGGCAAAGTTACAACTCAGCAGCTTGATATAGCTGAGCACTCAAATTTTGGAGTAGGAGGAGAGCTATGTGAGAAGTAGCCAGAGAGGCTGGGCTTGGGTCCAATCATAAGTAGAACAGTATATGCCAGGAGAGATCACTTAACATGGCAGATTAGCTGTTAAGATTTTCTGTTACTTCATCTCCATCTCCTTCCCACCTCCCTTGATTCAACCTCACCTCTGGCCCCAAGGAACATGCACACATGCACACACACACACACACACACACACACACAAACATATACACTTTTTTTTTAAACGAGTATAAAAAAAGAGGTAAAAACCATAAATCCTAAAAGGTTTTAGAATTCCAGCAGTCTAACTCCTTGTTTTAGAGACACACAAACGGAGACAGAGAAAGGTGAAGGGATCACTCAGGCTCAGCCAGTGTTAGTGGATCATACACACCAGCTTCCCAGCCAGGGCTCATCCTCCCGCTCCTCTGTGGGAAGGCATGTGCAGTGACACCAGGCCACATTGCCTCCAGGCCTGCCTTGACTCATTTTAAGCTCTAAATGAAGCCTGTTGTTAAAAAAAAAAAAGTGTAGAATATCGCAAAGGCTGTGATGTTGCTACCCCCACCAAACAAATACGAAGGCTCCGATAGATGAGTCACTGACTTGAAACCTCTTGTTTCACAAATGAAAATATTTACTAACCAAATGTTTAAAGAGATTAAAATGTGTAGTTCTCACTTTTTTTTTTTTAACCCTTCCGATTTCTCTGCATTTCTATTGGATATTCTGGAAGAAAATTTAAGCCTCTATAGTAAATCCAATGTTTTAAATATCCCAATGTCTGTTCAAATAATTGAGTGTTGTTTTCTTAAAATATAGGAATTAGGAATGGGTTAGTGCTTTGTTTAGCAGGTGTAATAGACATTTTTGAAAAAACAAGCTAATTGAGAAACATTCTGCTCTCTTGTAACATCATTTATGATTAGCCCAAAGGCAAGGCATTGCTGTTCCCTGGTGGCAGTACAGCCTCATTGCAGGTCAGCTGCTTAGAGGTGGAAAGGGTTTTGAGTGTCAGCCTTCCAAATCCGGTTCTGGGTTATTCAGAGACAATAAACCTACTCTATAAAATTCTCCCAATAATCTTGCATATTCTTACACGAAGTGTTTACAGGTAGCAAAAAAATATAAAATAAAAAACAAATTCCTAACTAACTTTTTCCAACACAATAGGATTTGTGCTGCCCAATTGAATGTTAGGATATTGGTGGAAAACAGTATGTTACTTTTTAAGAGGAAGTTTATTTCCTTCTTATGGAATTTATCCTCACACTGTATGGAGTGCAGGCTTTGTGCCAGGTACCTTGTGGTGCCCTGGGAGCAGGCAAGGAGGTCTCAACCCTGGCGTACACACACTATTACAGCACCATGCTCGCCTACTACTGGGCTACATAGCTGACTGATGGGGGAGGAGGAACAGAGCGAGGACAGGGACAAGCATTTTTTGACTGCCTACCAAGTACCTGGGCCTGTACTAGCCCTGTTAGACTTGGCTGGAGCAATCCTGTTAAACGGTCAGACTTGATCCATGAATAAGCATGCTAATTCTACTCTAGGTACATCCCCCTCACCCTGGAACGTACAGACCTGAGTGGAGCTGGCCTGAAGCACAGGTCTACCTAGATAGCTGCTGCCCAAATTCAGAATGCAAGTCAGGGCTGGGCGCGGTGGCTCACACCTGTAATTCTAGCACTCTGGGAGGCTGAGGCAGGAGGATTTCTTGAGGCCAGGAGTTTGAGACCAGCCTGAGCAAGAGTGAGACCCTGTCTCTACCAAAAATAGGAAAATTAGCCAGGCATGGTGGCGCATGCCGGTCGTCCCAGCTACTCAGGAGGGTGAGGCAGGAGGATTGCTTGAGCCCAGGAGTTTGAGTTTTCAGTGAGCTATGATGATGCCACTGCACTCTAGCCAGGGTGACAGAGCAAGATTATGTCCAAAAAAAAAGGGGGGGGGCATGATTTTCAATGTCTTTATTAAGAAATATCAAAAGTTGCTTACAGGTCCATACACAGTTTTACAAAGTTCAAGTGAAGAAGATCGTAGGGATGCCATCAATGTGCATCTTTGAACACTACGGGAACTTGTCACAGGGGTAACCCTACAACTCCTATTACTTTAACAGTGGTCCACAGAATTGCTTTGTCCACATTTCCACTAGACCATTGCACAACACCTTAAGTTACTTGAAAGAGTTTTACTATGTTATACTTTTTAAGTATTTGTCCTTTTACTCTGTCATCATCCTTCCCTGAAAAAGCTGAGCTGTTTATAGGAAGCACAACATTTGAGTCCCATTCACTGCTCTTGGTATTACATTTTCACAAAGCCTGCTTTAAAAGCTGGCAAACATCGCAAGTTACATGTTACCATATTACACATGGGAGGACCCATACACATTGTTATTTTTAAATTGAACACTAAACACAAAAGGAAGAATCACTTAACTTGGAAACAAAACACACAGTCCGTGGAACCCTCAAGAATAGGACAAGCCTAGCAGTTCCACTGAGCTCCAGTCACAAGTGGTCAATAGCACAACCGAGAACAGTTGGATGCAGGAATACCAGCACAGAATACAGAAAGGGGTATTTTCAGGGGTGGTACACCACAATCTTTTGTGTCAGGGATTTTGGATCAGAGGGGAATTACACTTTCAAAATAATCAGGGCTAGTAGGTCATCAGTACCACATGGGAAACAGCAATGGTGTGGCGTGCCTTGGTTACGGCTTGTGCCAGTTTATCTAAGAGTAGATTTCTGAGATTGTCCAGCAACGTGAGAAAGAGCCATCTTCAGAGGAAGGACTCCTTGTTGACCCACATCAGACTGCGTGTCTCGTTGGGCTTGCATTCGTACTCAATGACAGAGAAGGGGCTTCCCCACTGGCAGTGATCTCGCTTGTGGTAATTGTAGAACTTGACTTGCCACACCGTCTCGAAGGTCCCAATGTCAGTGAACTGAGGGGAGAGAAACATGCCCAGTGAAAACCTCATTCTGCCATGAGCAGTAGACGAGAACTAACGTTAGCGACAGAGCCCTGGATAATCCAGTAGGACCGGCCAAGACTCTCTTGGTCTGCAAAGCATGGAAGTCTTTTCTGTAGTGCTCTACCGTCCTTTATTAAGGGAGATATTTTCCTGGAAAGTTACCTGTAAACCATTCTTCTCCATAAAATCATTCCCATTGGATGAATGGTATTTGCATATTTGCTATCACACTGCTTTTAATAAAAACAACTCCCAAGTTTATCTTGGTTTTTAAGTTTAATTTTCTAAAAGCCACTCTTAGAATTTTATAGCTTGCTCCAAAATGGTCCCTGCCACAGAAGGGGGACTGGGGAAGAGAAGGAATAATGTTTACTGGCTGTCTTTTCACTTCTACTTTGAAAGACACCGGAACAAAATAACATATGTACAACATATCTGTATGCGATATAACTTCCCTTCTGCCGTTAGCTGCAATTCCAAGGAAAAATATTTCATTCAAAGTGATAACCAAAAACATTTTATTGGAAGTATTTGATTGTTAAAGGCCCTATGTTAACTGTCAAATATTGAGTGTTTTTAAGTCATGAGTTCATGCTCATGTCTCAGGCTTAGATTATACAATATCCAAAATCATATCTGAGTATCCACTATGGGCCTTGCATATATAAAAATTCGTATAAGACATGATTCTTGTTCTGAAGAAGTTTGCAGTCTATTTCCAGAAGGTAGGGCCTGCAAGTCACTGCACAGAACTCTCCTGAGCTATAAGGACAATTCTCTCCTGTAGGCAAGGAGAGGGCACAGAATACCCTAGAGGCCACTAGGCAGATGCTCAAGTGGCTTGTGGGGTAGCCTGACCCTGCTACTGCCTTCTGCAGCTATTTAGGGGATCTGGCATTAAACAGCATGATGCCTGTCGTTATTTTCTCCTCTGACCCCCCCCTGTCATGGGAGGGGACAGGGACTGACTTGGCAGGATTCTTAGACTTGTTAGGAGCCAGAAGACGTGGAGGGGAGGGCAATGGGCAGTAGGAGTCTTATGCTTCTTGCTGATACAGGAGCAGGGTGATCAGGTGCTTCCCAGATAGCTTTCCAAGACACTTGCCAAATTATATCCTGCACCATTGCCTCATCCTGCTGATTTGATCCCAAAA
Organism: Varecia variegata; assembly: GCA_028533085.1. NCBI lineage: Eukaryota > Metazoa > Chordata > Mammalia > Primates > Lemuridae > Varecia > Varecia variegata. Next base: position 48,038,444 of record CM052437.1, read on the forward strand.
CAAGATCTGGGCTTTCCTATGTGAAACTTGTTTGACTTGAAACAGTGGGTAATATACTTAGAGTCCAGAAACCTCCTAGATATGAAAATGAAGTATCTCTTTTTAGGGAGTCCTGGCTTAAAGACCTATATAAGCATTCAGTAGCTTTATTCATAATAGCCCCAGATTGGAGTCAACCCAAAAGTTTACTCATTCACCTGGTCATAGGCAAGTTTTGGTGTATTTATAAAATGGCATTTTGCTCAAAAATAAACAAGGACATGCTGATTCAGGCAACAACAGGGATGGTTCTCAAAGACATGCTGAGCAAAAGAATCTAGACCCTAAAGAATACATATTGTATGACTCTATTTATATAAAATGCTGTATAGTGATAGAATATAATCTAAACCAACAGGAAATATCTATGGTTATCTAGGGACTGGGTTGAGAAGAGGGGATTGATGCAAATGTGCAAGAGGGAACTTTTTGGGGTAACAAGCATTCTATATCTTGATTGGGGTGGTGGTTACGTGGATGTATGTACATGTTGGTCAAAACTCATTGAACTATACACTTAAAATGGGTGCAATTATTATGTGTAAATTATATCTTCAAGTTGATTAAGAAAAATAAAAACATCTCATTTTCAGTGAGCTACAGGAAACAGGTATTCTAAACACTGCTAATGGGAATTGAATTATACACCCTTTTGAAAGGGTGATTTGCATTAAAGGTGCAAGTATACTTGGGTCCAGCAATTCTACTTATAATTTATCTTAAAGCTATCACAAAGTTTAGAGTAGTAAAAAATTGACCACTAAATGTCCATCTTTAAAGGCAGGAATTAATTATGGCATATCTCTAAATGGAATACTATATAGTAATTTTAAATGCAAAATATTTAATAAAATTTTTCTATTATTTTATATTGTTACATGAACTAAGCAGAGTACCAGCAAGAATGTGTAGTATTAATCCAATTAAAATTATATTTGTTATTGTTGGAAACGCTAATGGAATACTATGTGCTCATTTGTATTTTTAAAATTTAATGATTACTTTTTATAATCAGAAAAAAACATTAAACCCAAACTGTAAGTACTTACAAGTATTACCAAATAGTCAATATCCTTAACATAAAAGATTACATGAATTAGTAAAAACTACTAAGAACATCTGGATAAAAAACTGGAACAGTTCATTAAAAAGAAAAAAAGGCTAACATCTGAAAAACATTCAAATGTAATGTTATTAGTAAAGAAATAGAAACCTTTACATAGATACTATTCATCTAGCAACTTAGTAAAAATTTCTAAATACCAGAAGCAATCTAAGCATCCCACATTAGGAAAATATAAAAATGGGGGCATAAGATTAACTTACATCACCATTAAAAAGGAATTTAGGGTTGTTGAAGCAAGAAAATGCTTAGAACAATGTGAAAGGAAAGAGATGAATCAGAATGGTATAAATACATTATGAGCTCAAATATGTAAAATAAGATGCATATAAAAAAGGAAATGAAAAATATTAATATCTAAGAAATCGAATTTTCCTATCTTTCTACTCAGATTGTTCTGCAATAAATATTACTTTCATAATCAAAAATTTTTAAATGGTGAAATGAATTTATCAGATTTCAAAAATATATAAACCCCTGAGCCCAACGGATTTTATAAATTATATTAATATGTACATTCTAATGAAAATATTATAGCTTTGTTCACAATAGGGTAGTGGTGGTATGAATAAACTTAATTCACCAAGGCTTTTAAAGAGGATTTAGTATTATTATTTTTGACACACACAGAGCATTGCACATTTTAAGTGTGACTGAATTTTAAAATTCAATTAAAATTTGAATTTTAAATTACAAAAATATTTTATAATAAAATATATTTTAATATATATTTTCTAATAAAATATTTTATATTCTCCAAACACCAGCCAGTCTTTTGAGGGAAGCAGCTTGAAACCATGCTAAGTAAGAGAAACAATGCTGCAATGCTGAGATCTTTTCTGAAATAAAAGTTGGATGTAAAAAAAAAAAAAAAAGCCAACCAAGATGATTATAACCACAGGCAAGAAAAAACTTAAGGCTTATGTCTTATGTCTGAATAAACTTAAAATTAAGAAAGTCTCAACCCAAGAGTTCTCAGTAACACAGGAGACCAAAATTAAAATCTGCTGACAGCCACAGTCACAGCTAAAGATATGGGATGTTTAGGTGCTTGTGTTTCAGTTTTGGTTTCTCTTTTATTAATGCTGGATTCAAGCTCACATTGAAGTACATGTAACTGCTGCTAACTATGTTTATGTTTTCCTCTCCCCTATGTCTTAGTTGTTTACACTTCCCATTAGCCTTCTTCCTGTTCTTTCTTTTGGAGTTCTATTTCCTGGGCCTCTTACTATCTAGCTCAGAATTTCTTCTTATTTGGCTAAGAGCACATGGGATGTCAAAAGCTGACATTTTTCTTAGAGAACAGAAGCAACTACACAGGCTCTCTACTCCCTTCCAGTCTAGCTGTCCCTTCTAAGGAAAATCTACCCAGGCAGGCTCCTGGGTGATGCAATTTATACACAAGTATAATTCTGTGTATTTTCATAGCATTCTTTATTCTATGTGATACTTTCACAGACATCATTCCACCTTGATCTTGTTATCCACATTTCATGGATGAAAAAGCTAAGATTCAAAAAGGTTCAGTGACTTGCCCTAGGTCTAGACTCCAAAACCAGCTAATGATAGGAACAGGACAAGAACCTAGGTCTCCTAATTCCTGCTAGGAGCTATTATCACTGTACCAAACTCTTTCTATAAGGAAAAGGACAAAGAGTTAGTGAACTATTTTTCTTTTTCTCCCTAAGTGAGAAGTTACATGAATTGTCGTCCTATGTAAAATGCTTTAGGACATTGTTATATCCCCGCTCCCCAAATTCACATGTTGAACCCTAAATCCCCAATGTAATGGGTATTTAGAGGTGAGGCCTTTGAGAGGTAATTAGGTCATGAGGGAAGAGCCCTCATGAATGGGATTAGTGCCCTTGTAAGAAGGGAAACTGGGTAGATGATTGATCTATCTGTTCTCTGCCATATGAGGATATAGCAAGAAAATGGCTATGAACCAAAGAGAGGGTCTCACCGAACACTTGATATGCTACTGCCTTGATTTTTGGACTTCCCAGCCTCTAGAACTCTGAGAAATAAATGTTTATTATTTAAGCCAACAAGTCTATGGTATTTATATTATAGAAGCCCCAGCTAAAACAGTCACTCTACCTGGACATTTTACTTCCCATAGTGTTCTTACAAATGGCAAGCCTAGATACACTTTTACAACTAATGTTGAAGAGAATACATCCAATTCCTAGGAGAGGAGACTCATTTGTTGTCCCTCATAACAAATGAGGAATCTGAAGAGTTTGTTTTAAACGATTTCCATGGTCTTACAACCAATTGGCATAGAATCCCCAGAGTACTTCTACCCACTGTGCCACACACGTCTACTGGAGACACGTGACATTCATCCATAAGGCCACTCAGAAATCCATTGACTTGGGAGCACAGAACAATCTTATTATACTGATAGAAACTTGATGTTACTTTAACAGTAAACAAATTCAGTGTGAACAAGCATCTGTGACTTTTAGTGTGGTGTGACCTATCAATTCCCACTGGATTCCAAGCCTCTAAATTCCTGTACTGCTTGGTTTCATTAGTAAATATGTTTTCCATTTCCCTTAGCTAAATAAATAGGACTAAAAGTTCTGGGTCTTTACAAAGTATGTTATCTTTATTAAAAAACTGTAAAACTTTTCCTAAGCGTTTATACCATTTTATATGCCAACCAGCAATATGAGAGTTTCAGTTGCTCAACATCTTCTCCAACACTTGGCACTGCCAGTCCTCTTAATTTTAGCCAGTCTAGTGATGATATAGGAGTAAGAAGAAGAAAGGAAATAACAGAAATCAATGAATTAGAAAAGGAAGAACTATAGAGAAAAAAAATCAATGAAACTAAAATCTATTTTTTAAATGTCTTTAAAGTTGATAAATCCCTGACAAAACTGAGCAAGAAAAGTGACCAGTATCAGAAATGAAAGAGGGAACATCATTATAGATCCTACAGACCTTAATCAGGAAAATCTTATACGAACAATTTCAACAAAATGGACAAATTCCTCCTTGAAAGACACAAACTATCAGTAGACCTCTATCTACTAAAGAGATTGAATTTGTAGGTAAAAATCTTCCAGGCCCAAATGGCTTCATTGATAAATTCAAACACCTAAGGGAAAAAACCAATTCTACATAAATTATTTCAGGCCACAGAGACAACATTTCTCAATTCATTTTATGAAATCAACATTACCCTAATACCAAAACCTGACAAAAATATTATATGAAAAATTACAGGCAGATTCCATGTGGACATATATATACAATGTGCTTATAATTTCTATTTGCTTAAAATATTAGTATATCAAATCCATCAATATATAATAAGGTTAATACATCAGGACCAAGAGGGGTTTATCCTTGGAGTTCACAGGTGATTCAATACTTGAAAATCTAACATATTAACAGAAAAGAAAAAACCATACAATCATATCAACAGATGCAAAAAGAGCATCTGACAGTGCAATATTGATTCTATTCTCAGCAAACTAGGAATAAAAGGAAAATTCTTCAACTTCATTAAGGGGCATTGGCAAAAAACCTATAGCTAACTTTATCCTTAACGGCAAGAGACTGAGTCTTTTCCCTTAGAGTTCCGAAACAAGGCAAGAACATGTCCTCTTAACACCCCTATTCAGAATTGTAATGCAGGTCCTAGCCAGTGCCTTAGGGCAAGAGGGCAAAAAAAAAGGTGGAGGGGAGGGAGTAAAACTGTCTCTATCCTCAGATAAACAGTAACTGTGTCTGCAGAAAGTACTAAGCATTTAACAAGAAGCTACTAGAATAAGTGAATTTGGTAAAGTTGCAGGATATAATATCAGTCTATAAAGTTCACTATATTTCATAAAGAAATACACTAGCTCTGGACAATTGGTATTATTTTCAATATTCACCAATTTTGTATGTGAAAATTGGCATCACATGATTTGTACTCCTTACCAATAGTGAAATAAAACCATTTTTTTTACATATTTATTGGCCACTTATATTTTTGTAAATTGCCTGTTGTTTTATGCTCATTTTATTTCCCACGTCCTATGATTCTTCCTTATTGGTTTCTAAGAATTTTTTGTACATTAAGGTTATAGCTCTTGCCAAATACTAGACCAGACAGCTGGCATGAGGCCCAACCTATTTGGGAGTGTATGCATTTTATGCTTGGGAGGCTACCCACCTCCATGCACACAGTCAGCCTTATATACCTTCCTGCCTTATTCCTCCAAACTCCCACCAGTCTCCCACTGAAGAGGGCCAACAACAAAAGGGATTATGATGATGATTCGTGCAGACAGAATCTGTACCTGGATTCTCTCCTTGGAGGTACTGAATGGGAAATTACACCACTCTTTGAAGTGGGGGTTGAGAGGTATTAGAGGTGGGTATTGCTTTTAATAAATGGGAGCTAATGCTCCCAGTACCAAGGCCTCTGGAATTATTTGAATAGAGAGATCACTGCTGTTAATCTAAGTCAGATGGCATTTGACTACTTCCTGACTTCAGTGGCCACTCATTGTTTCAGTGTGCTGTAAAGGGCTGTTCAGTATGAATAAAGGTAGCAGCAGGGTCTGTATGGGCAGTGGCAAATCAAGGCAACATAGCTTGGGAGACTGTACATATTGCCAATAATTTTTCACCAATTGTCATTTGCATTTGACGTTGCCTTTTAATTAAAATTTAACTTACGATGTTTGACAGAAATTTTACATTATGTGTAATTGAAGTTTTCAACTTTTACCTTTGAATTGCTTGCATTTTTTACAAGTTGAGATGGATTCTTTTCATTTAGAGTTTTCAAAAAGTTAACTTTTTCCATCTGAAATATATTATGGAGTGTGGTATCAGGAAAGAACAATGATGATGTTTCCCCCAAATAGCCAATCAGCCTAGCATCATTTATTCAATGATTCAAAAATTCTTCAAAAACTACTCTGAAGTAACTTTAGAATCACAAGACTCATAAGAATAGCATATGTAATTAGAGTTGAAATTTTGACTTGAGGCAGAACTGCAAATACTGTAATTGTCAGAATTTTCATGAGGTCTTAGCAGGTCAGTGAGCTACCTTTAGGTTGTTCATCCTTCCACCTAACACATACTGAGCACTGGGTAAGTGTGAAGAAGCCCACCATAAATGAGACTGTTCCCTCTCTTCCATGCTCACAGGGCAGGACAGGAGACTTCCCCAGCTTTCCTATGGGGCCAATATGGGCTGAGAGACCAGAGCTTCAATTTCCTGAGGCTGCTGCTCCCTCCTGGACCTCTGGTCTTAGTAGGATGGATTCATACGTCTTCTGCTTAAGGTATGAACAGAAGACTAGTGGAGAAGACTAGCTCAATTTAGAAGGGCCTTGTTTCAAAACTTCTTCCTAATTGGATCTATAAAATGAAAATTTCTACATCCTTTGGAATGACTGAACCACAGGGCTTTGTTTCACTGTCTGAATGATTCAGACCTAGTCATTAAAAGATATTATTACTTATCCTAAGTCTTGTTTGCCTGGCCAGGCATCCACTACAAGGTTGGAGAGCCGTAAGTTACTAGATGATTGGAGGATATGTTGTAAGGAAATGCTCTCCAGTCTCTAAACTCACTCATAAATCCCCAGTCCCAGCAAATAAAGCCCAGGTTCTTACATACAAATTTTCACATCTAGAAGCAGGGATGGATAGTTAATTGTTCCCAACAATGATTGCACAGCTTTTAGTTTGAGCATTGGCCATCTATTTGTATCTTACTTGTAATAGGCTGATTATAAGGAAAATGATTGAAATCAAGGTTTTCTGATCAAGTGAGCAGCTACAGTGCTACATTCAAGTTTTCATTCTAGTGGTGAAGACTTTAACACCATCTATGACATTAAGTCACTAATATTTCAAGCTTAAGTATTAAAAATTATATACAGATACCACATTCTCACAGAAAACACTGAAACCTTGACATGTCTGGGTAAATCCAGTTAAGTAACAAGTCCCTAGATTATTATTCCTAGTTCATAAGGGAAAAGTCACTGTTGTGGGTGCCTGAGGAAAAGTCCAGAATGTCAGAATTAAAACTGGGAGTCAGGAAAATCTCAGGATGCTATCTACTTCTGTAATTAACTGTATGAACCCAGGCACATATTAACTCGGTGGGCGTGATTTTTCAATGCAGAGTGGATTCTACTATCTGATCTCTAAGGATACTTTTAGCTCTAACGTGGTATACAGATTACATGTTTAAGGGTTTGATATTAGTTGTTTTCTGAAGAAAGATTCTCAAATACTGTCATTTAGTGTCACACCAAATAGGACTGAAGGCCAGCAGGTCCCTGTAGGATTCTTTTTTGGTTGGGCACAGAGGGGAGGGCTCGGAATGCATCCCAGCATCTTCTAAGATTTGCATGATTTAAAAAAGTAAAATAACAAGGTTCAGAAATTTGAGCAAATTTTTAAAGCAGAAGTAATCCCTTCATTTTGAGTCATTTCACTTTCAGATTACCTTCCACATATGCATGTTTTATAGCTGCAATTATTTTTAATATTAAAAGTTCAACAATTAGGCCGGGCGCGGTGGCTCACGCCTGTAATCCTAGCACTCTGGGAGGCCAAGGAGGGTGGATCGCTCAAGGTCAGGGGTTCGAGACCAGCCTGAGCAAGAGTGAGACCCCATCTCTACTAAAAAAAATAGAAAGAAATTATCTGGCCAACTAAAAATATATAAAGAAAAAATTAGCCGGGCCTGGTGGCACATGCCTGTAGTCCCAGCTACCCGGGAGGCTGAGGCAGTAGGATCGCTTGAGCCCAGGAGTTTGAGGTTGCTGTGAGCTAGGCTGACGCCACGGCACTCACTCTAGCCCGGGCAAAGCGAGACTCTGTCTTAAAAAAAAAAAAAAAAAAAAAAGTTCAACAATTATAATTGTATGTTGTCCAACTATTCATTGTTAGTTTTAATGGTGACAGAGGACTCTATCATGATGTATTATGACAACTAGACTATGCCCCAGATATTAGATATGTACGTTGTCCCCTACCATAAAAAACATTCTAATAATTAATTTTGTGCATATATATCTCTACTTCAATAGGAGTGAAATTATTTGCTCAAAATAAATGAATCTTTATGGCTAGTCCCACGTACAGCCATTTTTTTTAAAAAGCATTGTACATACAATAGTACATTACAATGTTACCAGCAATACAGAAGGCTTTGTTTATAATAATGATATCACTGGGAATTACTTTAAAGAAGTAGATTTCCTAGTTTACTTTTCACTATTATTTACAAGAATGAACATTTCTACATTTTAATTTCATTTCTTCTTGTGGAAAGTGTTCTTCCTGTTTTGTATTTCTGTTGAAGATTGGTATTTTAAAAAAATCAGGCTCAAAGATTTAAAAAGTGTCATACTTTTCCATTGCTTTATTTTCATTTTTTGATTGTATAGAAACATAATTAAATTTCTTATTTTCCTTTATGATTTCTTCTACTTAAAAATCAAGTTATTTTCCCATAGTTGACAGTATTTTGATTTTTCCACAATTTTAGATTTATAATTTAACTTTCCCACCTTATTCAACCTTGATTTATATGATACTGTACATTTTACAAAGAATTTAAGATGGCATTTAGATTTTTATATGAAACTAAAAATATGCAAATAAAAATAATATAAGCATATTAAACATAATGCATTGTTTGAGCTTGGATTTGGTTCTGGGCTTTCTGGTTGCCAATGCAAAAAAAGACTGTCAATTATCAGTGATTTTAAATATTTTTACAGAACTTTTTCCTCACAATATAAGGCAGTACTGTAATATACAACTAGATGAAGACAGATGCTTGCCTTCTCCCTGTCCCTTTCAACAAGCCCTGATACAGTACCTCAGGGGAACCCTAAGACTTCAGAAAACAGTTTGAAAAATGAGTTAAATCATTCTCCTCATTGGAAAGGTGAGAAATATTAATTTCTTGAAGGAAAAAAACCAAAAAAGTTTTACTAGTTCTAAATTCTTAAAAAAAAAAAAAACAAACTCCACATGGAATATTAAAGGGCATTTAGCTGTGATTTAGCATAAATTCTATGCTGTGTAAATTGTTTAAGAGTATACACTATAAAAAAAAGTTTCTAATTCATTTTGCAAAGCTATTAACCTCGACAGGAAAATTAAGACTGCTTTCTAATTGTTCTTTGCCTCTCTATCTCCCCTTCCAATCTACACATGCCAACTTTAACATACTAATCTTATTACCAGGAACTAAAACTCCTACACTGAAAGGTTTTTAAAAAGGGGAGTAATGGTGGAATAGATTTGTTGGGTGAACCTTACACAATTAATTATATAACCTGGAAAAATGTAAATGAAAACTATTTGAGGGCTTTAGAAAGTGACTTTCAAAAGTAGGACAGAAGCCAGAGGAGAGTCACCCTTGAAAGACTTCAGCTGCAACAGTTACAAATTTCGTTTGTGGCTTTCTTGCCCAAGGGCACTCCTCAATCCCTTGAAGGTCTGGCAGGAGAAAATGGGAGCCCTACCTGCTGAAAGAGGCAGAAAACAACACCAGGACTGGAGAAGAAGCTGGAAATTTAGATAGGAAACACTGGGAAAAAGAGCTCCAGAAAGGGTGGAACCCAAAATCTGGCCATAACTCCGACCATAATTCCTAGCCAAATGCATGTGCAGGGTAGTGGTTGGGGACAGCCTAGGACACTCATTGAAAAAGCAGACAAACCAGCATAATCTTGGATAAAGTTGTGCTGAATAAGATTTATAAGTCCATTTTTGTTGGACTGAGTGCATTTCTAAACCTAAGAAGTTGGAGTCTTACTGGCATGAGGTGTCAAAGTAAGAGTTTAACACTGGCAGAGCAGCTGGAAATTTAGGGGAAACTAAGGGCGGGTGGGATCCAAAAATCTCACTATAAACTCTGATTCCTTGGCTGACTGCTACACTCCATGGGCACAAAAGAGGACTAGGCTAAACAAGCCAAGAAATTAGAAGTTAAAAAAGACTAAGCAGAGATATTAGCTGCTACACACTGCTAGAAAGACTAAGTTTGAAGTTTGAGTGTGTTTACTGCCTGCTAGAATGTAAAAAAATAATATTCAGAAGAATAAAACAGAAACCAGAGTCAATAATATATTATCCACAATGTTAAGTTTCTAACCAAAAAATTACTACCCATATAATGAAATAGGAAAGTGACCCACATTCAGGAAAAAAGCGTACAAGTAATTTACTCTAAATAGAGCCAGGTGTTGATTTATCAAACATTTCAAACCAGCAATTATAAATATGCTCAAAGAAATAAAGGAAAACATAGTCTCAAGGAACAAACATAAGGAATCTTGAGAAATTGAAATTATAAAAAATACAATGAGAATGCTAGAGCTGGAAAATATAATAGAGAAATACTTAGAAGACCAATATAAGGCTGGAAATAGTAGAAGAAACAATCAGTAACCTTAAGGATACATCAATAGAAATGATCTAATCTGAAGATCCATTAAAATATTGAAGAAAATTGAACAGGGCCTCAAAAACTTGTGGGATAATACAAAGCTTTCCAACATATGTTTAGTTGAAGTCCTACAAAGAAAGGAGATAATGGAGTAGGAAAAAAGTATTTGACAAAACAGTTATGAATGTTCTAAATTTCGTGAAAACATTAACCTACAGATTCAAGAAAATCAATCATCCCAAGAAAAAAGATACAAAGAAAAAACACACTTAGGTACATCATAGTCAAATTACTGAAAACCAGAACTTGACAACAGACAAAGGGATCATTTTACTGCATATGTATTAAGCCTTAATTAAAACATTTAAAAGCAAACAAAGGAAGGAAATACAGGACCAGAAAATGAAATAAAAAAAAATGGAGAGTAAAGCATGTGATAACAAACCTAGGATTTTGAAAAGGCCAATAAAACTAAAATCTCTAGCTAGACTGATCAGGGAAGAAAAAGGAAAAATATTGAATATTAAGAATGAAAGAATAGACATTGTTAGAGATCCTCAGACATTAAAGGATGGTGGAGGATTATTGTGAATACTTTATGCCAATAAATTTGACAACTTAATTGAAATGAATGACTTCAAAGACAAATTATAAAACTAACTCAAGAAATAAACCTGAATAGCCCAATATCAATTAAGGAAATTGAATTTATAATTAAAAACCTTCAAATAAAGTAAAATGCCTTCATTGGTGAATTCTGACACTAGGAATAATATCAGTTTTATAAAAACTCTTTCAGAAAATAGAAGAGTGAACGCTTTCCACCAAATCATTTTATGCAGCTAGCATTACCCTGACACAAAAACTAGACAGAGAGATAAGAAAAAAACATAGAAAAATATCTCCCAGAAACAGACATAAAAATCCTCAATAAAATATTAATGAATCAAATCAAGCTATACATACAGAGAATATATCATAACCAAGTGGTATTTTACCTGGGAATTCAAGGTTATTTTAATATTGAAAAAGCAATGTAATCTACCATAAACAGAATAAAGAAAAAATACCTTATGATCATCTCAAAAGATATAGAAAAAGTGTTTGAAAACATTTTACAATACATTCATGATAAAATCCTCAGTAAACTAGGAACAGAAGGGAACTTCCTTAATCTAATAACAGTATTTGGAATAACAAACTATATAGCTGACATTATACCTGTTGAAAAACTCAATGCTTTCTCCTAAGATTGAGGAACAAGAATGTCTACTCTCACCATTTCTATTTAGCAGCATACTGAAGGTCTTAGTCATTAAAATTAGGCCATAAGTAAAAGGAATACAGATTGGAAAGAAAGGAGAAAAACTGTTTTTATTTACAGATGACATGATAACGTAAGTAGAAAATCCTAGAGCTTCTACAAAAGAAAGCTATTAGGATTAATAAATGAGATTAGCAAAGTCTCAGGATTCAGGATCAATGTACAAAAATCAATTTTATTTCCATATACCAGCAATAAAAACAATTCCATTTATAGTTGCATTCAAAAATATGTAGTTAATAAGTTTAACAAAATATGTATAAAGTCTGTAGAGGGAACATTGTAATGTACTACAGAGAAAATTCAAGAAGACCTAAATAGAGACATAGCATATTCATGGATTAGAAAACTCAATATTAAGATGTCAAATCTCTCCAAATTGATCCATAGATTTAATGCAACCCCAATATCCCAATTTTTGGAGAAATTTGACAAGCTCATTCTAATATATATATATATCTCATGTATATGATATTGATATATATGTGCAAAGGACCTAGAATAGCCAAAATAACTTTGGATAAGCAAAGATGGAAGATTTATGCTACCTGATTTAAGGACTACAATACAGATAATGAAATAAAATTGTTTTGGCTCTTCTAGGTTGTTTGCATTTCTAAATTAAGAAGATTCACATAGATTGTGTAAAGCAACTAGAATTCTCATACATTGCTGTTGGAAATATGAAATAGTACAAAAGTCTGAACATTTGTTATATAGATAAATATATACTTACCATGTGACTTAGCAATTCTCCTCTCAGGTATTTACTCAAGAGAAATGAAAACATGTACTCACACTGAGACTTACACTCAAATGTTAATAGCAGCATAATATCAAAAGCTGAAAATAACCCAGATGTCCATTTATTGGTAAAGGGGTAAATTGGCCTATATCCATATAATATATTGTACTACCTAGTGATAAAAGTACTGATACATACAAATAGATGAATCTCAAGAACATTATACCAAGCGAAAGAAGCCAGACACAACAGTATAATTCTATTTACATGACGTTCTCACATAGGCAAAACTAATATTGAGAGAGCAAGCTCAGGGTGAGGTAGGGTTGGGGAGATTAACTGCAAATTGGCATGGGGGAGTTTTCAGGGTAATAGA
>CM052437.1:48051989-48109337 GCA_028533085.1 Varecia variegata
TACTCCCTTCCTTTGAAGTCCTACAGCAGTCATGGTATGGTCAAATTCCAATTAATCGAAATATGGGGGGTCATGGAAGAAGAGAAGGTGGCCATGGATAAGCCAAATTCATGATAAAAATAGAATTAGTGAAAAAATTTAGCACAAAATGAATATAATATTTATAATACACCCAATATTTTAGGACATATTTTTCCCCAAAGGGACTCCTTTCAAAGGCAAAAGTGACACTGCTACTTTTAGAGACACAGAATGTCACATAAATTGCTCAACCCCCAAATGGTGAAGTTCTTCTTTGTTTTCAAGTAATATAGTGAAGTCCATGAAATATGAGTTTATCAATGAACAAAATGTCTTTTTAGAGTTCTTTACCTTCCATTCACAGTCTGAGATACTGATCACAATTTTGCTCTTGCTCTCTGCTCTCCATTTCCCATCATTCTCCATCCATCTTCACTCTGGGCAACCTCACAAAGCTGTCATTTCTCAGTCTTTACAAACAAGGTTTCCATGTATTGCACTCACGCCATTGGTCATTGCCATTTTCTTCCATATGTTCTCTGAAAAAAACTAATATTGTATTATATGAATATGGTTAATGAGCAAAGTAACACATTAGAGTTATCTTCTATTCTCAAGGCTGCAAACATTTTTTGTTTAGTGCAGGTCAAACACGCAAGGGCTAGTCCCTGTCTTGTGTGATGGACCCAAACCATTATCGCCTGTTTCCTTCCCGGAAAAACACTTTTTCGTTTATTTGGTTTTTTTTTACTCAGTTAAACATGAGTGACAAGGATCCAGGTTGCTTAACATTTGTCCCTCTTCTCCTTTTTCTAATTGTTTAAATATTTTAAATATTTTCTTCAATGTTAAGATGCTGACATTTTGATTTTTAACTACACTTAAATGTTTAGGTGCTATAAAAAACAGTGTATAGCTCAAATTTCCACACAACAGTGGCAGAATGTCAGGCTGTGGTACAATAATATTATAAGTTGTATCTGATTGGTGAGGTATTTAATGCTTGGCATATGGTATTAATTAATAGATGTTTTAAAATATGCAGGTGTTGTAGCGATTTTAATATTTTCTTCCACAAATGCAATATTGCTTTTGAAATGCACTTATGTTGCAAACTAGTTAATAGACCACCAGATAATTGGTAATTGATTACTAAAACAATTATATTTTTATGCTACCTTATATGATTCTATAAGTTTTTTCTTTTTCATAAGTCTCATGTTTCAACCATATCATAATTTCCTCATCTTTTATTTACACCACAACACCTAGCATAGCCAAGTTAGTCAGGATTTTTTTGCAAGAGGTTGCAAGTAAAAAAATTCAACTCTACCCAGCTTGGGGGAAGACTACCTGGGTATATTACATAACAAAAGGAAAAGTTGATGAAGCAAATATATAAGAGATGGAAAGGATCAGCTATACCTCAGGAATAATTGGAATAGAAACTTTAGAGCCACATAGTTGGAAAAGGAAAACCATTTCCCCAACAGAGGGATACTGTTTTTCAAAGAAAGGACCAGTGAAGGTTCTGGGAGGTCAAAAAAGAAAGTGAAAACAATAATGAATAACAGAGGTGGGATTTGAGTTAAGATGGTCCAACCCTAGTGCCTGCACTCTAACCACGGTGCCTGGCAAGCCTACCATCACCGATAACCCTTGTTATACCAGTCAAATAACTGTAACCCTGTCTAATCTTACAGAACATAGCTATGGCATTCAAAGACCAGATGGGAATTTTTAATGATCTCTTGAAGTTTGTTCTATATCTAAAGTTCTGTGATTAATTAAGAAACAAACTGAATAAGGGAAGTTAGAGCATGTAGGTACTTCCCACTTCCCAACCCAATCTCTCCCCCCATCATCCACACACATGGCCATGCACACACACTTAGGTGCCTGAAACCCCCTCATGCTGAAATAAAATGCACAACCCTGGTCACTTTTCTAAATATATAGAAGGTGTTTATGGACATTAAGAAATTCTGGTGCTCTTAAATAATAAAATACGACAAGATGATTTCTTGCTAATGATGACTGGCCTGGCTCCGAGTGTCTGTCAGAATCATGTGATTGACTTGGCAGAGTGACCATGATTTTCTTGCTTTTCCTGCCTTATGTTTTACAAAATGTCATTCTTGAATAATCACAGGACCTGTAATGCTGACAAGTAAGAATAATAAACAGTGGAATAGATTGTTCACTCTAGAGGAAAATCAGTTGACTGAACAACAAAGCACAATTCCCAAAGATCAAATTGTCACTTAAAGGAAGGTGCAATATGCTGTTTGATAAGATACTGAAAAGTGTGAATGAGGACAGTATGGGGAGTTACATAAGCAGGTTAGGAAGCGGCGAATCAAGTTTTATTTTTTTTTCTTTGAGGGGGAAAGATGCTATTAAATTACAAGTTTCAGAAAATCTGACCAGTTTTTTATGGAAAATAATGTGCAGGGAATTTTCCTCTCTTCCTTTACTAGTTCCATATGTGACACACAAACATTCCAAAGACTGGAGTTAAGTCTCAGTTTCAGGGAGTATCTGGCACAGCAAGGTTCATAGCCTGGGCACCCAGACAAGGGATTGGGTTATGAGTCAGAGCAAAAAGGTTTTGAGAGCAGCAATATGCAAGGGGTTAGTGTTAGAAACCTAACAGATCTTATTCTAACATAGGCATTGTATTACTTACCTATGGATGCATAAAAAAATGACCCCATAACTTAGCAGCTTAAAACAGCAAACATTTATTATCCTATAGTTTCTGGGTGTTCAGGAGTCCTGGGGAACTTAGTGGGTGGTTTTGGCTCAGGGTCTTTTATGAGGTTGCATTCAAGTTGTTAGCTTGCAACGGCAACGGTCATCGTCATCTGAAGGCTCCACTGGGGCTGGTGGGTCAGCTGCCAAGTTCACTCACATGGGTGTTGGCAGGCCTCGGTTTCTCTCTGGCTGTTGTCTGGAGGCTTCAGTTTCGTGCCACATGGGCCTCACTGTGCAACATGGCAGAAATCCAAGAAAGAGAGGCAGAGCATGCACTCAAGACTGATCTGAAATCTTCATAATAAGAAAGCCCAAAAGCATAGACATGTTTTTTTATTTTTTTTATTTTATTTATTTATTTTTATTTCAGAATATTATGGGGGTACGAACATTTTGGTTACATATAATGCCTTTGCCTCGCCCAAGCCAGGGCTACAGACACACCCTTCCCTCATAAGGTGTGCTCCACATTCCTTACTTGTGAGTTTACCCACCCCCCCTACCCCCCTCCTACCTGACTGGCACCCAGTGAGTATTACTACCATGTGGGCACTTTAGTGTTGACCAGTTAGTACGAATTTGATGGTGAGTACGTGTGGTGCTTGTTTGTTCATGTTTTCGTTTGAATAAATAGCATCTGGTTTTGGTGATCACTGCTCTATAAATATTTAAAACAAGGATCAGCAAACTATAGCCCTTGGTCCAAATCTGACTCTGCCTATTTTTGTATGGCCCATGAACTAATAACAATTTTATATCTTTAAATGGTTGAGGAAAAGTCAAAACAATAGCTATATTGAATGCCATGTGAAAACCATGTGATTCAATTTTCAGTGTCCATAAAGTTTTACTGAAACACAGCCATACTCATTTATTTAGGTATTGCCTACGACCGCTTTTGTGCTACAACAGCAGAGCTAAGCCATTGTAGCAGAGACTGTGTGGCCTGCAAGTCTAAAACAGTCACTATTTGGCTGTTTACATAAAAAGTTTGCCAACCCATGATTTAAAAGAACATTTAAAATAATGTCCTTGTTACTTATAAATGATAAAAGAATATGAAAAAATTTTTATTGATAAGAGAGTGTGTCCTAGGGGTTAATATTTGTGCAATAAAATAGAAATATTATGCTGAATCTTATAGGCACTCTGATATAGCTATATATCTATTCAGCTTATTTAATGAACAATGTACTGTAACTTAATAAATGACAGGAGATATTATCAAACTATATATTTGATGGGAACAAATTCTCATTTGTTGTATTCAACAAATATTCTATCTTTAAATTGCCACTTATTTTGTACAAATTGCTAAGTACCTTTTTTCTTTTTTCTTAACTTATATGTACATACACAGCTGTCTCTCAGTATACTCAGGAGCTTGGTTCCAGGACCCCCGTGCATACCCAAATCCACACGTACTCAAGTCCTGCAGTCGGCCCTGTGGAAGCCACCTGTGTGAAAAGTTGGCCCTCTGTATATGCAGGCTTCACATCCTGTGAATGCTATATTTTCCGTGCACCTTTAGTTGAAAAAAGTCTGCATGTAAGTGGGCCCGTGCAGTTCAAATCCATGTTGTTCAACAGTCAACTGTATATACTAACTACAGAAAGATCATAATAAATATAATGACAAGCAAAACAAAGAAAAAATATCCATAATTTCACCTACCTCATGGATAATCAGTTACTTTGGTGTATATCTTTCTATCCCTTCATATAGGTATGTGAATGCGTTAAGGTGTGAGTGTATCACAAACATCAGTTGAAGTTTCCTGCCCTTTGAGATTTAGGTAACTTTCACTGGAGGTCTCCTTTATGTTCAACTGCTCTACCACAAAAGTGGTTCCACTTTTGACTCCTATCAACATGGTCACAACACTGAGTATTATCATTCTTTTTAACCTTTAAATATTTGATAATAGAAAAAAATGGTTTCTTATTTTATGAATTATTAAGTGAGGGTGGATATATTAAGAATCAAACAAGGCTTTCTGTACATTGTACCATGAGAGCAGAGTGAGCTGGACTCTATAGTAATAAAGATGTTGAGGAAATGACTTAAACAGTAGGAGAAAAAACTGTGTTCTGAACATTAGTTATATTATGCTAACAGCTTATAGTTGATGTCTGCAATATTTCTGAGCATTCTGAAAAAAAGGGGGATGTCACCTATCATTTAATGTTATTATTCATTTTATGTCAAGTCTTTAGCTAATATGTGTGTGTGTGCATGCATGTGTCTATATCTCTCTCAGGTAAGTGGATAACTTTGTTGATAAGGCCAAATTTTGTAATATTAAGTATCTATAAGATATTAAATCCATGTTTCATAAACTGTTTAAATAGAACACCTAGAATTACTTGGAGTTCCATGGAAAATGATCTGTGGTCAAAAAACTGTGGGAAATTTAGAATTTGAAAATATTAACATATATATGTATATATGCACATGCACAAAAAACTGTAGAACTTTCTAGAGCCTTTAGTTTGATACAGTGAATTTTGTATTTCCAAAAATATAATATAGTATGGAATGTTTTCCAAATGTGTTTCAACTGCCAAAACCCTTTCCTTAAAACTAATATTAAATATTAATATATTTATTTATTTATTAGAGATGGGATCTTGCTATGTTGACCAGGCTGGTCCTGAACTCTTGGTCTCAAGTCATTCTCCATTCTCAGCATCCTGAGTAGCTGGGACTACAGGCACTTGCCATAACGCCTGGCTAAAACTAATATTAATATCATTGTGGGCACCAGTGTTCCATACACTAGTGTTACCATAAATATTGAGAAATGTTACATTAGGTACATAACAGGATATCTGTTATGTATCACTTGTTAAGGGTATAGAACAGAATCATACCATCTACTGTTAATTTTTAAAATAAACAGAATCAACTTTTATATTGTTCTAATTGTGTGTAATGAACTCAGGGGAGTTCATATGGCCTCATTCCCAGTGTGAACCCCCTGTTCTCCCTCCTCTGATGACCCAGCCATCCTTGGTGGGTCATGGGGCAGTAAGAACGATGGCAGTAAGAGACAGCAACAGTCCTCAGCAATTGAGGCCTACTCAGGACAGCCACCAGGAGAAGTAGCCCCAGGTCCTTTCTCAAAGCAATGATAGGTGTAGGGCAACATAAAATCATGAATTCTTGGTGGTAACCAGAATGGAGGGAGAAAAAACAGACATGTGCCCAGCCCAAGATGTTTTCCAGCTCAGTGGCTTGAAACATCTCCTTTTATTCACCCCACTTTTATGGTAGCAGAACCATTCCCCTACTTATTTGTACTGGCTGGCTGGCCCTGCCCCATTCCATGCAGTCTGAGTGGAATTGCCAAATACCATGCTTCACATTGGCCGTCACTCAGGAAAAAGAGTAGTTTGGAGATGTGTCTATCAGTGACAGGGTCCTAAGGAGATTGTCCTTGATTTTCATTGCTGGGAGCTGGGAGTTGGGAGCTGGGAGCTGGGAGCTGGGAGCTGGGAGCTGGGAGCTGAAGGCTGCCAAGGTTTCTGTGCTTTCTGAGGCCTGGGAGTTCTGTCTGAATGATGCCAGCTCTCCAGGATCCTTCTTATAAATTCTTTTTTATAGTTTAAGTAAGTCAGAGTCAATTTTCCTTTTTGGCAATCAAACAGCAACAATAGAGTTGGGGTCAGGGTATGATATAATCAGAGAATATACAGTAAGATTTTAAAAGTAACAGTTGTTTTTTTTTCATTTTTCTTCTCTGTATTTCCTACAATGAATAATGCATATGTGTGTTTTATAATATGAAATGAAAGGATAATAAAGCTATTTTTACAAGCAGAATCAGAGACAGAGATGAAACCAGGCACCTAGGATTTGTTGGTTATCACAGTTGAGCCTTGAGTTTAGCTCTGATTTTTTGGGGAGTTAAGGAAGAAAGTTTGGATAGGAAACATATGGGTTATTTTGTCTGATAAAAAGAAGCAAACATTTTTCTAAAGAAACAAGGTTTCTCCTGGCACTGAATTTTAGGAGAAATCTTGTATGTGTGTGGGTTCTTGTGTAAGGTACATTGAGTAACTTAATGGATATTATGTTGAAATGTGGTTTTGCAAAAGACAGAATGTTCTTCAAATGGATTTTTAAATATTAGTGTGCTACAAAAACTAAAAGACTAACATCAAATCTTAACATAGTGAAGATATTTATACAAGAGAACAAAATAAGGTCAAGGTAAATTTCATTTTCCAGATGTCAACTAAATGTAGGTAAATCTCGACTTCTACTTTCATTTACGTTAAAGCATTTATTCTTCCAAAGTAGATCCAAATTTACGTTCCTCTCCACACAGCAGAAACCTTATCAGACACATCCAGTTGAGTCTGCTTTTCTTCCCAGTTACCTCTTTTTATCTCTTTCTCTTCCCCAAATCTCTATAAATCCTTTCTGTGATCCAACGCCACCTCTTGTCCTCAACTGATGACAATCTAGGTCTTGCCTACCTTACTCAACAAAATAAAATCTGGTTTGGTTAGTGGAATAACTTCCATTTATTCCTCTCAAACAAATCTTAATGTCTTGCCAAACCTACCAAAAAATATTCTCTTAAGGATTTCTGCTTTTGACATGATGGTGAACCATGTAGTTCTCCTCTTACCAAACAACTTGAACCTACATAAAACACAATTTTTGTTATATTGATTATGTCACGATTATGTTGCAGGAAATAGGAAACTTTCCAAAGGAAAAAAACAACAAACACTCAGTGAATCTTGAGTGCCTCCAAGAAGGTAGAGTTGAAGAAGGAGCAAATGAAATTATAGGATCAGCCCTGCAATCTAGGAACTAAGCAATTAGGCAAGGGGCAAGATGGGGGAGGTGGGAAGGGAGACTAGACTAGGACTTTGGACACTCCAAATATGGACTAAAAATGGTTGCAGGTTTGTAGCAGCCCCTGGCTCCTTGAAGAAGTGAATAAAAATCATCTCTGGAGGAAGCATCCTCAATTTAGGCCCACACATTTTTCAACAGATGAATACCAACAAAATATCAGCTCATGATCAAAGATCACCAAAACAAAAAAACAAAGAATAAGATTCCATGCAAACAATAAACAGTACATTTACACCACTGATGACTTCAGATATCAGAACATCAGATAGGAAATATAAAATAGCTATGAATGAAATGTTCAAAGAAATGAAAAATGAAACCACAAAGATGAGCTAGGTCATGGGATTATAAAATATGCCCAGGTAGCTATGAAAAAGAATTTAAAATTCAATGAGACCAAGTAGCATCAATCCCTTCCCAAAAAACATTATAGAGCTGGGGAAAGAATCAAATATCCACCAGCAGTAGAGTGCGTAAATTATAGGTAATAGAATACTATACTTCAATGAAAACGAACCACCTAGAGCTATATGCAATAACATAAATGCATCTCTCAATATTAAGCAAAAGAAACAAGATCCTCAAGAATAAAAATAATAGGATTCTGTGCATGAGGGCTGTCTGGGAAGTATACAACAATTGTATCCATGTATCCATTGTATCTATGGCTGGGTAATTTTCGGACAGCCCTCATATTTTAAAAACAAGCAAAATTACTATACTGGTTAGAGATACACTTTCATGTGTGTATTTATATGTATACCTAAATGATAAAGGAAAACAAAAAAATGATTATCAGGCAGTCAACATAGTATTGATCTCTGGGTGGGAGGAGGGAAGGATATATGATGGGAAGGGACACATGGGGTTTTTAGGGTGCTAGGAATATTCTATTTCTTGATTTGTGGGTGGCTACACACATATTCACGTCATCATTTTTCCTTAAACTGTTTATGTTTTATGCAGTACTCTTTGCTTTTATCATGTCTCCCACACACACACACACACACACACACACACACACATATATAAAGCTGCACAGGAACCCACGCTCCCACCAGTGAGGAAGATTATATTGTACTTATCTGACCACATTCATCAGTCAGCAACATGTCAGAACTGCCTCTCAAAAACAAAAAACAACAACAGACTCCTCAATAACTGGAGAAAATTATTGAAATGGATTATACTACAATTAAGAATGCCTGTTCATCAAAGACACCCTTAAAAGAGAGAAAAGACAATCCACAGAGTGGGCGGAGATACTCACGATAATGCCAGACAAGTCAGATCTACACTAAGGGCTCGGCTGGGGTGACTACCTCACTTCAGGTACCTGGTACCATCTCTGTCTCTGATCCCGCTTATAAAATAGTTTTATTGTCCTTTCACTTCATATTATAAAAGTAATACATAGTCATTATTCATTACAGGAAATATAGACAAGAAAAATGAGAAAAAAGCAACTGTTACTTTTAATATCTTAGTGTATATTCTTTGATTATACACAACCCTCCACCCCTGTGCCTTCTGGCCCGACTCCATTATTGTTATTTGGTTGCCAGTGAAGCAGATTGACTCTGACTTACCTAAACAATAAAAAGCATTTATTAGAAAGCCAGTACAGAGCTTGCACAATTCAAGCAGAATGCTCAGGTCTTGGAATGCACAGGAACCTTGGTGGCCTTCAGCTGTCAGCACCAGTAGTCATGGACAATTTCCCTAGGACCCTTCTGTGGGTTATTTCATGTTTAAACAACTTTTATTCCTGAATAGTTACACTCAAGATTTAAAATCGCAGCCAAGCTGTGTACTGGTGGGCATTGAGCACTCTATCAGGCAATCCACCAGTACTGCATGGAATGTGACGGGGCAGGCACCCAACCAACGGAGTGTGTGTGTATTTGAAGGGGGCGGGTTGCAAAGGGACAGTTATTTTATCACAAAAGCAAGGTAGAAATGATGAGCAGTCCAAAATAACAAATACCTTTTAAGGCCATTCTCTACATATTGTTTCAAGGCAGTGTTTTAAAATTTAATATTTTTCAAAGTATCTACGTCCTTAAGTATTCTCTTAGAATTATTTTTAGCTTTTATTTTATTTATTTATTTATTTATTTTTGAGAAAGAGTCTCACTCTGTTGCCCGGGCTAGAGTGAGTGCCGTGGCGTCAGCCTAGCTCACAGCAACCTCAAACTCCTGGGCTCAAGCAATCCGCCCGCCTCGGCCTCCCAGAGTGCTAGGATTACAGGCGTGAGCCACCGCGCCCGGCCTATTTTTAGCTTTTATATTGAAGTATAAAATGCATCACAAGAGTGCAAAAATAACAAATGTACAGGCTGATGAATTCTTACTATATCACTAACATCAAGAAATAAAATAGCATCCCCCAAACCCCTACTAATCATTACCCATTTATTCCTTCCCAAAGATAACTACAAACCTGATGTCTAACATCATGATTTCTTTTTTCCTGTTTTTGAACTAGTATAAATGGAATTATATGGTATGAATTCTTTTATCTGGCTTCTTTTGATCAGCATATTTGTGAGTTTCATCCATGTTGCTGTGTTTAGCAACTGTCTATTTATGCCTATGTTGTATACTCTTTCCATTGAATAAATATACCAAAACAATTTTTTTTTCTGTTGATGGAAATTGGGCTGTTTCTACTTTTTGGCTAATATGAAGAGTGCAGTTATGAACTCTTTATACCTCTTTTTTGGTGAACATATGGATGCATTTGCGAATGTTCAAATTTAGTAAATATTGCCAAACAGCTTTCCAAAGTTGTTTTACTAATTTACATTCCCTCCATCAGTGTACAAGAGTTCCAGTTCCTCTACGTTCTTGCCAACATTTATGATTGCTAATATTTTAAATGTTAGCCATTCTGGTTGCTGAATCATCGTATGTCATTGTGGTTTTAATTTATGTCTGGGTTTTGTTTAAAATTGTACATTTCCATAGCGACTAATGAGATTGAGTATTTCCTCATAATTTTAATGAGGCTTTAAGATAAACCTCTTTTGTGAAATAACTTCTTGTGTCTTTTGCGAATTTTTAAAAAGTCTATTTTTTCTTATTACTTTGTAATAATTCTTTATATATTCTGGGTATGATTCCTTAGTTAACTAAGTATATTCCCACTATCTGTTCCCACTCTGTAACTTACATTTTAATTTCCTTAATGACGGCTTTTGACAAACAGATGTTTCTAATGTTAATGCAAATTTATTTTTTAATCTTTTATTTTATATTTCTATTTGCTTAACCTAAGTTCTTAAATATCTTTTTCCATGTTTACTTCTTAAAACTTTTGGTTTCTCTGTTCACATTTAGTTCTATACTCCACCTGGAATTGTTTTTAATCTCACTTTTAGTCATTAAAAATAAAGTATAATTTATATATCTTATTATGTACAGTAAATCATAGCAAATTTATATACCTCAGTGAAATACTCAATTCTGTGAGTTTTGACAAACACATACAATTATGTAACGACCAACACAATTGGGATGTAGAACATTTCTATCCTCCCAAACACCCTCATGCCTTGTAGTCAGCCATTTCCCCCATTCCTAGGCCCAAATAAGCACTGATCTTTTTCCTGCCTCTGTAGTTCTCCTTGTCCAGCATGTCATAGAAATGAAATCATACAGTATATAGCCTTTTGAGACTGGCTTTTTCATTTAGCATAATGCAATTGAGACCCATCCATGTTGGTGCGTATCTTTTTATTGCTGGATAGTATTCTACTGTGTGGATGTATCAGAGTTTATTTATCCATTTATGAGTTGAATTGCATTTGAGTTGTTTCCAGTTTGGGACAATTATGAATAAGGCACTATAAACATTCATGTATATGTAAAAGTTTTTATGTGAGCTTTGCTTATCATTTAACTTGGATAAATAAATAGATGTGAGATTATTGGGTGATATGATAAGTATATCTTTAACTTTATAAGAAATTGCCAAATTGTTTCCTAAAGTGGCTGGACCATTTTATATTTTCACCAGCAATACATGAGTGTTACAGGTGCTCTATTTCCTCACCAGGACTTGGCATTGTCAGTTTTAGTTATTGTAGCAGGTGTGCAGTGATATCTCATAATTTCAATTTACATTTCCTAATGACTAATGATGTTGAGCATCTTTCCATGGGCTTATTTATCATATGTATATATCTTCTTTGGTGAAATATTGATCAGTTTGTTTCCTATTGCTGCTGTAACAAATTACCACAAAGTCAGTGGCGTAAAATAACTTAAATGTATTATCTCACAGTTTGAAGGTCAGAAGTCCTAAAGCAAGGTGTTGGCAGGGCCATGTCCTTCTGAACGCTCTAGGGGAAAATCCATTTCCTCACCTTTTCCTAGCTTCTAGAGGCCACCCACTTTCCTTGGCCCCGAGCTCCGTTGTCAAAGTCAGCTGCGTATCATCTTCCAACCTCTCTCTGCTTCTGTCATCATATTGCCTTTTCTTTACCTTGATCCTCCAGCCTCTCTTTTATAAGAACCTTCGTGACTACATGGGGCCCACCCAGATAATCCAGAATAATTTTCCCATCTCAAGATCTGTAACATATTTGCAAAGTCTCTTTTGCCACATACGATAACATATTCACAAGTTCCAGAGTTAAGATACAGACATCTTTGGAGTAGGGGAGGAATTATTCAGCCTACTACAAAGTGTGTTTGTTCAAGTGCTTTTTGTCCATTTTTGTATTGGGTTGTTTGGTTTTTATTATCAAGTTTTGAGAGTTCTTCATATATTCTGGATTCAATACAGAAATGTGATCTACAAATATTTTCTCCCAATTTGTGCCTCGTCTTTTCATTTTCTAGATAGTGTCTTTTAAAAAGCAGAAGTTGTTCATTTTGAAGAATTCTAATTTACCAATTTCTTTTTCTTATTGATTATGAATTTGTTGTTGTAATCTAACAAATCTTTGCCTAATCTAAAGTTACAATGATTTTTTTCCTATTTTTTTCTTCTGTAAGTATTTATTTTAAGTTAATGTTTGTGTAAGATGTAAGGTATGGGTCTTTCTCAGGACTTTGAATCTTGACTAAATAATGCAAAGACTAAAACATAGTTAGAATTAATCAGCCATAGTGGTAGTTAATGGTAGATGTCATGTAGTGGCAGCAGCCTCCTGGCCGTAGTCTTTCTTCCACAGCATCTTTAATTTCTGTCTTCAAGGTGCAACATTGTGATTTATAATATGAAATATATATTTTGGTTTTTGTCCCCAGTTTCTGGCACAGAGCTCCTAAGACCTTTCTAAATTCCAGAGTAATAGGGTATCTGACCCAGGGCTCCTAAATCTCTTGGAATTTCCAGAGGGATGGAAACATCTACTGTTCTAATAAGGTGACTCTTGGTTGGCTTCTGAATGTAGGGGCTGGTCACCAGAAGGACCATGCTATGATTAGAAACTTGGACTTTCAGCCCCACCCCTCATCCTCTGGGAAGGAGAGAAGGCTAGAAATGTAGTTAATAATCGATCATGCTAATGTGATGAGGCTTCCATAAAAAATTCCTGAACTGTGGAGCTCAAGAGCTTCCAGACTGCTGAACACACGGAGGTGCCTAGAGGGTGTCGTGCACGGCGAGGGTATGGAAGTTTTGCGTCCCTTCCCACGTACTTTGCCCTATGCATCTCTTCCATCTGGTTATTCGTCTGTATCCTTTGTAATAGCCTGTATAATAAACCTGTAAATGTAAGTGTTTCCCTGAGTTCTATGAACTATCCAAGCACATTAATTGAACCCAAGGAGGGGTGCAAATCAGAACCTCGGATTTGTAGCCAAGATGGGCAGAAGTTGTGGGTAACCAGACTTGCAACTGGCATCCGAAGTGGAGGGGAGCAGGCTTGTGGGAATGAGCCCTTACTCTGTGGGATCCGACTCTAACTCCAGGTAGTGTCAGAATTGAATTAAATTATAGGACACCTTGTTGATATCTGCTGGAGAATGGCTTGGTGCGTGGGAACAACCCTCCCACCCCCTCATTTTGGTGACCAGAGGTGAAGTGTGCTGTGTTGACTGTGTAAGAGAAAAAAAAAGTTGTGTTTCTGATAGATAAGGCAACTATACTGAAGATAAAAATTTTATGTTCAACAAAACATAAAAAAATCCCTAAACAATCAAGATCCCCAAATAATAACAAGCAAAAACACCTTCCTTAGAAACAAGTATGAGATGATAAATACATTTTGTCTACCACATTTAAACATTTTTAAATATAGGATTTAATATAAGCACTGAACAAGAATGTGACTGATTGACATGGTACTGCTTATATGAGGGATTATGTGAAAAAACTTGAACTGAACAGCATGACTTTTATTTATTCCAGTGACGTGTAGGTTGACATATAGACTGATGTCCCAGAACATTGCTTGTTTGGCTCATTCCTTTGAGCAGCTCCTTGTGTGTGTGTGTTTCTTCTCAGGTTTCCATAATGGAAAGAGATCTCCTGCTTATTACTGTATTCTAGTATTATGTTTTTATTTGGTGGAAATTTGGAAGAGGAAAGGGATTAAATATGAGTTCTCAAAACACTCTGGACCTCTAAATGCTTGCAATTCCTTTGTATGTTTACCTTTGCCTTTGTTATATTGCACATTGTGCTTATTTTATTAGTGACATAGGGTTTATATGAAGAATTTTTGAATAAACACTTGCAAATGCTAAATGCTACAGGATCAGAGATGAGGGAACATGGGCCTTGCTACTAGATGGAGCTGGGTTTTAATCCCACCTTTGGCACTTATTAGATTTCAGAGAGGTTCTTAGCCTTTTTGTGCCTCAGTTTGCCCTTCTGCAAAATGGAGATGATAATACCTTCCTTAGATGCCCAGACTAGGTGCTCTATAAACATAGCTTTACAGAGGAAGCCATAGGGGTCGAGAGGAGACAGAATTTGCACTCTCGGGGCACTTACTGCAGAGTGCTCTGGGTTGGATCCTGAGGGATGGATAGGGTGCTTTCTCCGAATTCTGCTTTTTCACCTGCTTTTTTGTGGCTATGACAAAGTATGAGTCCCTTCGCTACTGCCTGCCTTTGCTGTTACCATGGTGATCCAGGTTCGTTTTAGAAGTAGTCTGTGACAGGACAGATTGGTTTTGCAATTTGTGAAATCTCACTCTCTAAAAATAAGGAGCAAGCAGCCAGGGTGGCAGTAACAACTTGGCGTTGGGGAGAGCTTCTGCCACCCCTCAGCCACACAGTCGCAGAGGACCTATTGTCAGCCTGGCAAGCTGCCAGGTTCTGGAGCTCTGGGTTTATCAGGGGGACAGTCAACCAACTGATAAGTTACAGCAGTTACTGTTAGCTTTTCAGTTTCCTTCCGTCAGTTTCTTTCTTTCTTTTTCTTTTTTCTTTTCTTTTCTTTTATTTCTTTCTTTCTTTCCTAGTTTTTTTGTTTTTTTATGAGACAGGGTTTCGCTCTGTCACCCAGGATGGAGTGCAGTGGCTTCATGACAGCTCACTGCAACCTTGAACTCCTAGGCTCAAGTGATCCTTCTACCTCAGCCTCCAGAGTAGTTGGGACTACAGGAGCTCACCATCATGCCCAGCTAATTTTTCTATTTTTTGTAGAGATGGGTCTCACTCTTGTTCAGACTGGTTTTGAATTCCTGGCCTCAAGTGATCCCCCTGCCTTGGCTTCCTAAAGTGTGAGGATTATAGGCGTGAGCCTCCGGGCCTGGGCTTTTCTTCTTTATCTCTCTCTCTCTCTCTCTCTCTCTTTTTTTTTTTTTTGAGACAGGGTCTTGCTCTGTTGTCCAGACTGGCATGCAGTGGTCAGTGGTGTGATCATAGCTCACTGCAACTTCCAACTTGTGGGCTGAAGTGATCCTCCTGTTTCAGCCTCTGAATAGCTGGGACTCATAGACAGTGCATGCCACCATGCCTGGCTAATTTTTTAATTTTTTGTAGAGATGGGGTCTCACTATGTTGCCCAGGCTGATCTCGAACTGCTGGTCTCAAGTGATCTTCTCACCTCAGCCTCCCAAAGTGCTGGGATTACAGGTGTGAGCCACCACGCCCCACCGTTTCAGTTTCTTTTTCACACCACATGCCCTCAGGTTCCACCCCTTTCTATCATCAAACACCTGTTCTCAGATCCTTCCTCTTACCAAGTTGACACAGTAGAAGTCACTGAAAAGGCATTAAACATACAGATTCTTATAAGTTGATTTCTGAGAGCTTTTTATTATGGAAAAATGCAAACATGAAAAAGTAGACATCAATCAACTTCCGTGATTACCAATTCATGGCCAGTGTATATCCCCATGCAATTTCACCCTTGCCCACATTTTTTAAGCAAATCCTCAAAATCTTATCATAGCCCACAAATATTTCAATAGGACCTCTACAAGATAAGAATTGAGTTTGCATGTGTGTGTCCACGTACGTGTGTTTTTAATATAACCACAATACCATTTAAATTGACCTTGGAGATGTTCTTTATCACTCTCGGAGAAGTTTCGAAGAATAAAATTGTAGACTTGTACTTCTTCCCATGAAAGGTCAATTGCTGCAAGAATTTCCCTATGTAATAAACAATAGAAAATTGAAAAAGTATATATAACAACTCTTTTCAGAAAGTGAACAACAGGAAATACAGGACTGTGAAAGAGGAGAGGAGGGAAACCAGCAAGTAGAGCCCTGTAATTCACCCAGCTCACTGACTGAGGCTGGTTTCAGGCCACTGGGCAGGAAGGAGAACTGAAACAGAGCCTGGCTGCCTCACTGAATTGAGGAGGCAGTGGTCAGAGTGAGGGGAGACCGGCGAGGGTTTGCAGGGCACAGTATCAGTGAGGAGGGGATTGCAGAGGGCAAAGAGGAGGAATGGTAACACGCAGTGGGCACCTTGCTCTTTTTCACTTAATCCATTCATTCACTCATTCCTTTATCATTTAAACATTACTTACAGAGATCCTCATATGGCCAGGCCCTGTTCTGGATGCTGGGGATGCAGCCTGCCTTGTGATGTATTGTCCCATCACTGGCAGCAGTCTCAAGTTTCAGACTGGCAATCCAACTCGTAAGACACAGCAGGATTGAGTCTAACACTGAGTTTACTCTCCAGACGGAAACAGGTCAGGGAAAACAGCATGCAAACATCTTTGGTCTCATCAGTGGTCCAGCAACTGCTTACTGGGAATGCAAACATAATTTCCATGAACCAGGTCAAGGTATGTGTGACTCACCTCCAAACAGAAAATATACTGCCCTAATTACCCACCTGTCTTTTCATATGATTCCAGTTACATAGGCCCAAGGCTGAGTGCCAATTCATTGCTCTTTCAGTAAACAAGAGAGAGAACCAACTCATGGTATGCGATATTTGGCATTTACGCAAGGAAGTGGTGCTGCGAGAAGGCAAACTAGGGTTTGTCTCCCCAAGAAGTTTACCCTTTACTCACACGCACACTTTCAAGGGGAAGACAGAAAAAGCAAGTATATCATAAGACAGTTATTGATAAATGTTTTAATGACCAATAAAGTAGAAAGAGACAGAGAGAGGGTGATGGAAGTTTCCACTTTGTATCTCAGTGAGGGGAGTCCTTGTATATTTGTCAAATTGCTCAGAAGCATTTGCTGAGTCAAAGACTATGTGCATTTATAATTTTGATAAATATTGCCAAATTTCCTGCTGTAGAATTGTTCCATTTTGCACTTCCACCAGAAATCTGCCTATTCCCCCAAACCTTTATCAACACAGGGAACAATCTAAGTTTTGCATGTGAGCCATCTGATATGCAAAGAATAACATCTCATTATTCCTTTCTGTCTTCCTTTTATTATAAATTGAGTCACACATTTTTCATAACATTTAAGAATCATTTAAACTCACTTTTCTGTAAACTGTCAGTTCATGTCCTGCACTCATTTTCTATTGTCTACATTTTATTTCTTTATACGAACTCTTAGTACATTAAGGAAATTACCCTTTTGTCTGTGATAGTCAATACCTTTTTTTAAATTTGACATTTGTCTTTTTGTAAATGTTTTGTTTGTTTTGTTTTGGGTTTTTTGTGTTATTTTCATACATATTTTTTTATTTTTATGTAATTTAATCTATTAATCACTTATGGCATCCTCATTCTGGGATTATAAAATTAATTTTATCCCAGGTTTTCTGATATAAATTGTGTGATATCCTTTTTAATATTTACTTTTTTTTAAGAGACGGGGTCTTGCTTTGTTGCCCAGGCTACAGTACAGTGGTGCAATCATAGCTAATTGCAGCCTAGAATTCCTGGGTTCAAGTGATCCTCCTGCCTCAGCCTCATGAGTAGCTGGGACTACAGGCTTGTACTGCCACACCTTGCTAATTTTTAAATTTTTTGTAGAGACGTAGTCTTGCTACGTTGCCTAGGCTGATCTCAAACTCCTGGCCTCAAGTGATCCTCCCATCTCAGCCTTCCAAAGTGCTGGGATTACAGGTAAAAGCCTCCATGCCCAGTCAATATTTTACATTTTTGATACATTTGGAATTTATTTTGATATAAGGTATGAGATGTAGAATCTAAATTTATCTGTTTTTCCCATATGGCTATTCATTATAACACCACCATTTATTGAATAATAACTTGATTGTATTTCAGAGCATATATATCTGCTTTGAATTGGCCACCTAGAATACACATATTTTAGGCTTTTGCCACAGACTATAACCAGACTTATTACTGCTCAAGTTTCATCTTAAGCACTGTGATGAAAAATGATTTATGAGGAGGATTGCTTAAAGGGTATTCATCTAAAAGCGTGTGTATGTGTGTGTGTGTGTTTGTTTCTTTCTATTTTCCAAGTTTTATTTTTGAAAGACACATGATTATAGACTTTAATATATGGCTCCTATTGTCGTAATCCCCATTAGAAGAAGAGCCTTTTTCAAGTCGAGCATTTCCTTCCTTACTTAGGACCTGCTGAGAGTTTTTTAAAAATTGCTATACAAAATATAAGACTGCATTTATTGTAGAGATATTTTATTCAATGCCTTCTACATAAAATACCCAGTAAGCAACTTTTTTCCCTAAGAATTAAGAGTCAGTAAGCGTTGTTTATCCTCTGGAACTGTGGCTGTTTTGGGGAGGTTGATGTGAATTTCATGACTGATTTCTTTTGGCTGCCAAGCAACAAAGCCTAGAGGTGCCAGGTATAGTTTGGAGTTTGCAGCTCTGGAGTGAGACAGATCTGGATCACACCCCAGCTGTTACCCTGATGAGCTGAGTTGCCTTGGGCAAGCTATTTAACCTCTCTGTCTTAGCCGCCTCATCTGTAAGACAGGGATAGTAATAATTATAGCTGCCTCATTGGGAAGATTAGATGAGGTTGAAAATGAGTGAAGGAGTTAGCACAATGCCAACACATGGCAAGCATTCAATAAATATTAGCTCTCACTATTATTGCGATTTCATGTTGATCAAGGTGTTAAGAAGCACGCCATTTTTAAAAGGGTTGACAGCATTTGTAAGATTAACACAAGCCTTAGATGAACTGACATCCGTTCTTCCCATGAAGAGGTGAATTATTTCTCTTTTCTTATTGTTCTTATTATTTTCTTAATATCCTAGAAACCAGGGCCTTGAAAAAGATCAAACTATCCAAAAACAAGCAAAAAATATGAGTAAAATCTAGTTGTTTTATAGAATTACAGAATCTAGGTGTGGGACCAGAACTTAGATATTATCTAGTTCAGCCTCCCTTCCCAGAGTTACTTGGTAGATATTTAAATAAACTCCAGTATTAACTTTTTTTCCCTATAAGTGAGACTAAGGTATCTTTTAAAGAAATGGAAAGTCTGCTTGAATCAGAATACATACTTATGATTTCTAAACTTCAGGGTGTCACAATATTTTCAGAGCAAAATCATGATACGCTATTTTATTTGGTTTAAATGCCATAGGGAAGCAGTTTCCTCTACTTTTTATGGAAGATCAGCTGCTAGAGAGCGTGAGATCTCACTGCGCTGGGGCACCCGGTCCAGCTTCCGCACAGCCACCCGGTCACCAGCAAGGACTGCCGCCGCTGCTGCGGACAGCAGGTTGTGCTGACCCAGGAATAACAGCTCTGAGCTGATGATGTCAGTAACTTTTAAAATAGCTTATTTAAGAATCTTTTCAGTGACCTCAGATACACTTGATGCCACTTAGCTCATCTGGACATGGGCAGGAAATGTAAGAAGGATGGGTGACAACTGGAACTCCAAGCAGCTGTATCTTAAGAAGCCCATTTTAGGATAGAACTTGTCTGAACAAGTTGAAGATTGAAGATACCATTGGTATCTAGTGTCCTTGATGCAGATATAGAACGAGTATGTCCCTAGCTGTGCAAAATCTAGCATCACAGCCGTTGGTATTTCTCTGTGCTCTGCATATACCTTCTATGATGGTAGCTCTGGCCCCCTTCCTGGGTCCCCTATGTATTTTGGAGATTCTGCAGGAGATGATTCCTGTGGACATAGTCCTATCAGTCACCGTCCACAGTGTCCTCTGTTGGCTCTCCTTACAATTATTTCCTGTAGCCCATGTGGCCACCTGCTGAGGTCTGCTGCATCCAGGCTGCCGATGCCTGATGCCCACGTGTGCAGATGTCTGCACCGAGAGCACTTCTCCCTCCTGCAGAGCCCAGGTGATAGTGCTGCTGCCAGCAGAAGTGCTGATGGGTCAAGTTCTCACAAAGGTGCCCTTGGTCCTCGGCCTTCAGTGTGCTGAAGCCACACCACAGAAGGGGGCACGTTGGCATTAGTGGAGAGTCTGTTAATGGATCACCAAAGCTATATCATAAAATCACCAGCGCTCTTGAAGTGTTTATGGACCATTTTTAAACATGCTTTTATTAAAAATTTAACAGTTTATTTCATAGCACCTAGATTATCACAGAACTACAGACATCTTTTCAGCCTAATAAAGGTTATAAGTTTGCCTTGTAAAAATTAGCACATAAAGTTTCCAACTGGCTTATGTCCTGGTTTTTTTTTCCATTGATTTCTATTACGGCCTTTTAGTTTATTCTATACATACATCATAATTCATTTTACTAATCATTTATTGTTGCACATTTAGATTTTTCCTCTGACTTCTCATTATTATAAACTTGCTGTGATGAACATCCACTTAGCTATTTTTTTCACAGGTATAACTGTTTCCTTAGGGGAGAAAATCCCGGTTGCTAAGTCAAAAGGCTTTTGTTTTTTAAGGCTTTTGATACACACTATTTTAGTTTCTCCATGAAATGGTGGGACTAATTTATATTCCTACCATGCTTTGGATAAGTCTGGGTGAATCATTAAAATAAATGTTTATTGGATTTAAAAAATTACTGCAGTTATACATATATACATGCTATAACAAGTTCAAACAATATACAAGTGATTAAAGGGTAAGGTGAAAGCCTTACTCATTGCTATTCTTCCCACATCCTGAAACATTTGGAGTTATGCTAACGGTTTTGTGTGCATCCTTCTGGATGTTCTGTGTACGTGAAGGTGGAAGGAGGTAATTCTGACACTTCGGCATCTACCTCTTCTGATGTGATGAAAATAACCCTTTTGAAATATAAAATCATTGGTTTTAATGGAAGACATTAATTCACTCTCTTTCATTTCCATATTTATTTCATTCATTTCTGTACTATTTGAAATGCCCACAAATTTGCATTATTTTGATCATCCAAAAAAATAAAAAATATACAAATATATTTACAAATGTGTTAGAACTGGATAACCTCTAAGGGATGCCAGGTGTTTCCCAAAACAATAAAAAGGAAATTTGTTCTATTTATTGTAATGTATGCATATTATAGAATACTGAGAAAACGGTTAGAAATTTAGTTGAGAATTTTTCTGTTGCTATCTAGAGTTGGGAACAAAGGATCATTCTACATCCCATTTGTCTAATCTGCAAAAGGCAGGGGTTTCATCCGTTAGATTAGAAGTGGACGAACTATGGCCCATGGGCTAAATCTAGCTTGCCACCTGTTTTTGTGTGGCCTGCAAGCTAAGAATGTCTTTTACAGTTTTTAATAGCTGAAAATAAAAAGAAGAATAATATTTTGTGACAGACGAAAACTATAGGAAACTCAATTTATGTTCATAAATAAAGCTTTATTGGAACACAGCCACACTCATTCATTTATGTATTACCTGTGGTGGCTTTTGTGCTACAATGGTAGAGTTGAGTAGTTGCAACAGAGAACTGTGGCTCTTAGAACCTGAAATATTTACTATCTGACCTTCTACAGAAAAAGTGTACCAACCCCCGATTTAGGTTTACAAGTAAAAAATAGATTAATTTCCACTACTAAGCAGAAATATCTGTTTACTACTTTAAAGAAGATGAATGATTCCATGGCAGATTTTGGAAAGGAGTCAGAGAATTGCATTTGAGGTGCAGAACACAAGTGAAATCTTGAGAATGAGTGGGCACTTTCCTTAGAAGAATCAGTGGTCCCTTTGGGAATAAGCAAATGTAGGAATTATAGGATCCTTGGGATAGACAGTTGATCTGTCTGACAGCATGCATTTAAAAGTTTGAAAAGCACTAACACATTGTTCTCCAAAGAAACTTTTACTAACTTATATTCTCTCTAATAGTATATGAGAGTGCTCTCAGGCTCTCACCAATATGAAAAACTTTCCAAGCCTGATGGGCAATAAATGTCACATCCTTATTGTTTTAAGTTGTATCTTAAAGAAACTACAAGTGAGGTAGGCATTTTTCATCGTTATTGATCATCTATATTTATTTTGTGAAATGCCTTCTTATATCTTTTGCCCATTTTTTTTCTCTTGGATTTTCTTTTTATATTAGATTTGTAGGAGTTCATCCTGTGTTATGAATAGTAACATTTTGTATTTTTTTTAAGTATTTTATACTTATTTCAAATATTTTTCCAGGCTGTCATCTGTGCTTTAGCTTTTTAAGAAATAGTAATAGCTCATATTTACTAAGCCCTTACAATGTTCCACTCAGCTAAGAGCCGTACACACATTACCTAATTTACTCCTCACTCCAACTTTACAAGGTGGGACTGTTGTTACCCCAGTGTTTCAAACAAGGAAACTGACTCGTCACAGGAAAGCCAAGGCATTTGTCCAATGTCACAGGGCTAGGAGATAGCAAGGCTGGGGTCAGACCCCAAGCAAGATCTTCACCACTCTTCCACACTGCATTCTTCACAGGCATTACCCATCATCTCATTTAATCTTTACAACAATCCTAGAGGTGGGTACTGGTGCTCTCTGCATTTTATAGATGAGGAAAGTGAAGCTCAGAGAGGTAAAGCCATGGGCCCAAGATGAGAGCTAGAGCCTGAATTTGAATGCAGGTCTAGCTGATGTTCTTTCCCATATTACAATTCTAAGGCATCTTTCTTCCACTTTGAGGACCTGTCCCCAAAAGAGCAGGTCTCAGCAGGGTTTAATGAGCTGAGATGGGTCTAGGAAGACCTTGCTAGGAACTGCTGGAGAATCAGGGCTTTGCGTTCAGGCCTTCTGAGCTCCTTTAGAGACCTTCTCAGTTTTCTGACTATGCTTGTTTAGAATGCTCCCTTCCTCTGCCCTAAGCCTGCACGCGCATCACAGTGTGATATGGCGTCATTGCACTGGTTGGTCTCTAATGGGACATTAGAGTCTGCAGGACACTTGCACCTCACAATACCTCTTTCCCCTTACTCTGGACCACATCCTGCCTCCTACTCACTTCTGTTTTTGAAAACACAAGTTGATGTGAGTGGGAGAGGGTGGTGCTAGAATACACCATGGCTGCGAACAGAGATTTCATGGTCTGCATTACGGGCAGCCCTCAAGAAAGTTCACCTTATGATGGGAACCAGAGCAGGCATCTCAGGCCCTGAGATGAAAAGCACATGTCGAGGGGGTGGAATGACTGAATCTAAGGGGTCTGGATCCTCCATGCCACAGAGTTGTATAGCGGCACTGGATTGCTTAGACTCTGTCACATGAGACAGGAATAAATGTATCTTGTTTAAGCTTCTGTTTTATTTTAAACTATGCACCTTTTTGCTAAGACAGCTAATAAGCATATAAAATATATTCAACTGTGTAAGTAATCAGAGAAAAGACTAATTAAAACAAGATACTGTTTTACATTCACTAGATGGGCAAAAATTTAAAAGTGTGACAATACTAATTGTTGACAGAAATGTGGAATAACTAGAATTCTGCTAAAGTGAGAATAAATTTGTAAATTTTGTAAAACAATTTGGTTTTAACTTTTGAAATATGATCCAGCCGTTCCAGTCCTCAGTATGTCCCCAACATAAATGAGGACACATAAGTACAAGAAGACAAGCGCCCAATGTTCATAAGCTCATTGTTTGTAAAAACAAAGAACTGGAAATAATTCAAATGTCTACTAACAGGAGTATTATAAATAAATTCAGGTATATTTACATAATAGAATGCCACACAGAGGTGTAAATACATGAATCCATATACAGCTATATGCACCAACATGATGCATGTGATGTTTGGACTTTAAGAATATAATACTGAGTAATAAAAGCAAGTTACAGAAGAATGTGTATAGTATCATGTTTCCAATTCTTATGCAATTCTCATAACTCTCTGAGGTTATTGATTATGACAAATAGGTATATTTTCTTTTGCTCTTTGCATTGTTCTTTTCATACAGTTATTTTTGATTTGCTTGTTTGTTTTCATATCTGGTTTCATCTTAACGTTTTCCTTTCTGTGTCTGGTTATCTTTTGATGCTATTCTCAGAAATAAGGTACTAAAAGTCTTGCTTGTGGTTGGGTGGAACTTTGCAACTTATCTTGCTCTCAGTGGCTGGCTGGGCAGAGGCCTGGCTGTTGGAGACCTTCACAATGTCCATATCTGAAGGTCATTTCCTCAGAGAGGAATCCCCCAATCATCTTCTGGTCGGGTGTCACCCTGGCTGCTAAAATGCTGGACCCAAGGAGAGGAAGTGAGCTTACCGGCTCACTGCTTGGTATGCAGACTTTATCCCTCTGTCTTCAGCATGTGCTTCAGCTCCATTTTCAGCTGTGACAGTTGTCTTGGAATCCTCTCTTGTCTTTCCTGTTCAATATCTCTAAAATGATTAGTTCTCAAATTATGGTCCACAGGCCCTTAATGGTCTCTGAGACTCTTACAGGGGGTCTAAGAGGTCAAAACTATTTTCATAATAATACTAAGATGTTATTTGCTTTTATTAAGTATGTTGACATACTTAATATGTATGCAAATGCATGTTTGATGATGCAAAATCAATAATGAGTAAAATTGCTGACACCTTAGTATGAATCAAGATGGTAGTTGTGTATTTTTCATTGTGATTCAGGGTGAAAAAAAGCCAGTGTACTTCAAAATGTCCTTGATGTGGCAGTAAAAGTTATTAATTTTATTAAGTCTTTACCCCTGAGTGCATGTCTTTTTAATATCATTTATGATTATCTCAAGGAAAAATACTTGTGTGATTCTTGGAGCTGTGAGCAGAACTAGTTACTTTTTTGGGGAAACACAATTTTTACTTGAAAGAATGACTGACTTGGGTATTTTTTTTTAAGAATCTAGCATTTTATGTGGTAAAGCATTATGATTTCATACATTTATATTATACTTGACAGTGTTCATCTTAAAGGGAAAATATTTGGAAGATGATATCTAAGAAAAAAATTATTTAGGTGATTAAGTACTTTGTTCTTAAGGACAGTATAGACAATTCATCGTGGACATCCACAAAACAGTTAAGAAGCACCTAGAAAAATAATCAGGGTTTCATGTGGTCTAAATAGTAACCAGCAATCATAAATATGCAGCCACTCACCAGCACATGGAGGGCGCTGGGCTCCAGAATATTCCCTTCACTCTGCCCAGTTCCTCCACTATTCTGTTGACTTGGGTATTTCATAGACGTTTCCTTGACAATGAATAAAATGACCCTGTCACTTCAGAGAAAATGGTATTAGTTGCTAATGATATAATTCAAACTTTTAAGTGAAAATTAGAATTTAAAAAAAATTTGTATCTGCTACCATGATCTTGATAGTTTCCTAATAAATTTAAGATTATTTTTGTGAGATTTGTGATGATATTTTAAATGTGATTTTTTAAATACTGTAGAAAAAGCCATTTGAAAGATGTGCATAACCTGGAGAACCCATATTTTTCAAATCATGATCCAAATTGTGCAGAGATAAAATAAATATATTCAAAGTTCAAGGTAGACTAATAATTTTAATATAGCAGAGTACCAAAAGTTTATTGATATGACTTCAAATTTTACATTGCAGCTAACCTTTAAGAAACTTCTCAAGGTCTGATGTTGTTTATAAGAAGAATATACACAATTATCTAAAAAGACTATTGGAATTCCCTTTTCCACATCTGTGTAAGGTCATATTTTCTTCATTTATTTCAACTTCAAGAACATATCACTATGGTTCAAACCCAGAAGCAGCTGTGAGAACCCAGTTGTGTTTTATTAAACTAGACATTAAAAGGCTTTAAAAAAATGTAAAAATAGTGTCACCCATCACTGAATTTTTTGGAAAACAAGACATTTTTCATCAAGAAATGTTATTTGTGTTAACATGTAATGGGGTTTTTATTGTTATTTTTAAATGAATAAGAGAATAATTTTTAAATTTCTTAGTTTATAATTCCTAATTGGTAAATGTCAATAAATAGAAACCACATGAAACAGAGCTCTTTGGGGGTCCTCAGTAATTTTTAAGAGTATCAAGGGGTTTTGAGGCTAATAATGTTTGATCTTCTGCTAGAACAGGAGTGGGGCAGCCATTCGACTATGCTGGCCAGGAGACAGTGACGATCTACTCTTCTGTAAACAGAGATTCAAATATATTCTTCTGCCACAGCACACACTCTGGGTGTCAGGAAATAGGTTCTCACAGATGCTCCTTCCTGCAAATCATTAGGGTTATTTTTATTAATTTTTTGGTTAGCCCATATACTTTATCAAGTCCTTTTTTTTTTAATCAAAAAGACTTATGGGTATATACTTTCCAAGTCTTTAAACACATGAAAATATCTTTTTGAAAAGTCTTAAACATATATGATAGATTGGCGGTCACCTAATATGTTTCATATTTTTGTAGCTAGTTTTCTGATTCATCAGTTTGGTTTTCTGCGGCTCCCATCCGCTCTTCTTTTGAGCTATTGAATCTGTAACCACACGTGGAACCAGATTGGCCAGAGTTTTGCCAGAGGCTCTAAGCCAGAAAGTAACTCACTGGTGTCAAATACCTTTACATTCTGAGGAAGGTTCTAGATCAGGAGTCTGCACACTTCTTCTGCAAAAGGCATGATAGTAAATATTTCAGGCTTCGTGGCTTGGTTGTATGATGGCTGTCAACTACTCTGCCTTTGTAGTGTGAAAATAGCCATAGACAAAATCAAAATGTTTTGATTTTTTAAAAAGACATTTAACAGTGGCAAAACCATTCTTCTCTCATGGGCCCCACTGAAACAGGCAGAGAGGTGGATGTAGCCCCCGTGCTGCTCCCACCCTGCCCCAACTCCTGCTGCAGTTTGCTGGCCCCCAGGCCATAGTTTGCTGACCCCTGGGTTAAACCATTCACCATTCACACAGGACTTGCCAAAGGGGTAAAACGGTTCTACTAGATCAGCTGATTGCTGGGCTCCTGCCTGCATGTTGAAATTGGGACAGTTGGGGAGGGGATTTGTGTGTGTGTGTTTGCACACATGTATGTTTGTGTGTGTGTGTTTGTGTGTAAGAGAGAGAGAGAGAGAGAGAGAGACAAGGTTCCACTGTGTCACCCAGTTTACAGTGCAGTGGCATCATGATAGCTCACTACGACCTCAAACGATCCTCCCACCTTGACCTCCTGAAGTCCTAGATTACAGGTGCGCACCACCATGCCCGGCTAGGGAGGGGATTTCGTTGGAGCCTGGTCAGGGTGCTGTGTTGCTCACTCCCTATTTCTCCCCATCTGGGAGGGGAGGACATGCTCCCCTCGCCTCAGACCAAGTGAGAGAGATTTCAGGGGGCACTTTCAGAGTGCTCCACACCTGAAAGGTTTGAAGAAGGCAGGCCATGGTCAGAGTTGAAAGCAATGCACTGGAACAAAGCTGCACTCCCGCTGCCTGGAGGCCCGAGAGCTTGGCTGCTGGGGCCAGATGCAGACCCTTGAGGACAGCCTGCCTGGGGTTGGCTTGCAAAGGATCCTGTCGAAGAGGACCAACCGGAGGGATGAAGGGACCCCTTACAGAGCTCACTCCAGAGAGGGGGGAGTGGCACTCAAAAAGCCAGGAGGGCGACCTTGTCCACATCAAGGGGATTGTCATCTTCAGTCCCTGATGGCAGAGCCAGCACAAACATGAGCCAGCCACGGTGCATCAACCATGCAGGGGCGCCAATGCCCCATTCAGGGACTGAGCCTGCTGGGCACAACCTAGTCCACGGCTGGCCATAGTGGGCCCCGGGCCTCAGGCAACTGATTGATTAGGGCCACCTGGAAGGAGTCTGCACTGTAGGGCATCTTCATGGTCCTTAGGATATCATGAAATGCAGAATTTTTCAAATTAACTTGTAATGACATATAGAAATGAGGAGTTAAGA
The DNA here is from genome assembly GCA_028533085.1 of Varecia variegata. NCBI lineage: Eukaryota > Metazoa > Chordata > Mammalia > Primates > Lemuridae > Varecia > Varecia variegata. The sequence continues at coordinate 48,080,250 of CM052437.1, forward strand.
CCCAAAGCCTAATAGTCTCCCCTCCCCCTTACGTACCAGAACTACTCAGGAGACAGGCCTGGTGAAGTATCTTTCACCCTGGAGAGAACATAAAATCAACCCAGCAGATGGGGCTGGAGAGGGAGCTGGGCTGGGGTGAAGGTGATCACAACCTTCTCCCCCTACTCCACACTTCAGATTGGGTTTAGAAAACACTGTAAATTTCAAAAAATGTTTGTAGTGTTTTATATTACACTGGACTAGAGTTGTATGATTGCTAGACTGATTTGGATTTTTTTAAAGCTGAGAGTTATTAGGAAATTTGGGAAACCTGCCCAAGATTTCATCCAAGGGACCGAGAAAGAATTATGAGAGTGGGGAGTGCTGAGAAGAAATACAGGATTCAACCATGGTACCCTACTGGTCCTGCTCTTTGATGAATATGTTACATTTGGAGCTATCAAATGTTTCCACATCTACTGATTTTTTTATTTGCTCCTTGTCCTTCAAGAGCAGGATCTATATATTTCAATGTTAGATTTGAGGTAAGTTCTGTTCCTGTTCATGTCATTCAAGCCCAAACAACAACAAAAAAGTAAGGTTAATTTTAGATTCATTGTATCTGGGCAGGAGAAACCCCTTGACCACGGTGCTTAACTGGAGGAGGAGACTTTTACACAAAAGAAAAAGGTACCTTTTCCCCAGGGTAGCCTGAACTCCTGTTGGCACACAGGTCTGGGGGGCTCCTGAGACACAGCTTGGATCCCAGCCTTCAATTGCCCCGATGGCTGGCCGCCATTGTGCAGCAAACAAACTGCTAGGTGTTCTGTAAACCTGCAGCTCCCCCTAGCCTGCCCTTTCTTTAGAGCAATTGCCCTCATTGGCAGGCAGAATAGCCACGCTTCTCCTTAGGAAGTCTGCTCTCTGTGTACGCGGGAGCTGGCAGAGTACCCGCGCACTCAGCTCGCCGCACTTCTCTGACTGTCCTAGCAGAACTGGTACTTGGTCCCCGTCAATCCTCAGCAATCCACGCCTCAGCAGCTAGAACTCTCAGCTTGCCTGTATTAATGGGATTCTTCCAGAGGATCCCTTCTTTCATTTGTTGGTTGTTGGGGGCAGTGCAATGCCCTTATTTAATAATACTTCTAAAAATCTGAACTCTGAATGCTTTTCATCTTGAAATAACCAGAGAGTTGTACCCTGAATTAAAATCTTGACCTTAACAAAGGCATACACTTTGTTGTATAGCAATCTGCTATACCTCCGTAATCCTCAGGGGGAAAGAAAGAATTGACCAGACAAGGGTCCAGTTACAAAACAATTCTTAAGCATTTCAAGCCTTTCTGAACAAATAGAATGTGAATGTCACCATATGGAAATTGTATCAGAATCTCCATCTGTACATGATAAAAATTAGGAAGATGAGGATGAATTGAAAATGTTTTCTTTTTATTAAAATGACCCTTTGTCTTTATAATAATTTTAGTTTTATAGAAAAACTAAATAGTACAGAGTTCTCACATACCTCACATCCAGTTCTTCCTGTTATTAACATTTATATCAGTGCAACATATTTGTCATTATTAATTAACCAATATTGATACACTTTGTATTTAAAAAGTCCATACTTTCTTTAGATTTACTTAGTTTTTCTCCTAATGGCCTTTCTCTGTTCTGGGATCCCATCCAGGACCACATTACGTTTAGTCATCGTAGGCTCCTCTTGGCAGTGACAGTTTCTCAGACTTTCTTTGGTTTTGATGACCTTGTCAGTTTTGAGGAGTACTGGTTGGGTATTTTGGAGAATGTCACTCAATTAGGGTTTGGTCTAGCATTTTTCTCATGATTACATATCAAGGGTACACACTATAACCTGACTCATCAGCACTGATGTTAACGGTGATCACCCGGCGTTGGCTGAGGTAATGTTTGTCAGGTTTCTCTGCTATTAGTTACTGTTTTTTCCTTCTTTCCATACTGTACTTTTAGAAAAGTCACTACATGATGCCCACAATTAAGGAGTGAGGATTTATGCTCCACTTCTTTGAGAGTGGAGTATTTACATAAATTATTTGGAGTCGTTGGAATCTTGAAATAGATTTGTCTGTTCTCCCTCTACTTATTTATGTATTCAGCCGTTTATTTATTTATTTTTATAACCCAATACTACTTTATTTATTTTCTTGTTCAGATTTTTCCAGCTATGGCCACGGGGAGCTTTTTCAGTTGGTTTGTGTATCCTTTTGACATAACCCATCATTGTGGGGTTTTTTTTTTTTTGGTTGTTTTTTTAATTAAAAATTTTAGCACTTTTCACTTTCTGGTACTACAAGATGCTTTGGGGTCATCTTGTGTATTTCCTGCCACAATCCTAGAATCAGCTATTTCTCCATGGACCTCTAGGTCCTTTTATTGGAGAATAGTGTTAGTAATCAAGACCTGGGAGTGAGGTGTGCTTGTTACTGCCAGGGCGTTGCTGCTTCTAGGCCTTCTCAGCTGACAGAGCAAGGAAATATTATGTGTGGAAATGCTTTCTTTGGAGCAAATGGGTATATATGTATTCACACTTTGATGTATTTTTTTGTCATTTCGATATGAATTTGTATGTGTGTGTGTGTGTATGTCTACAGTAAGCGTTGCTCAATGTGTGGGCTCAGTTCCCTGTCTTGAAATGGAAGCCCACTGGGCACCAACTACATATCCTCTAATGGGTTTAAGTGAATTAGACAACTTAACTCTTTCCTGTTCTTGGGAGATAATTCTCCATGGATCCCTTGTGTTTCTGTGCAACTTGCAAGTAGAAGAACTCTCTTTTTATGGATGCTCGTATAGTAAACAACAGCCTTGAAGACAGAGGTCATGTCTCCCTCCGGAGCAAAGGGCAGACTGATTTACTCTTCAGTAAAATAAAGGTACTGTCTCCCTCTGAGGCAAAGTTTGGGCAAGTTTGCTTGTAGCCCAGGACAAAAGATTCATGCTCCCTAAACTCAGGGTTCCTCAGCTGTGATGCAAACCGTCAGTATGTGCAGCATGCATCTGGGCAGCTCCACTTTGCCCTCAATAGCATTTGGGGCCAAGAGGAACCAATACAAGCATGAAGCTCATCCTGTTTACTGTGCCTTGAGTAGCAAAGTCATTTGTCTCATCCAAACACCCAGAAGTCTTGTGTCTTCTGTGAGCTTCCATGAAGCTGGTGGGGCTGACTTGTTAGCATACAAGTTGGGTCAAATCTCAGACTGGTCACAGATTTTGACACCTTTCTATTAATTTATATTTACTACTAGCAGTATTCTGATATTTCTCAGCTAAATTTAAGTTCTTTTTGAGTTAACAATGCTAAAAAATAAATTTTCAAAAGAAATAAAGTTATGACTCTTACATATAATAAAATGAAAATATCAACATATTATTTAACTCATGAAATAAAGAGGAAACCAGCCAGATGTCACTACTGCTGGTTCAAAGGAGAGGTCAAAGACAAATTTATAGGGAGTCAAGGAATGTTGAAATCCACTTACAAATGGACACAAAACTGGCTTCTTCCGTGGAAGGTGGGTGGGGGAGTGGGGTGAGGTGGAGTCTATTGAACCTCTATCAGACAGAATTTATTTGCATGTCTGTAAACAAGAATTATTTGCATTTATCCACAATTTACAGAGTTGTAAAACAACTCCAAGACAAGAAAAGGCACAAACTCCATAGAAACAGATAACCTGGAAAGGTGTGCTGCAAACAATGCATAGTTTTCCACTGAAGACACACAGTAATCCTTTTTTGCTTATTCAAAAAAGTCTTAACTTTCCCTGATAGCAATAAAATGTACTACAAGAATGTTTCCAAGGTTACTGATCCAATGTGTGACATAAAGAGATTTTAAAAAGTAAGCCTAGACACACATATATAAGAAAGATATTGGAAGAGATTCTAATGATCTGGCCTGAGAAGGGGATCTGACACCGCAGAGAAAAATGTGCTCCAACTCTGTTGAGAGGAAGTGCTAACCAGTGTCATTGATTCAGACAGTTCCCTCTATTGACCACTAGGTGCCGCTAAGCAGGCAAGACGACCCCTGGCAGGAGGGGGAGGGGCAAGCGTGGCAACATCTAATCTATCAATGGTCATGTTCAGCAGATTCGCAAATTTGGGAGGTTCCTTGGTGGCAAGACATTTTTACCCCTGCACCTATTCCAGCACCTTGCACATAGTAAGCACTGAATACTATGTTTCTTGAAATGAATTTAATTGTTCAAAACACAGCGTGGGGTGGAGGTAAAGGAGTGCTTTTACACCCTAGGCATTCGAAAATAATAAGACGTTCCTGAGTAAAAGATCATACTAGGAGAAAGGGAGAAAACATGCCAAATTCGAAATCACTCGATCAATTAAACAAAAGGAGATACATTTAGCTATGACATCATACTTAGTAAATCTATGCACTGTTTCCAATACCTGTACACATGTAGCAAAATACTTGTTTGAATGCAGATGTGGCAAGTCACCCCTTTGTTTTGCCCAGGTGCCATCAAATGTGGTTTCCTCCATTCCCAGCCATCCCCAATACTTTCTAATAATTTCTAATTAATTTGGTGCAATGAGAAACTGATGACAAGCCATCTATAATTTTATGTAATCTACATTAGTATAAAATGAAAAGTGAAAAGTAGAGGGCAGTGACTGCTGATTAGAAACGTAACTGGAAGGAAGAGAAGAGGGAATTGGGAAGCTCTCAGAAAACCCCAAGAACAGAATTTCTCTCCCCTAACTTTCTTGGCTCCTCTGATGCCTTTGTGGAAGTCCATTGGTTTTGCCCAGGGACCTTTCACTCTTCTGCTGTTAATAAACAGCACCTTGATTTTACTTTGGGAGACAAGTCCCTTACCCCATTCAGTTCACATGCTCCCCCTTCTGATGCCTGAGAGAGAAGCACGAACCCAAGCTAGGCCTGCTCCCCGGAGACTATCATAGAGCCTGAACACCATTGGAATTCTTTCCTCTTGATGTCTTGCTTTCTGGAATCCCACAGCTGCCCTGGTGCCTGCCCTTTCAGAGTCTGAGTCTTCATTTTTCCTTCTAGTCTGTGAACCACGCCATTCTTTTCCAGGAAATTCCTATTTGGCTATATTAGCCAGAGTTGGTGTCTGTTGAATGTTGCCAAACAACATTGATTGGTGTAATGAGGAAAAGGAACTAGTAGGAAATACAGTCCTATGATTGCTTCTATAGTCTCTGTTGAACTTATTGAAAAGAGTTAACCCTAGGATAATGGAGATTTACCTTAAAGATGAGGAATAACTAACATTTACAGACACTTACTATATTCCAAATATTCTTCTAAATATTTACATGTATGTCTTATCTAATCTTCAGAATGACCCAATTGGATAGATGCTATAATATTATTCCCATTTTACAGATGAGAAAACTGACAGGCAGAGTAATTAACTAACTGCTAATTTTCCTGTGATCAGATTAACATTTCTCAAAGTTTGTTCTATAGAATATTCATTTTTCAGAATTGTGTAAGTGTCTTAAGGCTGCCATAACAAAGTACCACAAAATGTGTGGCTTAAAACAATAATTTTAATTTACTGTCTGACAGTTCTGGAGGCTAGAAGTCTGAAATCAGGGTGTCGTAGGACCATGCTCTCTATGACGGCTCTAAGGGAGAATCCCTGCTTGCCTCTTGCAGCTTCTGCTAGCTGCTGGCCAGCCATCCTTGGCATTCCTTGGCTTGTAAATCCATCACTCCAATCTCTGCCTCTGTAGTCACATAACTGTTTTCTTTCTGTATGTTTCTCTCCTTTTCTTATAAGAACACCAGTCATATTGGATTAAGGACCCACTGACTCCAGTATGACCTCATCTTAACTAATGATATCTGCAATAACCCTATTTCCAAATAAGGTCATATTTTGAAGTACCAGGGGTTAGGACTTTTTGGGAAACATAATTCAATGCATATCAAAAATGTTAATAGAAAACCTATCTAACAGGTACAATGAACACTATTTAGGTGATGGGCACACTAATAGCTCTGACTTAAGCATTCTAAAAGCTATCCATGTAACAAAAACATTTGTACCCCCTTAATATTTTGAAATAAAAAAAAGTTCATAGAAATTGTTCAAAAAAGAATTCTGTGGTCAAAGGAGTTTGGAAAACACCATTATATTATAGGATTCTTTGCTGTAATACTTGGCAGGGAGGAGGGTAGCTTTAATTTGTTAATCTGTGAGGAGAGTTGCCAAGCTGGGACTGTTATGTACAGTTTCTCAAAAACATGTTTGATTATGGATTCCTTTTTTACAAGCCCACTGTGGGATTAGCATTCAATGTGGAACACCTTTCTCATGCCCAGTGGGATGCTGCAGCACCCTCCGTGTTGTCCCTCCCAGGTCTTCTGGTTTTACCTCTTACCTGTGGTCCCAACTTGAATAGCTGAGCCTGAGTGTCCTTATCTCTAAGACAGGGACAATAATACACTTTCCTTATGAGTTTCTCATGATGACTTAACCTAAATTAGGTAGGCTGAAAAACACATGGTCCAGTGCCTGGCATGGAAAGAAAAGAAATAGGCATTCACTTAATAGTCAACTTGATTATGCTAACCAGACAGTTCTGAATTTCTTGGCATTATTATTAGGAATTTCCAGGATCTCAAAAATAATCCCTAAATAGGACAATTTCCACCAATAAGGTTTTCTTGTTCATCTTCCTCTTACTTTCATCAGTTTTTTTTTCTCTTTAGGAGAATGATTTTCTTTATGGTAATAAAGAAAATATTCAACTCAACCGTAATTTTAATAAATCCCCAACATTAGCAAAGAATGGTTTGTTAGCTCTGCAGTTCCTTATTCTGATCTTCCACCCCAGTGAGGGGAAGAGGATGTGATCATGTGCTCGTAGCAGAGGGGAAATTGTGAAAGAGACCCGCTGTAGAAAAGGCAGCCCGCAAGCACCTCGGCTCTCAGAGGAGGTTGAGCTGCTGGGACGACTTGTCTGAGAGTGGACCGTCTGTCTGTCCATCCGACATGGAACCAAAGCAGATCAGGGAGGGCTACCTTGTGAAGAGGGTGAGTAAAAGTGCCACTTACAAGAGGGTGGGGGAAGACCGGCTGGGGAGGACTGGTGTCCAGCTTTTTGCTTCACTTGCTCACTCATTTTAGGAATGTTTCATTCTGAACCTATTGGGTTGGAATAGCAGAGCATGGCAGCCTGTAGAATGTGGGGTTTGGCAGGGGGAATACATATTCCAGTGAAGGGTAGTTAAGAAACTGCCTTCTGTTTCTTAAGGGCGCACTAATCCTGCTCAAGCTTCCTCACGGTTTGATTTGATGGGTCTGAGAATTCCAGACTGCAGGCTCTGGAAGGCAGGGACCTAAGCTAAGTCCCTCAGGCTTTAGAATATCCTTTCCAAGAGCCATATGCACACATTCTGCCAAAAGACTCAAACTCCTGTGCTACAGAGTTTACTTGGAGAGACTATTCATTTGTTATTTAAATTCTACTGCCCGTTAGTTTTTTTGGAGGGGAAGAAAGAATAAAGTGATTAAAGATGAGTTGATTATAATGATACAGTAATTACAGATTATTTCTTGGGCCATCTTCTTAGAACAGATGCATTAAAAATCTTATCTTTTTTATTGGGCTGAAATTTCTTCACTCACAATTCTTAGGAAATTTGTGTAACATGCCATCGAGGTCTTAGATGCACCATTTTAAAGATTAGAATATAGAGATTCAAGTTTACTCAAAAATGCTAAGTCTCACTGGTGTTACATCAGGAAAATTGAGTTTTGTTAGCACTGTTGGTCTTTCTTCTGATGCTGGGTGTGTGCAGTGTGTGCTGAGTCGTTGTGAAACCACCCAGAATGGTGAATTCACACGCAGGGCCCATTGGCATCCTGTGGGCAACACCCAGATACATAAGCGTGCTCACACCAACCCAAGTGAGCTCAGTGTTTCAGAAGTGAACCGAATTTAGTACATTCCTTCAGATGCCTAGCTTTTTAATTGAATGAACACGAGACTTTGTTTTAGGCCATTCATTTGGGGTTAAATAGCATACATTGGTGCCTGATTCCACTTTGTTTTCAGGCTGAGGGGACCTTAGGACATCTGGCCTAATTCCCTCATTTGCAGAAGACACAGACCCAGAAGGCTCAGCAACTGCCCTAGGTCACATGGCTGTGACATAGCTGGGACCAGGAGCCCACTCTCTGACTCCTGGGTTTCTGACCTATGGCACTAAGCTCTGTTCAGCACCCCTGCATTTTCTTAAAGAAAATTCAACACATGGACTGCCATGTGAGTCATATTTAACTCAGGCTAGTTTTCAGCCCAGGGCCTTGTAAAGCAAAACCTTGCAGTTGGTTCATGAAAAATCTTACTTGTTGATATTCTTACTGTTAAAATTAATCTTGACAATTTAATTCTAAAAACATGGATTGCATTGCATATAACTCATGCACAGAAAACAATAAACAATAACAAATTAGAAAGGGTCATTTTGTTTTAATAAAACACCATGGCCCCAGGGAAAATTTTTTTTTTCTAGTGTGGCAGTCCGTGTGTTAATCTAAGTTAGGGTTTATAATGTATTTGTGGTGGTGAGAGTTATGAATTGGTGCTGGAAAATAAATGGACACTCAGTAGATAATCTCTCTGGCTAGCCATACTTTGAAACATCCTTTGGAAAAGACACACATCTGCACAGAGGTATATGTAGATTCCTTGCAGTAGACACCAATGTGCTCTCTGAGAACCAATAATAATTAAAATTGACTTATTTCTTTCCTGATCACTTGGGCTAGTATCCTGAGAAGCAAGTAAATGGAAACATTTCTGCAAGGTTTTTGCTTTTTAATAAATTAGAAATATCTTGCAATGAAAATCGCTATTATAAAGTTTGTATGCTCATATTTTAAACTCCCAGAATTACAAAGATATGAAGACTAAATCTCTAATAAGTCAGGCTGTCTCACTAGAAAGTGGGGATGATGGAGTCAGGGTTGTGAAGCATAAGGACTTAAATGTTTTTAATCAGGGAGAGTAATTCTCGCAGATTATGGCCTGTAAAAGCCAATCTAGAAAATGTACCTAGAAGAAAACATAGTGAAATTTCATATTGATAGTTCTATACTTTATATCTTCCTTAATTTTCATGCTTATAATTTATATTTTTCCATAATTTTTGCATTTTTCTCTGGGACCTTTTGAACACTCTCTGATGTAATGCATTAACATTCTCTAATTTGGCATCTTTAAGAAATGTTTGGTTCAGAAATATTCCCTTTGTCAGCTGCAGAACTAAACTCAAAGCCAGAATTTGCCAATAAGGTATTAAAGTACTTAAATTTTTTAGACATTAAGTTTCTTACAAGTATCTCATGTATGGATTAAAAACTATATACATCAGAAATCTAGCACATAGCGTGTGCTACATAAGCTACATAAGACACTGATTATTAGTATTAGTATTAATATACACTTCAGTAAACAGTGAATCCCCTCCTAGATGCTAATAGGAGTACGTACTGGTTCCTGGGTTGGTTGCCAAGTTAATCATGAAGGAAGAGCCATGAAAATCTTTCTCTGACAAGACTGTTAGGAGCCCTGGCTAGGGTTATTGATGTTAAACATGACAAGCAATAATAGATGAATCTTTCCTCCTTCTCTTATGCAGCTTAAGATACCTGGGTAGTAATAAAGAACATCTTTCTCCTATGTCTCATTTTATGAAATAATTTTCTTGGAGATAAGATATTTTGGGAAGAAAAAAAGTACAACATTAGACTATGCTGGTGCAGTTTTGTCAAGTCAGAACTCTCGGGGTAAACAGTCAATGACGCTAACTATAAAGTGTTTCTGCTTTTTTCATGTGCAAGAGAACTGTCCACATTTCACAATTCAGGTTTCCTCTTTTGCCTCCTGATGGGATCTTTAAATAAAGATGATGGTTAAGAGGGGGAGGGAAAACACATGATTCTGTCACTTTCCACTGCTGTCATTCTTAATAACATCCAGGTTTCCCTGCCTCAGTCTTGTCATTTTTGATTTACAAGAAAGTGCTTAGAGCCAACCACGTAGCGGCTAGCTGCTATGCAAATATGACCTCATTTAATCCTAACCACCCTGTGCGATCCCCATCTTACAGATGAGAAAACTAAGGCTCAGAGAGAATAAGTGACTTGCTCACAGTCAAATAGCTGGTGAGAAGATGACTTGGGATTCAAACCCAGGCCTGCCTACCAGCAAAGCCCACTATCTCATGGGTCCTGTGCAACATTCTGAAAGGCAGGCTCACCCAAGCCAGCAAAACAGAGATCAGATGAACTCCCCAATGCCAGAGTGGGGCCTGGATAAACTGTATTGTGGGAAACATTGGGTTTAGTAACCTCAGCCTTCCTTTCTCTCTGATTAGGAAGTTACTTTCTAGGCAATAAACATATTTGGAAGGTCCTTGAACACATACTACTGAAATGGATATGTTTATAATCATAGCTGTAAAAAAGAGAGAGAGGAACAAATTACTTGCCATAAATAACCTAGACTGCTCCAAGTCATTTTTCAAACTAATCTCATTCCAAGAGGTTTATGGAGCAAGCTGTCGCTTCCATGTCAACCAACCCAGCAAGCATTTCATGCGGCAGGACAAACTCACAAGAGTGGCTTAGGGATTTGGATGTCCTGTGAGGCTGGGAGAAAGCACGGGAATCGGGGTGATGGAAAGAGAAGGACAAGTGGCTGAGGCAGGAAGGAAAAGGACTGTCGCAAGCTGTGGTGGAAGGGGAAAGCCTGAGGCAAAAGGGAGAGCAGGAGAGTCAGGGGGCCTGGCCTAGGAATTCTTCCCCGCAGCTACATTGTCTTCTGGACAGGTTGAAATAATTGCCAGCGATTTGCACCCATTGATCCGTCATCATTGCAATAGCTACATATGTGGTGTGTACTCTGCAGCAGGGACAGTTCTAAGCATTTAATGCATTAATGCATTTATATAGCATACTTATAAAGACCCTACAAAATGGGTACCATTATTGTGCTTACTTTACTGATGAGGCAATTGAGATACAGAGAGGCCAAGGACCTTGTTCAAAGTCACACAGATAATAAGTGGCAGCACAGATTTGAAACTCAGCAGTCTGGCCCCAGCAACACACAGAGCCTAACTACTCTCCGTGTGACCCTCGTGGGCTCATATTGCAGTGACTTTCTTTTCCAAAGCACTGTTGCTATGATGAGTGGTACCCAGGAGAACCTCATGCCAGAATGACTCTGCAGTGTTACCCACAAAACTGTACTCTTACCTGTCTATATGGTTACCATTTCTTGAGTACCTACTGCATGCTAGCCACTATGCTAAACCTTTAAGTAAATTATCTCATTTAATTGTTACAATAATGGGAAGTAGGTACTTTGTCACATTCATTTTACAGGTGAGGATACTAATGTTGGGAAAAATTAAGTAACTTGCCTAACGTCACAGAACTTGGAAGAAGCAAACTTGAGATTTGAATCTAAATCTAAGACTCCATAAATCATGCTGTTCAGCCCTCTGCACTGTTTCTGTCTTGCTTATTTAATGATTTTATTGAAAAATTGTCTAACCTGGAAGAGTTTATTTACATAAAAAATAAACTACTGAATAGACTAGTTCGCTTACCTTCAATGAGTTTACATAGGTACAAAACAACCATTTGTTTGGGATGTTATGCGGTGATTTTACGAGTCAGTTTGGAAAACTGGAAGGTATGATTTATGACGTAACAGAAATAAGGGCGTAATTGAATGCAACATCCACTTAAAATAACATGTCCCATGGGTGTGGGAAAATAGGTAATAGTGACTCATAGTTCCATTTTAGTTAGATACATAGTTTTGACCATAATGTAATTTTCCTTTGAATTCTAGTGATACGTCAGCAGATGAAAAGAGAAGTTGAGGGAAAGGGGAAGTTAAAAATGGTGTCCTCACTTTATAGGAAGTGTATGGCAGGGGTTCTAAACACAAAAATCCAACTGCCCCAACTCTCAGCCACTGGCTGTGGAGTCTTTCAGTGAAACTGGACATACCGAGGAAAGCACACTCCAATTTGTGCATTCGTCACACTGACCTAGGGGTCACTCTCTCCCCTGATAGCTTGTGAACTATTTGAGAGGAGAGACTGGATCTTGTTCATTTTTATAGCCCCAACACCCGGGCCAGTGTTTGAAATGTAGGAGCTGTTCAATCATTATTTGTTGAAGGACCATGTCTCAATGAAAGAAACTTGCCTAAAACAGACTCATAGAGACCAAGGAATCAGGATTCCATATTGTAGCCACTTTTTAAGTATTTTAAAAAAGTCATTTCTGACAGGGTACTCATTTTTAGATGATTATGTAAAATATGTTTCTAAGATTTATTATTTCTTTTGGCTTGCAAGTGTGGCTCAAGTGTTAGCAGGAGCATCTGGAAATAGCAGAGTAAGTGGAAGTGGAGCAGTGGGCTCTTTGGAATAGATGTGTCGGATCTCAGTGTAGAAATGGAAGTTACATATGTAATTGAACTTCTCCTCTATGGCCTGCATTTCTTTTACTGATCTGTTGACAAGCATGCTTGAACACTTCTCTTGTCAGGGAACTCACTAATTTAATTTTCTCCCTTAGATTAAGCAGAAACTGTTTTCCTGAAACCTCTACCTACAGGTACTACAAAACAATCTAGCTGTTTCACATCTTTGAAGACAATTCTCATCCACTCTGCTTATCTCTTTATGGGTTAAAACCCAGCCAGTTCCTTCAACTATTCCCCAGGAGAGATGATGCCACCTTGGTTCTCTCTTTTGAACAGGCTTCAGTTTATCTGCAGCTTTGAGGGTCCCTGTACTCAACGTAGTTGTCTAGGGGCACCTGATAACCATAGACTTGCAGGTAGAACAGGTAGTAGTCAATGAGTGCTTACTTACTATGTACCAGATATTGATTGAAGCAATTTACATGGATTGATTTATTTCATTTCCCAACCACCCTAATAAGTAGGTATCATCATCTCCATTTGCCAGATGAAGAAAATAAGATTTAAAAACTTGCTCAAAGTCACATTGCTAGAAAGTAGCAGAGTTGAGATTTGACCCTGAACTTTCCAGCTCCAGAGCCCATGGGCACCTGCTGGCTTTGTTTAAAGTTAGAGCCCGTGCCTGTAATCCAGCTACTCTACTCGGGAGGCTGAGGCAGGAGGATTGCTTGAGCCCAAAAGTTCGAGACCGGCATGGGCGATGTAGCCAGATCCTGTCTTGAAAAAATAAAATAAAACAAAAAGTTAGGATATCACTTTCCTTGCTTTAGATCTTTTGCTTTTATTTATGCAGCTCACAGTGAATTTAGGTTTTTGATAGCCTACTTCAAACTGCTGATACATAGCGCTCTTTTATTTTTCACATCTTTTTAAAAAGATTTTAAAAAGTCTTTTAAAAAGGTTATTAAAGAAAAAACTGTATCTTATTATTTTAATTTGCATGTCTTTGATTGCTGTTGAAGCAATGCATTTTTGTTTATTGGACCTAGGTATTTCTTCTTTTGAAAATTGCCTGTTTATACTGTTTGACCATTTAAAAAAAATGGAAGTGTTTTGTATATCTTGTAGTGATTCTAAAGAGTTTTTAAAAATATATTAAAGATATTAACCTTTAATCATATGATAATATATTGTAATTACCCTTTGCTTTTCCTTTGCTTTTCAGTTGTTGCAATTATTTTAAATGTACAGAGGTTCATTTTTTTGTATGGTCAACTATCTCATCCCTTATTTTGGTGTCATGCAATGTCAGACTATTATGTGCTAAATTATGCCAGTCCCATGATGATGATCAGCTATTCACTGGGAAACTTTAAATCTGACTCAGCATCTAAAACCTGCCCATTGCAGACAAGTAATTTTATAGGTTTTGGTATATAATGGGAGAAAATAGACATATGCTATACATGCATACATACCTATATATACACACACATATAAATATGGAGGTATATCTCTCCATATAGCATATGGAGATATATATGTGTGTGTATGTGTGTGTGTGTGTGTGTGTATATATCTCCATTAGAGTGAAATATCTAGCTAAGTGGTCTAAGGAAATTGATCCAAATTCCAGAGTTACTCAAAGTTATGCAAGAACCAAAATGAAGACGGCATCTGGAAGGAAGGGAAAGAGCATAAAACTGAGAATCCGGAGACCTGGTTTCTAGCCCCAGTTTCACATTAACTGATCAGGAGTACTAGGCCAGTCACTTAACTTGGCCTTTCATTTTTATCTATATGATGAAAGTGTCAGTAGATGATCCTAAATTCCTCTCTGGTTTGGACATTCCATAATCACACATCCAGGTATGCTCTCGGGTGAGCGCCAAGAGGGTTGGGGCCAGAAAGGGGAAAATATAGGGATGGCCGTGGGGAGGTGCTGCCAGGTTATCGAGTGGGAAACTGGTGGCTGCAGCAGTGTCCAAGAGGAGAGAGAAATCACCCCAATTCTACCATGCTAACCTAACTAGCCACTATCTAACCTGGAAGAATGTTTAAGTATTATAAGTGGTCAGATTTCTCTTATTTTATAAAGTATTAGCCTCCTAGTTTGACTGCACAATAAATGTGATGATCTTGAATCATCCTCCAACCATTCCCCCCTCCCTGTCTGTGGGAAAATTGTCTTCCATGAAACTGGTAGTGCCAAAAAGGTTGGGGACCACTGCCCTAAATGACTCAATAATATCCTAGATAGCTACTTTTAAAAAAACCCACAATTCGGCTAGGTGCAGTGGCTCACACCTATAATCCTAGCACTCTGGGAGGCTGAGGCAGGTGGATTGTTTGAGCTCAGGAGTCCAAGACCAGCCTGAGCAAGAGTGAGACCCCTGTCTCTACTAAATAAAACAGAAAGAAATTAGCTGGATGACTAAAAAAATCTATAGAAAAAATTAGCCAGGTATGGTGGCACACACCTGTAGTCCCAGCTACTTGGGAGGCTGAGGCAGAAGGATCGCTTGAGCCCAGGAGTTTGAGGTTGCTGTGAGGTAGGCTGACACCACGGCACTCACTCTAGCCCGGGCAACAGAGTGAGACTCTGTCTCAAACAAAACAAAACAAAACAAAACAAAAAAACCCACAATTCAACCAAGATGAATGTGCTGTTTTCTCAGTGATTAAATAAGAGAGATAAGTAAGATGGAATAGTTTCTATAAAAGCAACCTGAAGGGTAATGATTACCCTCCCGCCTCAGCCTCCCAAAGTGCTAGGATTATAGGCATGAGCCACTGCGCCTGGCCTCATTTCTTTAAATTACTAAATTGTGGCTGGGTGCAGTGGCTCATGCCTGCAATGCTTATCCATTCTCCCATTGATGAGCATTTGAGTTATTCTCTGTTTGGGCTATTATGAATAAAGGTGCTATGAACATCCTTGTGTATGACGGTTATGGCAATATTCACTCATTTCTCTCAGATCTGTGCCCAAAAGTGGAATTGCTGGTTCAAAAGGCTTGTATGTGTCTAGCTTCAGCATAAGCCACCTAACACTCTTCCAAATTGGATGTGACATTTTGCACTCCTGCTAGCCATGTATGGAGTTCCAGCTATTCTAGTTCCTTGTCAAGTCTTACTCTTCTCCATCTTTTAAAATGTTAGGTACTCTAGTGGGTGTAAGGAGGTATCTCATTGTGGTTTGAATCTGTATTTCCCTGACACATAATGTTGAACACTTTTTCATAAGCTTTTGGATATCTTCTTTAGCAAAATACCTGCTAGAGACTCTTTGCCCATTTAAAAATTGGGTTGTTTGTATTTTCTTATTGATTTGCAGGAGCTCTTTGTATTCTGGATGTGAATTTCTCTGATATGTAAAACAGGCATTTGATTGAGATTATTTCGTGTGTTGGTGCAGCACCTGACCTTGCTCATTTTTTTAAAAAAGGAAATAATCCAGTGTTAGTGTAGAATAGCTATTCTGCCTGTGTGGAAAAGAGATAGGATATTTTAGTAGCTCAAACCAAGGAAACGTTTGGACAAGCAAAGTGATAGTCCCACGAATATTTATCTTGGCATAAATAGTCTTCCTTTCAGGCAACTGGACCTTTATATAGAGGCCCTTTGTATTCTGAGATAAGCAGCAGGATTTGCTGGGAACTGGATGATAATTCTATTTTGTGGTGGTCATGACAGAGTGACATCATGGGTCAAAAAATAGATCTTCCAAAGCCCTCCAAAAATATAGACTAGAAAGAGAGACTTCCTTGATCTAGTCAGAATTGGTTAATTTATTGCTAATGGGGCAGGTGGTGTTAACTAACCCAAACTGAAAATTTTTTAAGTAAGGATTTTCCTAAGGGCCACATTGATGTGCACAGCCTCACTCTGGCATCATAAAACATTTTGCAAGTGATCTTTATACAAACTAGCCATGCCTGCACACAAGGCTGCTGCCTCAGTTTCTTCTCGACATTCGTATTCTGATAAATCAGATTAGCCCAAGGGATGAAAGCAGCTGCAGCGTGCAGGCCCATGGATGGCCTCCATCCCCACGGGAGACAAGGCTGTTGGAGTGTGACGCTTTTCCGTGAGTCCAGCCGTGGGCATCCACTACTGCTCAGTCTGAGTTGGCACTTGATACAGGATCTATTTGCCATTCCTGAGTTGAACTGAACACAAGGCTTGGGAGCAGAAAATAAACCACAGAAAGGCAACCTGAAATACACAAGAAGAAAAGTAGAGAGATCCAAACTACATCCGCTTGGTAATGGCCCATGAGGGGCTTATGGGTCGATTATATTAAATAGATGTCTATACATTTTATCTTAACTTTTAAAAAAGTCCAGCAGAATGACAGTCCCCTTCTCCCCTGAGAGCTACTTTCTTAAGCAGCCTGGTCATACAAATGAGGGCCTCCCCCCCAGCCAAAGCTATGCTATTTAGTAAGTCCTGCATATGTCTATAGAATGCCATGTTTAGAAAACATTGCTATGTATTATTGTTTCTATTCTTATGTTAACAATTTTTAACATCTTCTTTATCAGTCTTATCTATTCATTAACACATAATGTGATTTTAATTACAACCATTCATTCTGTAAATTATTTATTGAGCATCTGCTTAATATCATGGTGAGGTAGGTTCCTGCTGTCCTGGAACATATAATTTGGTGGCAATTTATAGTTGACAGAGTGTTTTTATACATTTTATATATAAAATATACATATACATATGTATGTATAAAATATATACATTGTATGATGCATATATACATTGGATACATATAAGTATATACTTGCATTATACACTTATATATACATATTTTATACGTTATCTAAGTCTAATTATACTTGCTACTCTGCTGTAAGATAGAATTATTGTTTTCTTCTCAGAAAAGAATAGAAAGAGGATAAAAGAGCAACTGTTTATTGTGCTGGAAAAACAAAATATTGAAGGCATCTATACGTGGCCATCTCTCAAGACATTTAATAATACAACCTCCCATTTGTAGAGCACATTTGAACTTACAAAGTCCTGTTCACATTATTTCACTTAACATGTGCTAGAAAGCTCTGTGGTAGTCATTCTTATCCCCATTTTGGTGCTAGGAACTGAGACTCCACGGGGGCAAATGTCTTGCCAAACTTTGAGCAGTAGGGAGGAAATGGAGCTTAGCTAGATTGTCTAAGATTCAGCAATTTCAGCAGCATTATAAGGTCTTAGAAGTGAAGGGAGCTTTGGGGTGGAATCAACTTTTATTTACACCCATCTTTAGTGAGTCATATTAGGTGGTTTGTAGACCTTATTTTGAAAAGAGCCTCCTACATTTTGACTTTAGAATATTTGACTCTTCAATTCTGCCAAACCCTCCCAAGAATTAAAATTTCTAAAACAAAAATAAAAATCCTTCCAACCAAATACCAAGGATTATTTTGTCTATTTTTTCTCTTCAAACTAGACAGTTAAAAATTTAAAAATTAATGAAGACCAAAAACACATGAACTATACTTTAAGACTATGGTAAGATGAAGTTATAGGAGAAAGCCCTGCTGACAGTTCTTACACAAAGCAGTGGGGTGAGAATGTTTATATGAGGTTGTCTCTTTGTGGTTCTTAGTGGTGTGAACTAAGCGTGAAAAGGGAGGTACAGGAGAAATTATAGCAGGAAAGGGTCTGGGTGGGGATGAAGTAGACAGTAAGAAGGACTGGTTGATCTTTTCAGTGAAGTGTGATCACTGCTGGTAATTTGGGAAATAATCTTTTGCATTATTTTAATGAACATCCACTGCATGCTCAGTACCATGAGCCAATGAAAGTATCTGATAATGTCATCTGATAATGTCATTGCCATGGAGAAGAACAGATAATCACACTGAAGACAATTAAAGAACTATATAAGGCAACATATAACAAAATTCCAGAGCGTGTGGCACAATCAGTTAGAAAAGTGATGGTGACCCTGAGACCACGGTGGGTGGGTGGGTGCCGTTTGGGAAGCCTCATCAATGAAGTGGTTAAGCTAAGCCCTGAAGGATGGGGAGAGGCTAGTCCAGGAGATAAAGGGGAGAGGGGAGAGCTGGGCGAAGGCATTCCAGAGGGTGGGGTCAGCTAGAGCAAAGGGCAGGGCATAGAAATGACATAGGCACCCTAAAAAGTCACTGATTTGAGAGTGTTTATGTTAAAAGAACAGAAATGATGTCACAAAACATTTTTTAAGCCAACTCTAAGAAAATAGAGACTCTCTCCTGTTAGGAAGAAAATACAGTTCACAAAGATCCCTGCCCATCTCAGCACTTTTTGTTGTCATTACAGGGGAGTGTGTTCAACACCTGGAAACCCATGTGGGTTGTATTGCTAGAAGATGGAATTGAATTCTATAAGAAGAAAAGTGACAACAGCCCCAAAGGAATGATCCCCCTGAAAGGAAGTTCCCTGACCAGCCCTTGTCAGGACTTTGGCAAAAGGATGGTGAGTTGACATCATTGGCTGCAATGAAACCCTGGTCAGGCACTGACCTCTCAGTCCGTGCGTAGCCTCCAGTTCGTTCCACCAGCCCACACACTCCACCCTGGCTTTTGGGTCTCTCTTGGCCAGAACAGGTTTGGGTCAACTGCTCTGCTTCATGAGGGGCCTGGCCCCTTGAAAGGAGCCATTCCTAATGGGATGTGTTTTGGTTTTTAGTTTGTGTTTAAGATCACTACGACCAAACAGCAGGACCACTTCTTCCAGGCAGCCTTCCTGGAGGAGAGAGATGCCTGGATTCGGGACATCAAGAAAGCCACTAAATGCATTGAAGGAGGACAGAAGTTTTCGAGGAAATCCACCAGGAGGTCTATTCGACTGCCAGAAACCATTGACTTAGGGTGATTTTCTGTGTTTACTTCTCTCTGCCCCTTCCTTTTCTCTTTTTTCCTTCCCTCTGACAGAGAAAAACATAACAGATCCTGCTCCAAGGCTTGCTTGTTTTGGCCACCTCTAAAGTCTGTCTGTATCCGCTCGGCCAGGTTGAATCTGGCACTTGGTGCACTAAGATGCTTTCCTGGGTCTGAAGGAGCGATCATGTCCTCTCCAAAGCCTACCAGCTGAGGAGAGGAGGCTAGTGGAGTATAAATTCTCTCATACTGGCTAGCGGAGAGAAAGATCAAGATGAGAGAGAGAAAGAGAGAAACTCATCATTGCATGTATGAAGTAGCCATAATAAGTTAGTTTTGGCAAAAAGAAAAAAAAAAAAAAAGCTTTGGGATCTCTAGGTAGGAAGGAAAAGGCAGGGGCTATGTATCCAAGCAGGCGAGGTTTCAAGTTCAAGTTCGTGCATTCACAGTGAGGAAGGGCCAGCCAGGGGGAACACCCATCCTGGGTGGAAGCCATTTGTGCGCTGGTCAGGTTTAATGGCCTCTGATGTTGGCCGGCTTGGAATTGCAGGCGATGGCTGTAGCCTAAATGTGGTCAGAGGCCAATAGGTAGATCTAGGCCCTGACAGAGGTTGGGAATGGGGTTCCTTCCTTCCTGAATGTTTCACATTTCACTTCTCCCGTCACATGAACTCTTTTCCCTAGGAATCTCTTTCTTCCTGCTAGTTTTGCTTTTATGTTGAACATTCTCTGAGTCAGGAGCCCTGATGAAAAGAATCCCATACTGGCTGCTTAAAATGTCCAACAAGAACTGTTTTCATGGGTGGAGGGAGAGGCCCTGAGCGGGGACTAAAGATACCCCTTCCCATGACTCACACTAGACTTGGCATGTCACGGAA
The DNA here is from genome assembly GCA_028533085.1 of Varecia variegata. Classification (NCBI taxonomy): domain Eukaryota; kingdom Metazoa; phylum Chordata; class Mammalia; order Primates; family Lemuridae; genus Varecia; species Varecia variegata. The sequence goes on from CM052437.1 coordinate 48,100,477, forward strand.
CTTCAATAAAGTTTGTGCACTGAGCTTAGTGACACCGAGCAGCTTCCCTCACCAACCATGGAAGCTTTTGGTAAAGACCCAAGAGGAGGCACCTGGTCTAGTTTCAGCTGCTGGCTGGGGACATCGAGTGACCACAGTCCTGGCCAGGACTGTCAGAACCAAGTGGGAAGGATGCTTGGACTGTGTGAAGCCACAGGATACATGAAACTGGCCTTCTGTTTTGTTACTTAGAATTTCTCTGATAAGGCTGTTTTTGCTTTATTACTTCAAGGGCAAAGATGAGAACTTCCCACTATGTTGCCTTATAGTTTACCATTTCAAAAATAAGAGATAAGCTTAGTAGAAACATTCACTTTCTTAGAAGCACATGTCTACAACAGATGGTCTCTTGGAGACCTTTAAGGAATTGGGACATGAGGATTGAGGAACCTTAAAGATCTATAATGTGTGGAAAAATGGCTCCGAGAGTCTTTCATCCTGGGCACCTAACTTGGGGCAACTCTCCATCTCAGGCACCAATAGTTAAATCAACAAGGAGCTTAATGAATTTAACAGACGTTAAGTACTTTGCTAGTCCATTTCGCTCAATGCAATGCAGGCCACAGTTATGCAAATATGCATGCTGCCCTTTAACTACTTACGATCTGGTGGAGAGATTATACTCCGGGGATACCAGGAGTGTGGAGGGGTTGTGTTCATGGGCAGCCTCTGTAAGGTGACAACTCCTGGGAAGAACTCACCATTCTGAAATGTTCCCCATTCATCCAACTGTTTCTTTTAAATCTCTGCAGTGCCTTGTATTTGTCCATGAAAGACTCTGAAAAAGGAATAAAAGAACTGAATCTAGAGAAGGATAAGAAGATATTTAACCACTGCTTCACAGGTAAAAGGACTTGCAAGCCTGAGATAGGGCAAATGAGGGAGTTCTTCAGCCTCATGTGTTGGGGGGGGCAGTGTGTGGAGCGTGGTGGGCGGACGGGGTCCCAGATGCAGACTGGGGAGCTTGAGAGTGGGGCTTGCCAGGGTGAAAAGGGAAAGACGGGTAGAAGAGAACTTTGTTGTTCAAGATAATGTTTTGGAAGCTCCAGCTAAATCAAGGGTTTTTTTTGTTTTGTTTTGTTTTTCTTTCAATAAATGGCTTTATGTTGAGAATTGCTAGAAATAGACACAGAATTGGATAAGGTGCAACCCTTGCTATGATAAACAGGGATCAAGGCATACAATGTAAGATTTAAATGACAATATTGGGGATGTCAGAGGCTGTACAGGGTTGGGCAATAAGTTTTACAAGTTTAGGTAGTATAGTGTAGTGGTTAAAAACATGTTCTTTGGAGCCAGACTATCTTGGTTCAAATCCTGGCTTTGCAGCTTACTAGCTGTAAAACCTTGGGCCATTAACTTAACCTCTCTGTGCTTCATTTTTCCTGTCTATAAAGTGGAGACAATCACAGTGCACCCACTTCCTAGGCTTGCTGTTAAGCATGTAGAACAACGCCAGGCCAAGTGCTACATGGTGCAAGCTCTCAAGTGGTTATTATGATTTAAAAGATCACATTTTTTTTCACAATCAATTCTATGAGTTCAGAAAAGAGGAAGAGCTCAGGGGCTTTTGGGGGTGCATAGGAAGTAGTATCTAAATCTGACCCTGAAAGATAGGTAGAATTTCAGTAAGTATCTGTGGGGAGAATTTCTGGTGAGGAGGCTGGGCAGAGTGTGGTGAGGACATGTGCAGAATATGCATCTAGGAAAAGAAATTGACTAGCCTGATAGGGCTGTTGGTTCATTAGGGAGAACAAAATGGGACATATAGTTTGGGACTGGGTTTGTCAGATGCCAGGCCTGGCTTACCTGTGGTGACAAGAGAGGTCAAAGGAAGAAAACTCTGAGAAGATACAACGGATGTAGAATCTGAGAGAATGTGCAGTCAACAGATTATCTGGGGAAACAGTCCAGGTCAGGGCCAACAGGGCGAAGCAGTGCAGGTGTGATCTGTTGTGATAGGGGAGTATCCCATGGGAATAAGCCTTGGAGGCTTAAGGCAGCAGCCCATTAGCATCAGACAAGTTAGGGCCGAGATGAAATTTGGGATCTAGGTACCAAGCTGTGGGTGGTGGTAAGGGAAACTGACAAGAGAAACGAAGCCCGAACTCCAGCAGGACTGAGATCACCAGACAGGGCCCTGGGCAAAGGGAACAGGACGGGGTTCCAGTGTAGACTTGGGCACAAGATCCAGGCCAGCCTAATTGTCTGTGCAATGTGTTACTGAGTCCCAGAGTATGGAGCTAACACTTTCATGAGTCCTTCCCGTTGAAGGTCAGGATGAGTTCTAGAAATGTCTGTGGGTGTAGTTTTCATGTGGAAGTCAGGTGGCCTCAGCTGGGAGAATAAGCCTGCAGAAGAGCCTGGGACCCAGGCAGTGCTGGCACGTGATGGAGGACCTTGAATGTCAGGTGACAGGGACCCTAGACTGAACTTGTCTTTAAGCTTCAGGATGCTGAGCTGAACAAGCACAGACTCAAGGGTTAGGATGCTTAAAAAGTGGTGGCCCAAAGTAGGTATAACTTAGGCCTAAAGTCATTTAAATTCTCTGAGCTTTAATTTTCTCATCCTTAAAACAAGGGCCACTCTATCTCCTTTAGAAGGTTGTGGTGAGGTTTAAAAGCTGAAATGCAGTATCATTAGTTCACCCTTGCAGAGAAAGAAAAGTGGGCAAAGCCTTTCATGTATGACGTTTGTGGAAGGCTCGCTAGCCCACTGCTCTCACTCCTGCCCTGAGGGTGCAGCCCCCACTGCTCGTGCATGGATAGCTCATGCGTGGATAGGCTGATATGTTGGCTCCCTCCTTGGGTACATTCGTAAAGAACATGCTGTTTTTTATTTTATTTTTAAATTTTTTTATTGACACATAATTGTACATATTTATGGAGTACAATTGATGTTCTGATACACGCATACATTGTGTAATGATCAAATCATGGTAATTAGCACATCCAAAACCTTATATATCTTTTTGTTGTTGTGAGAAGGAACATGCTGTTTTTAATACAAAGCTTCATCATAGCCGGTTAATAATCCAGTTTACGGGTTGATTTCATTTTATTCTCTTTGCAATCCCCTCTTGAGGCAGGAGGTTGATTAAATGACTTCTCAAGGTCACTGCTAGACCCTGCGCAGGTGTGCTGATCAGTGTGGGTGATGTCATCAAATTCTAAGTTAGGACACCGCATCCGACATGCTACTTCCTATTTAAAAACTTGCAATGATTTCTCATTGCCAAATTTCTTAATGTGCCATCAAAGCTCTCCCCACCCACCCTGCGCCTTCCTCCTCCTCTTGTTCTCTTTTGCCTTCTTTCCACCACCCCGTCCCCTGCCCCATGCTCCTCGGCTGGGGCTGGTTCCTTGGAGTCCCTGCCTCACATGCTTGGCAAATACCCACTCATTTGTGAAGCCTCTGCCCAGTGTCAGTTCCTCTATGAATTTCTTCCTGACCATGAGCGTGCAGCCTCTTCCTCCCACCCTCTCCACCCCTTTCACGCCTTCACATGTGACCCAGTAGTTCCACGGTACTGACTAACATAGAACAGAGCCCTGGTTACAAGACTGATTTATCAGCCATCTCTCCCTTTAGATTCCCTGAGGGAATTTCCCTAACACGCATCCGAGTATCTAGCACCTAGTAGGTGCTAAATAAATGTTTGTTCATTAATGGAAGAAATGAGTGGGTTAGTAAAAACGATTTCTTTGATGCATATGTTGCTTCTTAAGTAGCATGTAGATGTTTTAAAAAATCCTTTACATCGTTTCTTTTGTTTCTAGGTATCTAGACCACTGATTTTGCTTCCTCTTTCTTGGAATAACAGGGAAGATGAGACAAGTCAGACACTTGGGTGCTCTGGAGTCAGTTCAGGGGTGATTGTCAGTGGCTTTTTCTTCAGTACAGAGAGTTCACTTTCCCTCTGATGGTCCCATCCAGGTAGCTGTGTCATCGACTGGCTGGTGTCTAACCGGTCTGTCCGGAATCGCCAGGAAGGCCTCATGATTGCCTCTTCACTGCTCAATGAAGGGTATCTGCAGCCCGCTGGAGACATGTCCAAGAATGCAGTGGATGGAACCGCTGAAAACCCTTTCCTGGACAACCCCGATGCCTTTTACTACTTTGTAAGTGAGAAAAGCTACCCATCTCTTCTCCCTGTAATGGGGGTTGCCCTGGGAAGATTCCAGGTTGATTTTCAGTTCATAGACACAGATGCAAAAGAAAGGGCCCAGCCCTACAGAGTGCTGTTAGGTGGGGGGTCCAGGGAAGGTCAGCCAGGAAGAACAAGGAAATACCTGAAGCTCCCAGGCCCATTTGGAGCTTCCATTACTCCAACATGCCCCAGACTTGATAGCTGCTCCTCCACAATGCCCACCCCATCCAAGTGAGCTCGTTAAAGGAAACTATTGTTTACCTGAATAATTTTCTTTATGTAGACTTTTTAAACTTTACTGTATCATATCTATTCTTATTCTAAGAAATAATTCATTTATAAAAATTTATTAGGCCCTAGTCCATGGCAGGTACCCTCCTAGACAAGGAGATCAAGGAGATACAGAAGCAGGGGGTGGGAAAACAGGTAAAAACGCAGCCCTCATGGAGCTTCCTTTCCAGAGGGGCATCTATAAAATCACAGGTGTGATGTGCTAGTTGTATTTTTCCAAATGTACATTAAAATATCTGACTCAATACAAAATGTGTTTATCTGTGTCACCTCCTACAATCATCTTTTTATTGTTCCTCTCCTGGTATGTATGCCCACTCAAGACTGGGAAACACTGTGTTACACAATATGAACCTAACCTAACCTTGGGCCAGGTGGAAAATAAGCAACAGTGGATTCTTAGGGGAATTTTGGCAGTTTCATTTCTATTTTGGATCAGAGTGCAGAAGTTAGGAAGCTACTTAAGAGAACCACCCTTCTTACAAAATTGAAGTGAATGCCCTAGAGAGAGTTTCATTTCACTTTGCGGGAAGTTCTGCTGTTGATTTGGTTTTCTCCCCTCCCACCACCCCCTAGACCTTAGAGCTGGTTGTTTATAGCTACTTAAGTTCAGGATTCTAAAAATATCCATCACAGAGGGTCCTCTTCCTCTGTATGATTCATTGTCGCCCCCTCTTTCTGAGTGAGGCCCAGTTTCCTCCTGACTTCAGGGGATGAGGCTGGACACATACTTTCAGTTTTCTCAAAGAAGGGGCTTGGTGGCAGAGGTCGAGATGAAGATACCATTGCTTAGTATAAATCAGCCCATCCTGCTTTCAAGGATGTGGCCACGATGACCCAAGAGAAGGAAAGCTTTGAAGGCAGAAATGTGCACGGTGAGGATGATGGAGCTAAACCTAGGTTGGAGCTTGGGGGACCCTACAAAATAAAAGGATATTGACAAGATCATACCTGAGTGGAGATGAGACAAGAAAGAAACAGTCTCTAGAAGCAAGTGAAAGGAGGAGGAGAACCTGGCTAGCCGAGGACAACCTCTGAAGTGTGGATTAGGATGCACACAAGAGCAGAAGGAAAAGGAGTCTACCCTAGCTGCTGGAGGGGAGGTGGAGATGGAGATAGAATGTGTACTGCTAAAGTCAACTTGCTGTTTGATTCCCCAACAGCCAGACAGTGGGTTCTTCTGTGAAGAGAATTCCAGTGACGATGATGTGATTCTGAAGGAAGAATTCAGAGGAGTCATTATCAAGCAGGGATGTTTACTGAAGCAGGTGAGTGGCCACCACTATTTCCTTCCAGCCTTTCCCCCTTAACAGTTCCTTCTAATTTCTAAATTATGAAATGACATTTAGTTTTTTTGACCAGTAGTCAAGCAGAAAATGAAGCCCACAGAGTGAAAGATGCATGAATAGCTAAGTAGATGATCGAAGTGGCATTAGGTCAGGAAGACTGAGGCAGGTAGTGCAGCAGATGCACCTAGAAGTAGGAAGATCCCTCTTGTATCAACATCATGGTACAAAAAAGATGTTTCTAGAAAAATATTGCCCACTTCATTGGCCGGAGGAGACAAATTGTCTAAGAGATGCCATCTAAAAGACAGAGGTGTAGCATGGTCAAAGTACTTCCGTTTTGCCTGTCCCTCCTCCCTTCAAAGTAACAAGGAAAATGGGACCAGGTCACACCCAGAAAGGGAACATCATATACCATGGAGAGCAGTGCCATTCTAGACTGTAAGTAGGGCATGGTGAGACCATAACAAGGGCATGCCTGAGGCCAGCTCCACAGGAACAGCAGGCAAATGTCAAATCCAGACTGAGGTTGTGGACACAGTCCTGGGGGGAAGTGCAGGTGTCCACAGGTACAGGCCACTGTCAGTCTGGAAGGCAGGAGTCAGTTACCAGGTGCCAAGGCACGCAACGATGCCAAGAGGTAAGCGAACACATGGGCTGTGCCAAGCGAGGAAGCCAGGGCCAGCACCTGGTAGAGGAAGAAGTGGCAGGAAGACATGGGAATATTCAGGGTGAAGCAAATTGATACTAGCACATGGTGACATACAGGCCAAGGCTGCTTTACAGGGCCAAGGTCTTGTCTTCCTGGCTGCACTGTGAGTTGCCTTAAAAGCACTGCTCAGTATATAGTGGAAAGAACCTCATTTGCTGTAAGGAGATTTTCGTAAACTCACTCTTTATAGGTCCCATGGGACTGAGAGATTTGACTTACTTCATATTAGGACCTATAAGTTCCATCTTAGTGATTAATGGGATGGGCAAGGAGGGAAAAATCAGACCAGAGCATATATTTACATTTCAAAGAAGTACTTTGGGCTAGCAGTGGAGAGTAGGTATAGACATGGATTTTGAGTTTCACTGGCATGTGACTCATTAGAATGGAAAACTTACCTTCACATCAGCTTTTAAGACAACAGTGTCCTAAGAAATTTACAGCAAGGATTTAGAAAAAAAAATTCATGGACTATCCTAATATCTTTTTATGACAGGGTGACCAGCCAACTAGATTAAAGGAAAATCCTGGGGCAGGGCCAGCCTTATATAGGGAAGGCTCTGGCAGTTGCCCATGGGCAGAGTTTGCCCATTGCCAGCTTCCCCATTGGTTCTGTCAAACAGTCCTATGCTTCTTGCTCTTTGCAGGTGCTAGAATGTGGCTGTTAAGACAAGAGTAACTTGGGAGGCAATTTCATTATCTCCCTATTTTGTTGATTCCTTCCATAATTCTATACTGTTATGAGCTATCTTGAATTAGTTGATTGGACAAGCCCTAATCTGGAGTGGGGCTCTTTGAAAGCTGAGGATAAGTTTTAATAAGGGGTAGATAAAGTGTAGTCTGGACTGGAGCCATGTCTGAGCAAAGCACCCCAGTTCCTGGAGACCCTGGAGGGTCAAAAAGTAGCTGTGGGTAATGGGTGCCCGCGTGTGTTTTGCAGATAATGGGGACAGGAAGTAACTTACTTACGTGTTTTCCTTTGCCTTCCTTTACATGGCCTTTGACAGGTTCAATTTAGCCTTTGCTAGCCCAGTTGGTGCACATTTGCATCTCCCAGGGAACTGTTAAAGTTGCATCCCAAGAAAATTAAATCAGGGTCTGGATTTTTACAGCTCCCAAGTGATCCTGATGTGTGAATCACCTAGAACCTGAGCTAGCTGTTTTCTTAAAAGCTAATTTATCTTATTATCAAAATACAACAATTTAAATAGTCATCCTTAGATGCTTCCTTTTTACATGAAGAATTCAGAAACCTATGTGCATTCAGGAATTTTGTTGTTTTATAATATTCTTTTCTCAATTTTTTTTTAAGCAGGGCGTGGTGAGCAAAACTTTTCTGTTTGAATTGACATTCCTTTCGTGTTTGTAATCTCTTAGCTCAGTGGTTAGTAATCCTGGTTCATATCAGAACCACTAGAGGGAATTTTAAAAAATGGTAAAATTTAAGTTCCACAAAAAGTAAACCATGCTGGGAGTGGTTAACCTCCACAGAAGGCTCATTACATGAAAAAGGACATCTGAGCTCCACACCTCACAGATGGGAAGTAGCTGTGTCCAGCTGGAGGCCATCCACTCCTCCTCTTTTTCCACTTCTCTCATCCCAGGGGAAATAATTCTACTTGGCAAATGTAGCAAGTTTGAGGATGAATGATCTTGGATTACATTCAATATAATCCCTTTTTATATAATTCTTTCTGTTATGACAATGCATAAACTATCTACTTGTTTAATATCTACATATAGATTCTTTTAGGGAGAGGGACAATGTGTCATATATTTTTTTTCTTGCATCTGCTTCAGAGTTTAGCATCCTTCTTTGTAATAGGCAATAAACACTTGTAGAGTGAATTAAGTCGAATATAAGTAGATGACTTCGATAGTTCAGCAACAATTTTTGGAAACCCCAGGCATGCATGCATTCCTTAAAACCCCTCAGGAAATGCCCATGAAATGAATGTCATGACATGACATAGCAGACAGAAATATTTTCTCTCCTGGCATATGACTCTATGGGGTTCCTGGCTCCATACTTCAGGCAAGTAAAAGGTTCTTTGGCAATGAGCTTCTTCACCAGATATTTAGCCAGAAAACTTAGGCCCATTCCTGAAAGCTTCCTTTAAACTCCTCTGGCCTGGCTTTATGAAGGAGGCACTGTTTGCTAAAACCACACATTTCATTGCTTTCAACACAAGTGCAATAAAAAATGTTGGAAAATTTATATGTGTACCTGTCAATGTGGGGTGCTTTAAAAAAATGGCAAATAGTATTCTTTGTGTTGGCAAAGTAGAAACTATGTATGTATCTTCTAATCTAATAATTTTTTTGGCTTCTGAATTTGAAGTCATCTGAACTTTTTGTGGGAAATTGTAGAATCAGGTTTACC
>CM052437.1:48109837-48237304 GCA_028533085.1 Varecia variegata
TTCTTTTTTTCTTTACTCAGCTGAAGCTCTCAGAAGGACCAGAACTAAACAGTAGGTGACAAGTACTCCCACTTCAAAGCAATGTGGGACTTGCAAAGGGGTGGCCAAAAGCCAGTTCTGCAACTGTTAGTGCTTCTCCCATCTGGAAGATCTAAAAAGGTTGAAGAACTTGGAGCGGCCAGCTGGAAATTAAAGAAATCATTTCTCTGGGGAAAGCAGTTGCAGTGTAATAGAATCTTTCTTTCCCCTCCCTTGGGGTGGTGGGAGGGTGCATCCCTCCAGCCCAAGCAGATTCTGAGGCACTTCAAGGAGACTCTGTCCACAGTGCAGCCCAGAGGCTGGTGGCAGATCAGCGTGAAGGCCAGAGGCTGTGGCTGACCAGTGCCCTGGTGGCAGAGGCAAGGAGAGATGGCTGCACTGGAATCTGCCTGTGTTCCTGGACTGTGAAAAGATGTGCATGTATGAATGCTTACTACTGTGGGTACAGGCAGGAGAAGGCCACATGGGGTTTTTGAAAATCCTCCTGGGTAGGACTTGCAGACAGCAGGGGTATGGTTCCCTCAAACAAGGGACAGACCACTGGATTCTCAGGGGCTGAAGGAGGACAGGCAGCCAGCCATGGGAGCACACAGCCTGCCTCTTGGCCTCTGGGGGGTGCATCTCAATGTTGCTGTGGGGGGAGGGTGTGGGTGCAGGGATGAGAGGGATGTCTCTGAAAACCCACCAAAGCCCCCCAAAGAGGCAGCTCTGAACATCCACAGGCTGAGAGTAAACCAACACTAGTTTAGGTCGGTACCAAGAAAGCAAGCCTTCCCTGCCCCTGCCTCCCCTTCACACCACCCTGCTTCATTTCTGGAAGAGCTGAAGGAAGCAGGATTGCCACAGCAGATGGTAACTCCATTTAAGGAGATTCTGAGCCAAGATCTCTCCATCTTAATATTAGATTTGAATTTTGTTCATATTTTCCTTGAGAATATCCACCGAGGGTTTTCTCTTGATTCTGACAGTGTTTCAACAGGGAAACAAATCCCATTTGAAGGTACCAGGGATGGCAGTGTATGACCTTGACCTTGCTGCTTAAGGAATTTTGTATAAGTGGTCACTTTTACACTCTTCTGTCTGAAAAATCTTTGGGGAACAGTTATGAGTGGGATTGGTGGGATTGGAGTCTCTGGTTGCATTTAAGGCTTGGTGATGGGCAATTAGTAGACTTTCCTACCACCATTAACCAGCTGTGTAACCTTAGGCAAGTCTCTTGCTCTGTGGGCCTCTCCATGACATAGTCACATTAGGGTTTTACAAGCTCATTCCAACCCCATTGTGGAGGCTGTTTGGAGCTGGGCATCCCCGAGAGAATAATGACAGTCAAGTTTGTTGTCACAATCTAGGTGAGAAATGACAGGGTTTGAATCATAGCAGCGAAGGTGAGGCAGGTGGGAGTTCAGTTGAATCGACAGCTCCACAAATATTTACAGAGGGTCCCTGTATGTCAGGAACGGTGCTAAGATTGGAGGTAACTGAGCCTTACTCTCTGCCCTCAGGAGCCCACCTTTCTTGGGGAAAGGAAAGCTCCTAAGTTAATGATTTCAAAACCTGCTGGTTGCTGAGTGCTGTGATGGGCAGATCATGGGAAAATGGGCTGTTCAGAGAAGGCTTCCTAGAAATGGTGATAACGAAATGAAGCTTTAAAAGATGCATAGAATGAAAAAGGGTAGGAGACAGATTTGAAAGCTTAGGAGGAAGAATCAGCAAGAGAGGAAAGAGTCTAGGATGCTTTCCAGTGTTCGACTTGGTGACCTGGATGATGAGTGTAAGAAATAACAAGATGAACAGCCTAGTTCAAAGAAAGGATGATACATTTAGATAGGGAAATATTGACTGGAAGTTCCAGTTAGGAATCTAATAAAGAGGTGTGAATGCCCAGTGGCAGTTAGGGATCTGTAGGACTGGAGCAAAGGAGAAAGGTCAAAGTGGAGTTTTATATTGAGGAGTCATGTCTGGGGGAATTTGAAGTAGTGAGAATGAGTGAGAATGCCCAGGGAGCACAAAGAGAGTCCAGGCATTCATTCATTCATTCACGCAGTCAGTATTTATTGAGAGTCCACTATGTGATGATTGAAGAGATGTGGCATCAACCTGGTCGAGTGTATACCTTAAAGACAAATTGGAGTGTATACTCTTCTTTCAAGAAACCTAATTGTGCAGGGAAAGAGGTAAATAAGTGACTAGATGGTATAGGAAACCAAGAGAGGACTCATTAAAGATGAAAGACATTCTGGAGTTGAAAACTTTGTTGAATTTTATCTAAACTTGTAAAAAAGTCTCTTTGTCAATGAGAGAAAAAGAACTTAAAAATGTCAGTTGATTGTACACATAGCTGTTGATATTGTTAAAATTTGCAGTGGTTTCATCATATTTATTAATGAAATCATTCACTTGTCCTATTGTCTGATTCTTATGCTCTACAAATAGTGGACTTAGAGAATTTATGCTTCAAAAGAAATTGATAGAACAAATTTTAATTGACCATCTCCTGAGCTAGGAGTTACTTGGGTGCAAAAAAAGTGAAGACCCGGTCATGCCCTGTGGTACTCAGCATCTGTGTATAAAGACCAATGCCAGTGAACTGTACAGATTATCACTGTGATGGGGTTAGACTTCCATTTCTAGAAAATACCCTAAAAAGTAAGAAAGTGGGAATATTGAGGAAAGCCTAAAAAACTGGTTTGAGATTCTCTTTGTGCTGAATGAATAACTGAAGAATTTAAGCTTTGCCTTTTTCCTCTGTAGGCAATGGGGGCCATTTGTTAAAGGGGGCCTGGATATAGCTAGCTTGCGGGAAGGTGACGCGAGATGGAGAAATCAATTAGTGGACTATTGGAGTTTATCAATACAGGAGGTGATAAGAGTGTGGGTAGTAAAAATAAGGATGAACAGAACCATTTCAAAGGAAGCATCTACAGATTGTATTGACTGAATAAACAGCAAGGGTTAAGAGGTACTGTTGCGGCCCAGCCAGGTTCATTTGCCTGCTGCCCAAGAGGAAGCCAATACACCCAGATAGCAGGGTTTACATAGAGAAAGTTTTTAATGATACATAGCGCTAAACGGGGAGATGGGATGAATTTCTCAAATTCACCTCCCTGAGAAATTTGGGAGATAGGATTTTTAAAGACAGTTTGGTGTAGGCTTTGAGTCTGCTAACTGGCTGGATTTGGGGTGGAACCATAGGGTTGAAGAACTTTGCCTTCATTGCTGACCAGGTTCTTGTGTGTGGGGGTCACAGTTGAGTCAGTTCTTCAGTATGAGCCACTGGTCTGGGTGGGTCAGCCGTTCCACTGGAATGCGGGACCTGGAAGATACCTCAGAAACTACCCCTAGGTTTCAAAAAGGTGATGTCATCTATGGAGAAAGCTAAGACTCTTTATGACCACCAGTTATGTGGCTTTAGGGTGGCAATTATAGAGAAGCAAACAGGGGGACCGGGGATAATTATCATTATTTTTAGCTAGGCCCTTACCACAGTTGTCACCTTGCACCATTTACCAATTTGTAAAGGTGGTTTCAGCACTGTCAATCCTCTGAGGACAGTCGCTCCTTAACAGAAAAAGTACAGTCACAGCGGGAGGGTGGGCTGGGGACATGGTTTGAGGAGAAGGAGCGAGATAGGGGATGCAGGGATCTGCATAGACTCGTGAGCAGAGATGTGGCCGGTGAAGTCCTAGGAGATTTGTTCACCAAACGAGAATATGTAGTTGTCAGGACAACTGGAAAGGCCCATGGGTGGAGATAAGGAGCAGGAGTGGAGCCAGCAAAGGTGCTGGTAAAGATAAGGCCTCCAGAAGAAGAGTCTCAGAAACCCAGGGAGAAGAGAGACTCTGCAAGAAAAGGAAAGTGGTCAACAGTGTCATATGCACTGAGGTTAAGGAGGCTGAGACCTCAGAAAAGGCAGTTCAACTGAAAAACTACCCAATTTATACAAGCAGGGGCCATTTAGAACAGACTCTTGACTTTTCCATACCCCACTTCGATTCACTGGACAGAAGCCCCAAAACCGTGAGCTTCAACAATATGCTGTGGTATAGATGGCTTCTTCTTCTCCTTGTTCTTCTTATACTTCTACCCAACTTATGTACCAGGCCTGTTCCCTTTTGCCCATGCTGGGAACCCCAATGATAACCCGACTTTCCATCACAAGAATGGAAAAACAAGCACCACATGTACTCACCATCAAATTGGTATTAACTGACTTAACTGACCAACACTTAGGAGCACATACAGTAGTAACAGTCACCGGGCATCGGGCAGGTGGGAGTGGGGTAGAGGGGATGGGTATATTCCCACCGAATGGGGGCAGTGCACACTGTCTGGGAGATGGGCACACTTGAAGCTCTGACTTGGGCTTCAAGGCAAAGGCAATATATGTAACCTAAACATTTGTACCCCTGTAATTTGCTGAAATAAAAAAAAATAACCCTACTTTCCATTTCCGTCACGGGTGTTCTACAGCATCCCTATTTGGCTACAGTCCAAGAGGCCCTAAAACTTTTCAAAACTGTGAACTCTTCTCACCATGTGTGGCCATGATTCTCTTGGTTAACACCTCTTTTATTAATAGCACCTCTCATGACTCTGCTTTTAACACTCATTTTCCACTCTGTAATAACATTCATACAAAACCAAATTCAAGCCGTTGTTGTTTTTTCCAGTGAAATCCTTATCCTGCCTCTAGTCTGGCTTTTAAGACCATTGATTTCAGCCACTCCCCCTTGATGACCCTCAACTGGACTCTCAGGCAGGGACAACTGCAAGTCAGCAGGAAGCAGTTACTAAGAACAGACCATCATGCATCCAAACAGCCCAGTTTCTGAGTCCATTGATGGGAAAATCTATTCTAACCAAAGCCAGTGGGGGATGAAAGGACAGTCTTGCTAATAAACTATATAACAGAGAAAAACAAACTATCTAACAGAAAGACAAAGGAGGGAAAGATCAGCACATAATTGCCCCTTTGTTTGATTAACCACTTGTGGATTATTCTCCTTAAGAGGTTGTTTTTACAGCATTTGAAAAGGACTGAGCAGATAGGAGCATGACGCCCCCCCAGTTCCCACCAGACCACATTCCAAGGACCCGATAAAGCCAGCCTCACAGAGAGGGGGAGAAAAAAAAAGAAACAGAAACACAGCCACTTCACAGCTGCTTTCTGCTATCAGCTGGCTGCAATAATTATTCTTTTTTTTTTTTCCTTTCTCCTTTATCTCAATAAAAACCCCAAGCCCCTTATCTTGGTGGCCTGGCACTTCTCTTTTCTATCTTCCCTGCCAAGCCCCTCCCTCTCTTTGGGAAGTAAAATAAACTTTCTTTCTTTAAAACTATTCTGATCTTTGTGTTGAGAATTCTCTCTGAACCCACACTACAAGTTCCCACCCTAACACTAGGTTTGGTGGCCTTCAAGGCTGCAGTTTCAGAAGCAGGGTGAAGGGAGAAGTCACAGCACAGAGAAAATGGCGGGCAGTGGCGAGAAAGGGAAAGCAGCAGTCCTAGACTGTTCATGCTGAAATTTGTTATAATGAATTGTAGAGAACTGGCTTATCACTTCAGGAGTAATAGGGTTACTCATTCATTTATTTGTTCAATAGTCCCCTTTTTATTGGCTCCCACTAGGTGCTTGCTTGTTCACTGCTAGGTGAGTAAGGAAAGGCGAGATTCCCACTGGGATGGAGCTCGCAGGCTAGTGTGGGAGAGACAGTCTAGAACCAATGAAGACAACTTCAGCTGTTGAAGGTGCTGTGATGAAAATGAAACAATGCACGAAATAAGCACATTCCAGTCTATAGAAAGAAAAAGTGCATAGATCCTGAGGCAGGGTACGTCCCTAATCTGAAGTTGCTGGTCAGGGAATGGAAGCTGAGGTCTAGGGAAAAAGGAACAAGGTGTGGAAACTTTGATGTGGGTAATTAGAAGCAACAGAGTGAAAGCCCAGGTCTTGGGATGGAATATGAAGTTCTCCCGGGGCCTCTTATACTTTTACTTGGTGTTCTACTTTGTTACGTAAGTTCACAGCACCACTGTGATTACTGTTGAAGTAACATAGTTGCAAATAAAAACCACAAAAAACAGGCAATAAATGTATGAGCTTCCCCCAACTGCCCTTCAATAGGGGTTAAACAATCTGGAAATCCTCCACTTTCTGACGGTGGCATGTCCACAAATTTAAATGAACACTGATGAAGCACTATGTTAAGTGTTCAGCATAGTGAAGAGTAAGGTTATACCAAATGTCTAATATGCCACATAACACATTACATATTTTCTAATGCATTCAGTAAGTATGTCCTTTCAAAAGTTTCTCTAACTACAGTGACTGCTTGAGCTATAGCAATACTGTATCTATGTGTGAGAGAATAATGAAGACCCTTGGTCTTGTTTCTTTAACATCTTTTGTCTTCCCTGAAAGATGAATGGGGTATTGAAGTTACTTTGTGGACTGGTAAATTTGTTTGCAAGGGCAAAGATGATACAATTTGGGTTAGCTCAGTTTTAACTACATACTTGCAATTCCTCTGGGGCAAAATGCCCTCTAGCATTATTCCTGGAGAAGTGACACATGGGTGAGTTTCCTAGGATTTAATAAAATTAACAACCATTTACAAAATATGTAGCCTGGGCCAGGAACTATATTAAATATTTTGTAAGAACTGTTTTATTTCCACCCCACCCTAATCCTCTCAGATGGTTCCTTTTATTATCACCATTTTACAGATAAGGACACTGAGGCTTAGAAGGGTGAAGTACATTAGCCAATTTTATACAACTAGGATAGCAGAGATGGCATCCAACCCAGATTTTGCACCTTTAATTAATGTTCTGTTTTCCCTTCTTAGACTTCATGCTCTTCCTGGGTATATCATTCAAACCTATTGCTTCATTGTGTACTGTAGCAGGAATTCTCCAGTCTTCAAGAGCTAGCCTTTCCTTAAGCATCCAAATAAAGTGACTCCAATCCTGTACACCTTTCTGTGGGAAATCTGGCAACCTCATCGATTTTTCCAAGAATTCTCAAGGGTAGAAGAGAAGGTTTACGCTCTTTCACCCCTTCTCACTCCGCATTCTCCCTCCTATCTTAGCTGTCATCACCTGCCCCATGATACGAAACAGTTATTGTAACTCTCTACACACAGCCTCACCCTACACATGCAGGTAACTCTGCCTCCACTCCCCGCAAGAGCATGCCTCCTAAGGTATAAAGAGGTCAGCTGGGTTCTCTGGAAAGCAGATGCTGAGACTGAACTAGAACTGAGAGAGGTTTGTTGAGAGGCAAGGGAATAATCTCATGAGAGATAAACGAGGAAGGAAACAGAATTTGGGTAGAGAAAGCCTTTAGATGGCAATGCAAATCCGACAGCAGGGTTGGCCTTGAAAGACAATGGCAAAGGGCAGTCTTCCTCGTGGACAGAGAGCATTGAGTAGCATACCTGGCCGTCTACTCTGTGTGGAGGGAGGACTGGCCCAAGGTAATAACATATATATGGACTCATAAACAGTGGTGAATGGCCTGTCTAGCTGCTAGGGGCCTGTAAGGAAAAAGATTGGAAGATCAGAGACAAGGAAGTCTAGTTAACTTAAATATTTTTATTTATTTATATTTTTTTGCTTTTTATAGAGATGGGGCCCCACTCTGTCACCCAGGTTGGAGTACAGTGGTGTGATCATAGCTGGCTGCAGCCTTGAACTCCTGGACTCAAATGAACCTTCCTCCTCAGCCTCCTCAGTAGCTGGAACTACAGGCATGTGCTACCCATGCCCAGCTTCTATTAATAGTTAACTTTTCAAATGAACTCTATGCTCTAGTCCTCCAGCTTTGGCTCAACTAAACACAAAATTCTTTCCTTCTCCCAATAAAACCTGACACTTGCTAATGAAAACATTGCCTTCATAACTATTATCTCTAAAATGGACATGAAAAGCCTGTTTCCTGTTTTGGAAGGAAAAGCTGAACATTTTTTTTTTTTTTTTTTTTGTGCCGCTGAGTTTTGCTCCCTCCTCTGAAGGGGCAATGGAGTAATAAAAGTTGCCAGGAATAAAAAGTAATTCTGATTTATTTCAAATTACTATCTTGCATGAATTAATCTCATAGATACTATGTTGAATGAAGGAAACCAGCCCCCAAAGAGTGTATACTATATGATTCTATATATGTGAAATTTAAAATCAGGCAAAATTGATCAATGTTTCTAAAAGTCAGAATAGCGATTACTTTTGGGGGCTGTGATTTGTGACATAATAAGAAACATGTGTTTGGTCTTCATCCCCAGTTCCTGGTATAGAGCTCCTAAAACCATTGGAATTTCCTAAGCGATAGAGGTGAGAGGAGCATCTTTTGTTATTCATAATGAGCCCCCTTCAACCATATCTGAGTTTATGTTACTGAGGCGAATTTTGGAAAATGAGGGCTGGTTGCCAGGGGAACCAACCATGTGATTAGGGGGTTGGAACTTTCAGCTCCACCTCCCTAACTTCTGGAGATTAAGTTCAATCACCAATGGTCAATGATTTAGTTAATCATGCCTATGCAATGGAATCTCCAGAAAACCCCTACAAGACAGGATTTGAAGCGCTTCCAGGTTGGTGGAGCCATGCAAGTGCCGGCAGGGTGATGCATCCAGGGAGCACATGGGAGCTCCGAGGTCCTGTGTCTCTCTTCATCTGGCTGGTCTTGAGTGGTATCCTTTGTAATAAACTGATAATTGTAAGAAAAGCACTTTCCTGAGTTCTGTGAACCATTCTAGCAAATTATCAAACCGAGGGGGAGGAGGTCATGGGGACCCCCAATTTATAGCTAGTTGGTCAAAAGTACAGGTCACAACTTGGGACTTGCAACTGGTGTTTGAAGTGAGGGGCAGCTTTGTGAGACTGAGCTCTTAACCTTTGGAGTCTGCACTAACTCTGGGTAGTTAGTGTCATAATTGAATTGTGGGTCACCCAGTTGGTGTCTGGAGAGTTTGGGAATTGTTTAAGGGGAGGGAAAACCCTGCACATTTGGTATCAGAAGCATTGTGAACGAGTGAACGAGTGCATAGAAACATGTTTTGTTTTTTTTTTCTAATTAGGGGTGTGATATACAAACTGGGACATTGCAGGAGGGAATCTTATACGATACTGCTGGGTTGTTCTATAATTTGATCTGTGAGTTAGATCACTTGTGTATTAATATGTGAAATGTCACGGTTCAGTTCACGGTTGGACTTTGAGGTGTTGCCCCAGTTCTTGGGTTCCCGGCTTGGAGGAATCACAAGCCTGATCCAGAGACGGAGGGAGATGACAGGCACTCAGCCAGTATGAGTAAAGAATTTATTGCCAGTAAAGAACAAGAGTGTGAAGTGAAAGTTTGTTTCTGGAGAGGGAAACGGGTCTGTTTCCGATAGCGGAGAAGACCCTGTCTACTTCTGTGTTTTTCTTTTTATATGTTAGTAGTTTATGTTTAGGTAAAGGTTGGTTATAATTAGGACTGAATTCTTTCCAGGTATGGACATGACTTAAAGGTTATGTTCCAGTAACCATTTATAGTGTTTTTCCATTCCCTGGTGGTCAGTATTCCATGGCCTAATTACCCTATTCTTTAAGACTGAAATAATGGTTCCCTCTTTTTATTTTTCTGCAACCATTTCCTCCTTATTGTTTTCTGTCCCCAACATTGCATTACTTCTCACTTGTTTTTCTGTCCCTAACATGAAAGACAAATGTTCAAGCTATACACTTAAGATTAATGTACTTTTTGCATTTAATTGTATATTCTTTCTTTGGAAAATTATTGTATTTTTCCTATTGCTGTTGTAACAAATAACCACAAATTTTGTGGCTTAAAACAACACAAATTTATTATCTTACAGTTCTGGAAGTTATAAGGCTGGAGTGAATCTCAAGGTGTTGACAGGACTGTATTGCTTGATGAAGACTCTAATTTTCTAATTTTACTCATTCATCTAATCTTTCAACAGATGATTATTGGTTGTAAGCCACTAAAACCTCTAATTACAGCCTATCAGCAATTCTAATTCTACCCTATTTTCTCCAGTCAGGTAGATGACTGGGTTAAGTTTTTATCCTCAGGAAGGCAAAAGAATAAGGCACATTCAAATTGTAACAATAATACTATTGCTATTTTATTGTTACTCTTAATACTATTGTTGCTTGTACATGTTAACACATATTCATGTGATTATTATTATATTAATACATTCATGTATCTATTCTAATCATTCTCTATGCAGGTGTTTTCTCAAGCCTGCTGTCATGTTAAAAATTGGAAAATATCTTCCAATTTCTTTTACAGGTGATTCTCCTCACATTCTCTCCATCCCCCTCTTCATTTGCATTTACCTATGAATTTTTTGTCTTCGTCAAATGAGTCATCCAAGTTACAAATGTCTCCTTATTTGACTTGGTTCATGTGTTTCAATGTCTTAGTGAAACAAAGGTGCCAGGGATGCTGTTCCAAAATCCATGGAGCGTGCATGTGAGGGTGCACTATTTATCTTTTCCACTCAATCTGGACACCTGGATGATGGCTGCAAATGCTCATTGGTTGAGTGCCTTGTATACTTTCCCTTACAAAGCCTGAGGGTCTTTTAAAACTGAAATTTCTAAAAGCAATAGAAGTGTTAGTTTAAAAGCGAAACCTCAAAATAAAATTATGTATTTATATAGTTCATTAAAGAGTTAAATTGGCAAATTAATATTTAAAATGGAAGAAAATTTAAAGTAATATATATAGAAAAAATAAAGTAATATAACACGATTATTGTGTGAATATTCTACTAACTAGTGTGCAAACAAAAGCTATATAGCATATACTTTTTAACTCATTCAAAATGAAGTCAGAAACGTCAGAAATAGTTGTTACTGGAGGGTATTTAGAGAATAGGAAAAAATAGGAAAGTATCTACACTAGAGCTTTGAAGAGAATGCTCTTAGATAGCCATTTATATCTTGTTAAATAAAAGGGGGAGGGTGTTTGCAAGACATCTGTTTTGCAGATTCTAAAAATATGTGCTTTAGTCAAAGTTGGAGTTTTAACCCTTCTTGGAAGACTAATAGTTATGCTGTATCTAGTTACTATAAAATTATTCTTGCCAATTGTTTTTCATTCATCGCATTCAATCAATTAATATTCGTTCAAAATATTTATTGATTAATCACTATGTGCCAGGCACTATTTTATTTGCTGATGTCATTGAGTTTATATTCTTGCTAAATAGGTAAATTATAATGTGATGATAGTTATTACATTAAAAAGTGAGATGATAGTAATAAGGAGTCGAGGTTTTGTGGCTAGTGGTACACTTTTAGGGAGGGTAGTCAGGGAAGTAGTCTCAACTACGATGACATTTGGGCAGAGATCTAAAGGAAGAGAGTGAGTCATGTTGATATCTGGGGAAAAAGCATTTCAGATTGAGGGAACAGTAAATGCAAAGTGTGAGTATGCTTGAAGAGCATCAAGAAGACCAGTATGGCAAAAGCAAAGTGTGAGTGGGAGATGGGGGAGAAAAAGGAGCTTGAAGGTAAGATGAAAGCAGCAGTGAAGTGGTGGAGCAGTGGAAGATCAGAGACTATCTATGGTCATATTGTTTGACTTATCAGCACTTGATGTCATTGGTCTCTCCCTCCTTTTTACAGAATTTCACTTGAATTCTTAGTTTTCCCACTACCTCACTTCTCAGCCAGCCCCTTTGCTGGCTTCATCTCTAGACCATTGAGTGACTCAGAGCTCAGTTCTTGGATCTCTTTTTATTTACTTAATCCTCGGTTGTGAAACATCTTGAACTTTTTAATATAAACCAATCAAAATGATTGTGCTACTGCAATGGTTTGTGAAATGCTGAAATTGTTACAAAACGTAAATTCAAAACCAAAATATTTTACAAGGGTATAATACATATAAATGTTTATTACAGAGTCACTGGGAATACTCTTCCCTTAAAATAAAAAATGGAAAACACTACGGATGTATTGCTGTAAACTAAATATGGCCCCATTGCCTAATCCCCAGAGAGTTCTATGCTCTGCTTAACAAATTGGCTGCATAGTGTGGTAGCAGCGATTGAATGACTTAGTTCTCCCAAATGCTGAAGAGACCTTTTGAAATGTTAATTAAAAAACAAAAGTCCAACTTGCTTTTTGCCATTAAAAAAATCCCTGCCTTAGATAACCATGAAGAATGGATCAAAGACTAGCTCCTTTAATTGATATTTTAACTCATTGCACTTTGAATATATCCCTGCATGAGTATTCATATGTGGTTACATAAACATATTATACAATCTGCTCATTCCTAGTGAAATTGTGTCTTGAGGGAACTCAACTGGCGAATGATTTGACCCACTTTACTTCATTGAAGTCAGTTTCCAAATATAGAAATCACAGTATGAAGTATAATTGTGAAGCTGAGGACTAAATTTCAAAAAGTTCTCTGATTTCAAACTTCATGAAAATGAGCTAAGACTATTTACTTTGTAATGTCTAAATTAATACTGACAGTGTGGAAAAATTGCTACAAATGGAAGTTAACTGTAGATCAACAAGATCATTAAAAAGAATTAAGGTGATTTTGGAAGAGCAGAATTTTATAAAGAACTTAAAAATGGCCAGCCTAGATATAAAAACCATTGTGCAAAGATTGTGTCCATATTTGGAAGTACCTATATTTGTTATCAGTTGTTTTCATTATGCATAAAAATAAATATCTCTCCTACTTAAAGTATTTAAGGCTAAGTTCTGCATTGTAAACTGTAACAAGAAACACAAGACCTGACAGTGACAGCTTAGTGAGGAAGAAAATGTGTGAGATTTTAGCTCCAAATTGAAGAAGTAACAAATTTAAAAGAGAAATGTCATTTAAGAGAGAAGCATTACTGTGCCTTTCCAAGTGCAAGACCATCTCCCTCAGCCTTGGGGGAGATCTGAATCTGTTACACAGGCGATGTGCAAGTGAAAATTAGGTAATATAAGGTAATAATCCATTCTGGACATTCTTTGAGATGGACAGCAACACAGTAGGCTTAAAATCCAGTCATTGGTGAGAAGGAAAGGGCTTCCTTTTTTTTTTAGACCTGAAAACTTGGACCATAGAGCTAACGTGCAGAAGATACTGCTGAGCTAGTGAAGTGATGGTGCTGGAAAGAGGTGGTGGTGGTGGGAAGCTGCCCCTTCCAGTTCTGGGGCTGTGGGAAAGTCAGGGAGAAAGAACCAGGAGGGACAGAAGAAATGCGCTGTGACTGTGCCTCTAAGTCGTGGGCTGGAGAGTGGGAGGAGTTAGGTAAGTTGAAGAGAAAGGGGCTTTACTGCTCACGGTTTGAGATTTTGGAAGAGACTGCTAGGTGGAGGGGTGAACCAGCACAGCCAAAAGAGCCGCTGGGCATGACCAGGAAGAGAGTGGCTCTGATTTAGACTCTGAGCCTCTCTGTTTCATGTGAAAGCCAGGGGGTTTGTCATCATGCCTGCCACTGG
The DNA here is from genome assembly GCA_028533085.1 of Varecia variegata. Lineage (NCBI taxonomy): Eukaryota > Metazoa > Chordata > Mammalia > Primates > Lemuridae > Varecia > Varecia variegata. The sequence continues at coordinate 48,123,347 of CM052437.1, forward strand.
CAGGAGCAGGTTGCCCCACAGCAGATCTTGGAGGGAGACTGGCTGTGAGCCTACTTGGACTTAGAAGAGATCTGGGTCTACAGCCAAGCAATAGCTAAGGGTAGGCCTGATAAGCATGAGGACCCCCCACACCACCACCATGCACTGTGCCGTAGAGAAGAGGCCATGCACGCATCAGAGGTCAGAGCAGTAGATGCCAGCAGAAAAGCCAGGGACAGAATCAGCCAACTATGCTGCACACATAAGACCACATAGAAAGCAACTATTGAAGAACAGATGTCGCATAACTTCTGAACAAAATCACACCACTCCTTCTGCCCTCAGGCACCATTTTGATTGGGAGTAGGGTAGACGGGAGCAGAAATACAAGGTAATGAACATTTTCCTCAAAAGGCTGATATTTAATAATACTTTGTTATTGGAGTGGTCTACAGTTTGAAATTGACTGAATATCAAATCTTTTTTCCCCTGCTGAAATCCAAAGGTTGGGGTCTTGGGAGGAACACTTGATCACTTATATCAGCTGAATAAAGAAACAACACTTTTCTATATGTATATAGTTGTGTCCAGTGATGGATGCACTGTAGGTCCTGACTTCACCACAATGCAATATGTCAATGTAGCAAAATTGCACTTGTACCCCATGAAGGCATACCAATAAAAAAAGTCGTGTAATAAAAAAACTATCACAGCATTCAGGATAACTAAATATTTACTTTTTAAATTTGTGTTCCATTTCATCTTCAAAACAAAATTTCCAATGTTGTATGATGTAAAAATGTGTATGAGACTATATGGTTATGCCATAGTTCAGTAAAAATAAGGCAAGTTTTATTATGTCTTTCATCAGCAAATTCTTCTTTCATTTAGCCTGCTTCATTCCTGTGTATTGCTGTCTTGGCCCCTGGCGGCATTTGGGGTTTATGCGTTTCTGCATTTAAAGAAATCAGATGACTCTGCAGGATACAAAGAAAGTGGAGCAAAGAAAAGTCACAGCCTAAACTCACCTGCTAAGAGGACTTTTTAGTAATTTCATAGAAAATGAACATGAATCGGATAAAAAAAACACACAGAAGTCGGCTTGTGAAGAATGGGTTTGCCTCATTCTATAGGGGCTTGTGGGAAGGTTAAACACTGTGTGGCTTCCCACAAAAGTAAGCCTGAGTGTTTCTTTGGGGGCACTCTCTTTTCCTTCCTTTCTCTTCCTATTTCCATCCTTCCTTCCTAGTAAATGTGTGCCAGGCCCAGAGCTAGACACTGAGGGTATAATAAGACAGGTATGGATGGCACCTCATGATATTTAGGCATTAGGGAAGAAGACGGGAAAACAAGTAAATAAAGACAAACATAAAGTAAAACAATTTCAAAGTGCAGTGAGTCCCCCCTAAGCAGGACACAAGATGTTGAAATGAGGAGTGATGGAGGGGTCAGGTGAGGCATGTGCTTTGGATGTAGCAGGCAGGGAAAGTCTAACTGAGGAAATGATACTTAAGCTGAGACCGAAAGTAGGTGATCAACTAGACCCAGTTTGCTCAGATGTTCCTGCTTTTAAAACAAAAAGTCATGCATCCCTAGACTCCCCTCAGTCCTGGGCAAAACTGGGATGGCTGGTCCTTGAAAGATGAGAAAGAGCTGGCATTGCAAAGAGTAGGGGAGCAGGTGCCCCTGAAAGAGGGATTGGGATGCAGAAAGGCTCTGAGGTGAGGTCAGGGAACTGAAGGATCAGTGTGAGGAAGGAAGTTGAAGGAACCAGAGGAAGTAGAAGAGACAGGCAGGGACCAGGTCACATGGTGGAGGCTCTGGTAGAGCTCTGATGTCATTTGAGGCACTTGAAAAGCTACTGATAGGTTTTATGGAGGGAGTGACATCTGATATTTTAAAAGATCATGTTGGCTGCTATGTGGAAAATGGATAGAAAGAACCAAAATTAGAAGCAAAGTTGGGATGTTGTGAGATGAAAAGTTGATGAGAAGGGGAAAATATGGAATGCATTTTGGAGGTAGAATGGACAGGACTTGCATGAATGCCTTGTGGGATTCCGGTTTGAGCAGCGGGATACATGGTTTACTGCAATGGGGAAAGTTGGAAGAAGACGAGGCACTTTCTGCCCACTCTCCACCCCTTCTGTAGTTACATATGTCAGAGACCATAGGTTTTAGAGCATGTAACTCCTTACAAAGGGATACTCATTGCAATATTTCAGAATGCTGCCGACATAAGTAGGAAGTTTAGAGCCATGGGAATGAGTTGCCATTCCTTAGTCTCTGGCATAACCCAGTTAATATTTATTTTTGGAGAAAAACACTGAAAGAGATGGATGATCTGCTAATCAGAGCCAGAACAGTAAGCACAGAAACAGCTAGAAGGAAAGAAGTATTCTACATTCATTGTTCACAGCGTGGACCTCGCCACAGCTGTGTTACTTCTAGAACCATACTCCCTGCCCAACATTATAGCTTGAGAAATAAAAAAAATTTTTTTAAAAAGGACTATGGACAAAAGAGAACACATTTAAAAAGAAAAACACGTGAACAGAAATTTAAATTAAAAGAATAAAAAAGAAATTGTAAATAAAAGGAATGAGCCAAGAATGATTCAAAAATTAAAGTAACAGATTTGGTTAAAAATAAAAAAAATAAAAAGGAAAGATTAAAAAAGACAGAACTAAAATGTTAAAGAAATAAATGAAGGTTAAAAATTAGGGCTAAATTTTAGAAAAAGATAAAAAAGCATAAAATATGCATTGTAAAGTCAAGAATAGACAGGGTGAAAAGTAAAGACTCTAGACCCTAAATTTAGAAAAGTATTAATAAAATCATGACAAAGCTAAAGTAAGCTGAAGGATAAACACAGAGAACAAAAATAGGTGACAAAAGACTAAAGGAGGAAGTGCAGAAAATAAAAATTTTAAAATTTGCTAAAATTTCACTCTAAATATCCAAGCATTTATGAACTAAAGGTCTGGAAAAATAGCTCCCATTATTTAAGAAGAAATAAAGCTGACAAGCTGCATGAGTTACTAAGAGCAAACTCTGAGCTGAAGTAACTCTCATGGGTTGGGTTTGCAGACAAACTTCTTGAGGGCAGGGTCTGTGATCTCTCAAGTGCCCCCTTAATGCCAATAGCAGGCCTGTTGGTCAACAACCAGTAATGAGCCTGGAGCATCACTGGTAACTAGAGTCAACAGGACTTTTGTTGTCCTATCTCTGTTCCTATTTGTTTCTATACAAAACTGTGCAATACAGAGAATACAAGAGGGACACTTTTCCTTGAGTGTGAATGTATTGTAAATGCCTTCTGCAACTTTAATGGCAAAAGAGATACACTCCAGGCTGACACTGGCAGGGAAGACAGCCAATCACTCAGAGGTCTTTGCTTCTGAGACAGTTTTCTCTCTCCTTCTTATGAAACACTCCCCTAGCTAAGGTAAGATGTAAAAAACTATTCCCCTGGAACTCAGAATAGCCAAAACAATCTTACAAAAGAGCAAAGTTGTAAGACTTACACTTCCAGCATGTACCAGACAGTGGGGTATTGGCACACGGGTAGACATACACATCAATGGTATAGAATGGAGAGTCCAGAAATGAACCCAACTGATTTTCAACAAGGGTACCAAGACTATTCACTGGCGTAGAAGATTGGGAGAATCCATGGAATATGAAATAATGCCCCTATGGAAACATCGACACAGAATAATGACTTGGACATTCTAAATGCAAAAGCTGAATTTAAATATTCTTAATTTTGCCTTTGGATATTAAGGTAGAAACTTATGGGGAGGCCTGGTGGTCAGGCCAGGACGGAAGGGTCAAGTGGGGTAAGAAATCTCTTCATTGGAGTGTTATGTCCCTTGACATTTTAAATGTCTAGCAGTAGAGGCTGTTTGTTTTTTTTGGGCTACATCATATGTTCTCTTAGGGGAAAAGATCCCACTCCACTTCCAGGCCAACCCTCTCACCTATGTTGGGAAGGACTAGTTTCAGTTCCGTCATTTGCAATAAAGGGGTTGGGACAAATTCTGACTTCTAAGATTTTCCAATCAGCAAACGCGGCTGGAATGAGGCACTCACGGTTCCCACACAAAGCACATTTTAATAGAAATATTGCGCCCTCTGCTGGCAGCTGATTAGCATGTACCAGATCTCAAGGATGGTGTGGCTGAAAGCGCTTTGGAGCCTGGCCTGGGGTCAGGGTCTCTCTCCTTCACGTACAAACTTTTTGATCTTGTTCAAGCAATTTTACTTCTATAACTCTTCATTTTTGTATCTTTAAAATATTAATATTGAAAACTACCTTTCAACACTGTTTGGTGAATACATAAATGGCCAACTAAAAGATAATTAATGGAAGATATTGTTATTATTATAAGACAGTTTTGGGGAAGAAAGCCAGCCTGTTCATCAAATTTTTCAAGGTTGTAAAATATGACATTCTATATTGTTGATTCTCTGGATCTAAGAAAACAAGCATGTATCAACCTAAGAACCTATTGTTATGAAGTGTAGAGTAATAACAGAATATTTGTAAAGTTCTTAAAAATTCTCAGGTGAGAAATGTATAGCTTCAATCACAGATGCCAAAAAATTCCCTTTATAAAATTCAATACTCAGTCCTAATAAAAGTATTATATAAAATAGAAGTCAATGGATATTCCCTTAACTTTCATATATTTATATATGTATATATGTACATATATATATGAATGAAATGAGAGACAGAGAGAAAGACAGGAGAGAGAGAGAGATAGAGAGAGAGATTGTAATGGAGAAATACTAGAAGCATTCCCACTAGGGTAATGAACAAGGCAAAAATATCCACTATCTATTAGTGGATCCACACTATTAGTATTTAACACTATACTAGAGTGTACACATTCCAAGAAAAAAATAGAGGCATAAGAATTGGAAAAGAAGTATAATTCTCTCCATTTGCAGATGACATGACAATATATCTGGAAAACCCAATGGAATCAAGGATAACACCAATATGAACAAAAGAATTCAGTAAGTTTGCATGCTACAAAATTAACATACAAAAATCAATTGTGTGTGTGTAAATGTGTCTATGTGTAAATGATAACCAGTTAGCAGATAAAGGAAGAGAAAACTCCATTTAAAATAATGACAAAAAATAAAATACTTGGAAATAAACTGAAGAAGTAACGTGCAAAATCCATATCAAGAAAAGATTAACTCCTGAAAAACATATAGAAATATTTCTTGGTCTTGGATAAGATAACTTTGCACCATAAAGATATTAATTATCCCTAACTTAACACTACCCTAATAAAATTACAAGAAGTATTTTCCTGAAATTAGACAAATTGATTTCAAAGTTCACATGGAAAAATAAACATGTATGCATAAACAGGAAAACCTGAAAAAAAGACCATGAAGAGATAATCCTGTTAAATACTGATACACAATAAATCCTCTATAATTAAAACAGTGTGGTATGAGTAGATGGATAGACCTGGAACAGAATGGAAACTTCAGAAATAGAAACAAGTAAAAAACATGTATTGTTTGAATAAAGTGGCATCTCAAATCACTGGGGCAAAACAGACTTACTAATAAAAGGCATTAAGACAACTGAACAGCCATTTGAAAAAGATAACTTTGGATCCTTTAACATATACCATACTCCAGGAAAAACTCAAATGGAAAAAGTGAGCCATACATGTACTAGAAGAAAACATAAGTGAATTTGTTTATAATCTTGCTGTGGGAAAAACCTTTTAGACTATGTTCATCATCCAGATGCAACAGCAAAAAAGATCAGTAATTTTGATATTAATAAAAAGAAGCCTTGTGAAAAAAAGTACCACAAGCAAAGTCAAAAGACAAATGACAATATGGGAAAATATAATTGCAACATATATCATAGATAAAGAGCTAACCTCCCTAATTTACAAAGCACTCACAAACTGAGAAACACAAAGATTCCCACACACCAAAAAACATAAGTGCCCTTAAACAAATGAACTTCATATGTTTGTGACAAGAGAAGTGCAAATTAAATCTACAATAAGAAAGTTGTTTCAACTTTAGTGCATGTTTAAAAACATTCATAATAAATCATTGAGAAAAATTAAGATGTTTCTCATTTTCAGATTGTAACACATTCAGAAGCTTGAAAACACATTTTTCTGTGGTCAATGGAGGGAAATTTGAATCTGAGCTGGGTATTAGATGACATTATTGTATGAAAGTTAAATTTCTTGGGTGTGATTATGGTGTTATGGTTATGTAGGCACGTATTCATGTCCTTAAGAAAGATATGCTACTATATTTAGGGGTAAAAACTCATGAAGTCTGCAGACCTACTCTCAATACTTCAGCTCAACAAAAGAGAGAGAGAGAGAGTGTATGTGTGTGTGAGTGTATGTGTGTGTGTTCAATGTAGTATAGATCAGTGGTTCTTAAGAAAAGTGATTTCACTTCAATGTAGTATAGATCAGTGGTTCTTAAGAAGAGTGATTTCCCCCCAGGGGATATTTGACCATGTCTGGAGATATTTTTGGTTGCCCCAACTTGGGAGGGGTCTACTGGCATCTAGTGCAGAAAGGCCAGGGATGCTGCTAAACATGCTACAATGTACAGGACAGCCCCCCAAACAAAGAATTATCCAGCCCCAAATGCCAACAGTGCTAAGGTTCAGAAGCCTGGTACAGACAGATAGAGATAAAGTAAATGTGACTAAAGTTAACAATTGGCTAATCTAGGTGATTATACCATTATACTATTCTTTCAACTCTTCTGTAAGATTGAAAATTTTCAAAATAAAACATTTAGGGAAAAAGCAAATTAAAAAAATATATAATGAAAGAAGTCAAAGGGAGAAAAAAAGAAACCGAATTGATGAAACAATAGGCCACACATGGAAAAACAATGGTAAAAATATAGTCCCTTTTTTTTTTTTATTAATCACTGAGAATAAAGACAGAAAATTGTGCTCAATCTGCTTATCAGGACACAAAAAACACAGCCACAGCAATGAGTTGAGAAAGGCTAGGCTTTCACTGTGTGGTGATTAGACTATATCGTTTTGTCATATTAAAACTAAATCAAAATGAGCAAACTGGGAAACAAGCAGCTGTTTTTTTCCCCACACAGGGCTCAGAAGACCCATTGCTGAAAAACAGGACTCATAAAATGATTATTAAAAACTTTTTTCTTGACAAGTTAATGCTTATGATAGCACAGTATAATTGGTGTGGTTTGTAAAACTCCAGTTTTATCTTATCATCCATCCTGCTGAGACTGGGCAAGGACTAGGAGGCACTGGAAAATGCATAACGGGTTTACTAAAAAGTTAGGTTTTATTTATGGTAGAACTGAATATAAAGATGCCGAGCTTTGATCAGAAACCTGACTTGCACGCCTGGCTTTGTTTCATTACCTTCTTCGGTCTCATTCATTTTCTGCTGTTCTTCAGTTCTTACTCTTTCTTCCTTTTCCAGCATTATTTTATTGTGCAGGGTAATAATAGAATGGGTTGATATTTTTGTAATCCTTCCCAGTGTATTTTTCATCCCCAGCAATTCTTATTTCTCTGCAGCTCTCTACCTGGGAAGGCAGACATCCAGAATTCTGTGGGAAGGGTGGACACAGCTAAGAATAAAAAAGTCAGAGCTCAGCTTTGAATTTCAAAGGACTTTTTTTTTTAAACAAAAAAAGAGCATACAGGAAACATAAGTCTTCACAGTCAGGCTTCCAATGCAAAGATCCAGGCACTTGAAAAAGAAAAGGGTCTTCTTAATTCCAAATGATCCACTTTAAATAATCTAGAACAGTGTTACTTAAATGAACTACCAAAAACTAGGAAAGGAGGAAAAAGATAGGATTTGACTGAAGTGCAGTACAGCATTCCCACTCAAAAAGAGATCGAGATGTTTGCCAGTTGCTGGAAAGAAGAGAATTAAGAGGAGTAAACGGGGTTGCAGGAGTTGTCCTGGGAGGTCTACCTTCCTCTGGTGTTGACACCCCCAGACATGTTTGAAGCTTTCTTGGCAGAACAGACTTCTGCTCTACATTCCACCTGGATCCTGGGGGAAGGAAGCCCTATAACAAACAGTGGGTGCCGAACACAGCAGAGTAGAAATGGGGCACTCTGTAGGGTGTTTAGGTAGAGTGGCCCTGACAAGAGACTGAATTACTGTACAGTGTCACCATTTGGTCAATTCTCATTTTCTGTTCCATGAGCAGGGTGGAGTTGGGAGGGGTATGGGACACCCTGTAAAATTTAATCTTACCCATTGAAAGTACATTCATCCGTTGGTATTCACCAAAATCTGCCGATGCTCAAGTCTTCTATAAAATGGTATATAGTATTTTCATATAACCTATGCACATCCTACCTTAACTGTAAATCATCTCTAGATTATCTACAGCACCTAATATAATGTAAGTGCTATGCAAATAGTTGTTATATTGTGTTGGTTTTTATATGTATTATTTTTTATTTTGTATTGTTATTTTTTCTTGTTTTTTACCCCCAAATATTTTCTATCCATAGTAGGTTGAATCTGCAGATGTGAACCCACATATACGTGAAAACTACCGATGAAGTCCAGTCCTCTCCACATTAACTCAGGCTCAGCACCTTACTGTCTTTCAGGGTTAGGATTGTCAGGAAAAATATAAGACACCCAGTTAAATTTAAATTTCAGATAAAAGACAAATAATTTTTTAGTGTAAGTATGTCCATTTCAACATTTAGGACATATTCATACTGAAAAATGATTTGTTGTTTATCTGAAACTCCTAAATTTTATTTGCTAAGTCTGGCAACTCTGTTTGCAGTTCCTCCCTTTCCCCGCCCCTCTTCCCTTTTCCTGGCAGCCAGGTAGAGCAGTAACAACATGGCATGGGGCGAGCCCTCCAGCCTGCATGCTGTCTTCCATTCCTAATAGCCTTTCTTGAGAGCTCTCTTTGCTCTTTGGGTGTAGCCTCTCCCCTCACTGCACCCTTTGTCACCATAATTTGCAACGTTTTCTTCTAGGGCAAGCAGGACTCAGGAGATGGTGTCTTCCCAGGGCTGCCTCTAGCCCACCTCAAATCTCACTGTTACTACTATTGTTGCTCTAAAGACTCCCCAGCATCCTCTGTTTGGCTCCTGGTTTAGGCTGTCAATCCCATGGTTTCTGCTTTGTGGTCCCTTTGCCTTGTTTCTCAGCTACTTCTACAGCCTTCTCATGGGGCATGGGGACTTCTTCAGATCTCCTGTGTTCCACTGAGCTGAGGGAAACCTTGAGGGCTACCTTTCTCTCTCCATCCTTTCTGAAAGTCCAATATGAATATGTTGAACCTTTGTAATTCTGTCTCATAATCTCTAAATCACTTTTTAAATTTGTTTTTTCTCATTGTGATTCAGCTTTAGCATTTTTCTATTGTTTTTTCCCAGTAGTGCGCATGTTTTTGTTTTTTTTTTGCAGTGTTCTAATTGGCTATTCAATCTATATTGTTTAAATTTCTTTCTTTGTTATTTTTGTATTCAGGATATTAGGGGGGTACAAACATTTTGGTTACATGTAATGCGTTTTCCTTGCCCAAGCCAGGGCTCCAAGCATGTCCTTCCCCCATACAGTATGCTATGCTTCCATTAGTTGTGGGTTTACCCCCACCCCCAGCCCCCACCTGACCGGCACCCAATAAGTATTACTGCCGTATGAACATCTTAGTGTTGATCAGTTAGTACCAACTTGATGGCGAGTACATGTGGTGCTTATTTTTCCATCCCTGTGATACCTCACTTCGAAGGATGGGCTCAATCTCTATCCAGGATAATATAAGAGGTGCTAGTTCACCATTGTTTTTTGTACTTGAGTAGTACTCCATGGTATACACATACCACATTTTATTAATCCACTCATGTATTGATGGGCACTTGGGTTGTTTCCACATATTTGCAATTGTGAATTATGCTGCTATAAACATTCAAGTGCAGGTGTCTTTGCTATAGAATGTCATTTTTTCCTTTGGATAGATGCCTAGCAGTGGGATTGCTGGATCAAATGGTATTTCTATTTTAGCTCTTTGAAGTATCTCCAAATTACTTTCCACAGGGATTGTACTAATTTGCAGTCCCACCAGCAGTGTGAGAGTGTTCCAATCTCTCTACATCTACTCCAGCATTTGTTGTTTTGGGACTTTTTGATAAAGACCATTCTCACTGGCCTGTTTTAATTTCTGTTACTGTATTTTTCAGTTCTAGAATTATCATTTAGTTCTCTAGTTTTGGTAAAAGTCTCCATATTAATCTATTTCCTTCATCTTTGCCTTCATTTGCCTGGACTTTTTAATCATAGTCACTTAAAAATCCTTGTCTGCAAACTCCACTAACTCAATCCCTGTGACTTTTGTTCCATTGTCTGTTTTTTCTTCTGACTTTCAATCACTTAGTTCTTTATTTTAGCATGCCTGATAATTTTTTAATCGAATGCAGACACTGTACATGAAAAATGATGGAGGGTCCAGATGATGTCACCCGCTGGAGAGAATTCACCCTATCCTCTGCTAGGCAGTAGAGTTTGCTCACCTTCATCAAATCAGGGATGCAGCTGATTTGAGGCTGGAGCTCCTTTGTATGGAGCCCGCCAAAGATTTCAGCTGAGAACCTGGGTTGTTTACCGGGTCCCTTCCCTCTACAGGGTCCTCAACCCTAATCATTTTGTCCTCAGTGGCATGAGACTGTGCAAAAACTCCACTTTGCTTCTCAGAGTCTCTCTGCTTAGCTTCTTAGGCCTCCAGTCCTGCAGAGCTTCAGAATTTGGCAAATGTCTTGAGGAGAGAACTAGCTGTGTGTCAGATAATATTTACAAAGCATTTAGCATAGAGTTAGCCATAGGGAAATACTCTAAAAATGAGTTGTTAAAAAAGAAACATTGGCTTTACAGAAAAATGTCCCTTTACATGGAGAGATTTGGTGATTACCGCCTCAACCAAATGATCAGACTTACCATCTTGTTGAGCAGAACAATCAGACATTACGTGCTTCTTAAGTGATGCAATGAGAAGTATATTACACCACTTGTAGTATAATTGCCAAATATATTTTACTTCAATCAAATCATGAAGACAGAATCAGACAAATCAATTACAGAATATTCTCTAAGATAACCAGTCTCGATCCTTAAAAAAAAGTCAATATCCTGAAAAACAAAACCAAAGGCAGGGGGACAGTTCCAGTGAAAAGAGATTAAAGAGACATACAAAACCAGACGTGTATGTAAACTTTGCTTGGATCTTGAAAAAAAACTATAAAAGATATTTTGGGGGCCATTAGGAATTTAAATTTGGATTATAAATTACATATTATTGAATTAACATAAAACATTTTAGATATGATAATGACACTGCATACAGGAGAGTATATTTATTCTTAGGAGATATGTGCTGAAGTATGTAGGGGTGAAGTATCATCATGTCTGCAACTTCGTTTCAAATGTTTCAGCAAAAATACATTATAAATAAAACATGTAGAAACATGTTAACTCACCTATGTAGGTGAGTGGTGTACAAAAGAGTTGTTTGTCACATATTTTTACTTTTCTTTGGATTTGACATTTTTCAAAATAAAAACTTAGAGGAACATTCTTGGCCCTTCTATCTGAGTTATTCATTCTAAGTTTTAAAATTCATTCAGTAAACATTTATTGAGCATCAACTATGTATTTCATACTTTTATAGGTGCTGGGAAGTGATGGTGAACTAGATTAATCAGATCATTCTCTTCCAGCTCCCTCATCCATTAGGTGGAGACAGAGTAAGTGCACTCACCATATAGCACAATGCTGGGTGTCAAGTAGGTAGTCAATGAGTGTTGGCTTTGTTCAACTTTGTCTATTGTTGATCTAATTTCATCCATTTGATGTTTGTGGTCTTTCAGCTCTACTTTAAATAAAAATGTGTGATCTTCCATCTTATGTATTATTCTTCCCAATCCATTTCCTGATGTTACTATTCATTTTATTTCTGTTAATATTAATAGGGCATTTGAAACCTTAAAAAGAAAATATGACATAAAGTCAAAGCAAAGATGAAATTAAATTGGTCAGGAATATGTTATACTGTCAAATTAGGCTTATGTATATATATATGCAAGTATCTCAAGGTCTAAAGTTTATATTCCTATAGATTTTACAGATGTTTAAGTCCTGGTCTGTGATTGAGTCATATATTATAACAGAAGGAACTAAAGAGAAGCTTCTAAATTTGTTTTTTTAAAACACCAGATTTTAGACTAATTAAAAATTTCAAAATACTAGAGGTTCCTCAATACTCTTTCCCAATAATCTTGCTTCTTTTACACACAGTGCCTACTTAACATGTTACTTTATCTATGAGTGAGAGCACTCCTTCCTTCCGTGCTGCTCACCCACTTACATTTTCAGCTGCTCATGGCCTGGTCTGATAGAAGCACAGTTCAGTCTAAGGCCACACCATAAAATTTATCATTAAGTTTCAGAAGTTTCCTTTCAGTGTAGACTATGATCATAGCTTATAACTTATTATATAAAGAATTATTTTAATAAAATAGCACTTAAACTCCAAATGTTTAATCATATACCTTGCAAAGAGAATATTAATACTTAAAATGGATTGGGATAACACAATGATTTAAAATAATAAGTGGCATTTTTGAGGAAAAGTTAATTTTCAAGTGTTTATTTAAAAAACTTTCTACTTTCCTATTTTCCTCTTACAGCTTTGGAGAGGACTAGAATGATTATTCATATATTTGCATTAATATCAAGCATCCCATAGATGTTAGGGATGGTACATTGCGTTTTAAAACAATGTCATCACTAACAATATAGTAAATTATTTTTATATATTTTGGGTAAGATTGCAATAAATAATTATAAAATAATTTAACAAATCTTTATATAGCACATACTGTATGCTAGGTTTTGAGAAAACAAAAATAAATAAAAAATGGTCCCTGCCATTAAGAAGTTTATAGTCTAAAGGGGCAGACAGACAAACAAAATAGACAATTTGTCATAGTATGACAACTTTGAGAGAGGTATGCACAAAGAACTACAGGAACCTTAAGAGGATCACTTAACCCAGAATGGTAGTAGTTAGGGATAATTTCCAGGCCAAGATGATGAGTTTTACCAAAGATTTTGCCAAGAAAAGAATTAGTGGTGGGTGAAAGGAAGAACATTCCAAGTATATGAAACAGCCTGTGCAAAGGCAGAGAATTGAGAGAATTTTCGTGTTCAAGGAACTGCAAATAGTTTGGTATGATTGAACTGAAAGTTATACTGACGTTCCCAACCCCTATTGGGGGCCGAGTACAGGGCAGGAGGTGGTAGGTGGGCAGGCCAGCAAGGCTTCATCTGTGTTTGTGCCACTCCCCATCGCTGGCATCACTGTGTGTCATTGGATTCATTTTCTTTTAGATGTAAAATGAAAGTTCACTTTAATCTTTCACATTTTTTGCTGCTGAAATGAGATTCAGAGAAATCAAATGGCAGAGCCGTGACAAGAACGCACTGATTCTTTTTTTTAAAATTTATTTCAGAATATTATGGGGGCACAAATGATTTGGTTACATAAATTGCTTTTGTATCTTGCCCATCTCCCAGATAGTGTGCACTGTACCCCTTGGGTGTGATTTTATCTATCCCCTCCTCCACCCCCACCTGCTTGATTTCCAATGAGTGTTAGTTTCCATATGTGCACATAGGTGTTGATTGATTAGTGCCAATTTAATGATGGATATATGTGGTGCTTGTTTTTCCATTCTTGTGATATTTCACTTAGAAGAATGGTCTCCAGTTCCATTCTGATTAATACAAGAGGTATTAGTTCACCATTTTTTTTATGGCTCAGTAGTACTCCATGGTATACATATACCACATTTGCTTAACCGACTCATGTATTGATGGGCACTTGGGTTGTTTCCACATCTTTGTAATTGTGAATTGTACTGCTATAAACATACAAGTGTGCAGGGAGTTAGCTATGCTCCCAGCAAAAATTGGGTCCCTTTGGCAGGAGTTGTCACAAGGGATAAGGAAATATTAGAAAATAGAAAATAATAGAATATAGAAATAAAAGAATACACAGAGACAAAAGTACAGTTTTTATAAAGAACAGTTTTATAAAGTTGGGGCAGTCAGGAGTCCTCCAGCATTCCCCTGAGCTATGAGGCCACGAGTGAAGTTTCCCATCAGTATCTATTGGTACAGTGATCGGTTGTCAGGGGTAACAGATTTACATAATAACAGGTAGTTCATTTCAGGTTAAAAGTCTCCCAAAAAGATTCTAGAGATCCCTTAATTAACTCTATCTACATGAGCAAACAGTTACAAAATCTTTCTAAGACAAACTTCTAAGTTCTAAGATAAAATTATCACTTAGCAGAAAGGCTAAACAGAAATATAGTGGCTCTATATTTCTTTATCTAGTTTTTGTTGATTGAGACAGGTAGTCAGGGTGAAGCAGGAACTGTCCCTTAGGCTAATTGCTTTTAGCCGCAGGTGCACGCTTTGATCAGTTCTCACCCTGTGGCCCCATGCCCAGCTTTGTCGTACAGAAACTCAGGTACAAGCCGACAGGTCTGAGACACAATGTCACCATGGAAAACTGCTACTGACCGGTGAGATGCCCTCCTGAGGTGAGGCAGATTCTGATATGTGAACTAACATGTTCACATATTCATTCAGGGAAAAGCCCTGCAAAACTCCTGAAATCTTATATGTCTCTACAGGAGACATCTTTATAGAGCAACATCTCTCCTCTTTATTTTAGAAATAAGTTGATGAAGTTGGACAGCCATCACTGTGAGACACAGGTCTCTGGGGTCTTGTCTTCTTCAGAGTTTTCTCCAGACTATAAGTAAGCACAAGCAAGTGATTAAAATAATGCCAAAAGTTACTATAGTGAAACTCCCATAGATCTTAAGATGAGAAAGTGGATAAGCTGACTCCAAACCAGATGAGATGCCATTAATAATGTCAGCCTCGGAGAGCAAATCAAGTTTGTGAAAGAAGGTACTTAATATTTCTTGTTGTAAGTTTCTAATCTCTTTAGTCAGATTTAAGTAGATGTTTCTTAATGTTTTCCCAAGGAAATCGAGTTTGATTATATATATGAGGTGTAACACAAAATTGAGTGGTATTCCAATCACAATGGAGTCTAAGTTGCTTTTGTAGGCTTATAACCTGGTCTCCCATAAGGTGACTGCTTGTTGTAAGTCTAGTTGTAGCTAATTTGTTGCCAATTTGATTTTGGGTAGACCATAACTGATTTGATTCATGATGCCAATTTTGAACAAATTCATTGGTCTGTACAGATTGGTGCAAAGCTATTCCTGCAGTGGCCGCAGAAGCAGTCACAGCAATGATTTCTAAAATAGCTGCTATTAAGAGACCAACAAATCTTTTAGTATGTTTAAGAATGTGGTTAAATAGTTTGTCCAAAAGGAACATTGCTAGGGTTTCCTGCCAGATTCTATTCATTTTAACAGGTAACCACAGTCCTGTTCTGGCTTTGAGAATATAAAGTGTTTCTTTATAAGGATTGAACTTGATGGAATTGTCAATATAGGTATAATAAGAACAGTTGTTACAAGTCACTAGGAAGGAAGGTTCATTATATATAGCAGGCCCAATCATGAATAAGTGAGGTAGTTTAACACAAGCTTGGATATAATTAGCAGAGTTCAAATTAAAAGTCTACTCTCAGCTATTGCTTGTATCTAATGTGTGTGTGTGCTAATCCAGGCCTGCAAGGGGTGCAAAGCAGCTGATAATTTCCACAACTGATCATGAATAGGGCCATCTAAAATGTGAGGGGCTGGAGAGGTCATACCGTTATTGAGCCATGTAATATGACTTTGTAAAAGTCAGTGTCTTTTACAGACATCGAGGTGGCAGTTTTATTTCAATGAAGTTTTTTAAGATTGTGAGAGGAGGCAGGATGTCCACAGGGACTCGAGTCTAGTACATAACCATAAGATGGTGACCCAGTAAGAATGCATCCCACGTGGGTTCTACAATTTTCTCATTGTTTCCAGGTTTTAGGGTCAGAAATTACTACCTCTTTACAAATGGGTACATTTGTGGGTGCAATTTTAGAATGCCCAAGAGACAGTTAGAAGGAATAACCAGGCTTTAGTCTTATCACCGGTTGAATTGCTGGTGACTAGCCAGGTTTGGGTAGCAGGTTTTAAACAATGAATACCTCTACCAATACATATGGGAGGGTCTTCTGTCCCAACTTCATGTCTATTAATTTTAGTGCCCTCCTCGTTGGGTTTCACTGGAACACGATAGTCATAAGGTCCTGGTAGCCAATTAGAATCATTAACAAATACTAAGAAAGGCATGTCAGCCCAATTGACAATCTTATTTAAAGGTAGGTTAGGAATATAGGTCCAATAGTGATAGGTCTGGTTACCAGACATGCTTACCGCCATGCTCACCATGCTGATCATAGCAAGAGAAAGGTTTATAGATATTTTAGGTACAGATGTCTGATACAATATCCTGTCTGCTTCTTCGTAGTTCCTCTTCAGCTGTCCCCATGTTATGGTCTGTGCCTGTCATGTTATCCAGGCTCGGAGTCTCTTGTGTTTTAGTTTCATCCTTTGAAAACTCTTGGCCAGGGCCTTGGCCATATGAGGTGGCATTTTCTGCTTTTTCCCTGTGGTTTTCCACTCTGGGCGTAATTCTTCTGCTTGGAATTCATATGGTTTGTCCGTCATCTGTCAAAACACAAGCAAAACCTCTACCCCGCACCTTTGCCCATGCTTCTCTCCATTTATTTTCTATATCATCTTTCCACCAGATAGGTTGGTGAGGGAAAGAGTCTGATTGTCAACTCCCACTCCAATGCTTCTCTACTGCTGTTAAATTGTCTTCTTTACGAATATTCAAAAAAATTTAGAGTAAATAAGGCTTGATTTATTCTATCTCTGGGGGACTGTATACCTCCTCCTTTTTGTTTAAATAACATATTTTTTAAGGTTTGATGAGTACATTCTATAATATCTGTCCCTGAGAATTATAAGGAATGCCAGTAATGTGTTAGTGGACCACTTAGTGCAGAAGGTTGCAAAAGAATGACTAGTATAAGCAGGGCCATTGTCGGTTTTGATGGTGGCTGGGACTCCCATATATGTAAAACAGGAGTACAAGTGTGAAAGTATATGTCTAAAAGTTTCTCCAGGGGATGGAGTAGCCATGATAAGACCAGAATAAGTGTCTATTGTAACATGTACAATGCCTCACTTGCTGATTTCAGGAATATGTGTAACATCCATTTGCCATGATTCATTTGGTGAGAGGCCTCGAGGATTAACCCCTGCAGAAAATTTAGGCTGATTAATTGTTTGGTAAGTGGGACAGTGAGAAACAATATGCTTGGCTTGATTATTTGTTATGTGAATTTTTTTAATTAAACCCTTGGTATTAATATGAGTTAATTCATGAAATTGAGTTGCCTCTTGAACAGAACCAACAAGTAATTGATCTATTTTTTCAGCCACTAATGGGCCCAGAAGGTTAGTATGAGATCTGATATGAGTAATAAAAAGTAGAAACTGGCGATTCCGTATAATCGACTGAAGTTGCTGAAGCAGCTTGGAAATTTCATCAGTTTCTGTAATAGTAACTGTTTCCAAGGCTAGAACTGTTTGTACAACATATTGTGAATCAGAAACAATATTTAAAGGTGAAGTAATGTCTTATAAAAGCTGAGTAACAGCTTGCAATTCTACTTTTTGTGCTGAAGTATAAGGTGTAGTCCACACCTTAAAGGACCAGAATAACCTGCTTGACCATTGCTGGGGCCCTCAGTAAAAAAAAGTAGGAGCATGAGGTATAGGCGTGGATTTTACTATTTTAGGTAATATCCATAGAGTTAATTTTAGAAATTGGAACAATTTGGTTTTTGAATAGTGATTATCAATTGTTCCTACAAAATCAGATATACCTGATTGCCAATCCAGAATTTGTTGATAAGCCATTTGAATTTGTGAACTAGTAAGAGGAACAATAATTTTTTCAGGATCTTGGCCACTTAGTTGTTTTAGTCTTTGACGGCCTTTAAATATAATTTGACCAATTTTTTCCAAATATGTCATAAGACGTTTTTGTTGTTTATGTGGGAGAAAAATCCATTCAATTATACCCTCTTCTTGAATTAAGGTAGCAGAGGGAGAATGTTCTGATGGATAAACAATTAAGTCTACTGTTTTTTCAAGATTTATTCCAGAAAGTTAAGCTTTGTGAATATGAGATTGAATCCATGCCAATTCCTCTTGAGCTGCCTGAGTTAGCTTACGAGGACTATTAAGATCAAAGTCACCCTTTAGTATACCAAACAAGTTACTTAAAGCATAAGTAGGAATTCCTAACATAAGTCTAAGCCAATTTATGTCTCCTAGTAACTTTTGCAAATCATTTAAAGTTTGTAATTTGTCTATACGTATTTGAACTTTTTGAGGAACTATTTTATTTCTATCAATGAGAGACCCTAGATAAGTAAATGGATAATCCTGTTGGACTTTATCTTCAGTAGTTATTAAACCAAATTGAGGTGATATTTGTCTGGCCTGTTGGTACAGTTGTTCTAATTTTTGTTTGGATGAGCATGCAAATAAAATGTCATCCACATAATGAATAATGTAACTATGAGGAAAACAGTTTCTTAGTATTTCCAAAGGCTGATTGACAAAATGTTGGCACAGGGTCAGGCTACTAAGCATGTCCTGAAGCAAAACTTTCCATTGGTACCATTTAGTTGGCTGTTGATTGTTTAAAGCAGATATGGCAAAGTCAAATTTTTCTCTATCAGATATTTGTAAAGGAATTGTAAAAAAACAGTCTTTTAAATCTACTATTATAATATGGCAATCTTTAGGGATCATAGTCGGAGACAGAAGTCGGCTGAAAAGTCCCCATCGGTTGCATAAGTGCATTGATCTTTCTTAAATTAGTTAACATTTGCCAGATTTCTTTTGAATAACAAATACGGGAGTTCCACGGACTGGTGGACTCCTCTATTATGTCCTGCTTGTAACTGTTCTTCTACTAATATTTGAAGAGCACCCAATTTTTCTTGGTTTAGTGGCCCCCTGCTCTGTCCATATAGGCTTTTGCAATACCCATTTTAAAGCCAGTGCATAGTGGTGCCCTTCAGTAGCAGTGGCTGCTATCCAAAATTTAGTTCTTTGAGGTATCTTGATACTGCTTTCCACAGAGGTTGTATGGAAAAGAATCCCTATTCAATAAAGGGTGCTGGGAAAATTGGATAGCCACATGTAGAAGACTGAAACAGAATCCACACCTCTCACCACTCACAAACATCAACTCACGATGAATAATAGACTTAAACCTGAGGCATGAAACCATAAGAATTCTAGAAGAAAATGTTGGAAAAACTCTTATAGACATTGGCCTAGGCAAAGAATTTCTGAAGAGTCCCAAAGCAATCACAGCAACAACAAAAATAAATAAATGGGACCTGATCAAATTTAAAAGCTTATGCAAAGCCAAGGAAACAATCATTAGAGTGAATGGACAACCTACAGAATGGAAGAAAATATTTGCATGAAATACATCCGATAAAGGGCTTATAACTAGAATCTATAAAGAACTCAAGCAAATCAGCAAGAAAAAATCTAACGACCCCATTAAAAAGTGGGCAAAAGATACTAACAGAAACTTTTCAAAAGAAGGTAATCACCAACAAACATATGTAAAAATGCTCAACATCTCTAATCATCAGGGAAATGCAACAAATCAAAACCACAATGAGATATTACTTAACTCCAGTGAGAATGGCTTTTATCAAAAAGTCCCCAAACAACAAATGTTAGCACTGGATTCTCATGGGAGTGTGAGCCCTACTGTGGACTGCACATGCCAGGGATCTAGGTTGCGCTCTCCTAAAGAAAGTCTGGTGCCTGATGATCTGGGGTGGAGCTGGGGTGGTGGTGCTGGTGCTGGGGAGCAGCTCCAAGTGCAGATTGTCATTGGCAGAGAGGTTAGACTGCACAATGAATGTGGTGTGCTTGGGTTATCCCAGGATCCCCCCTCCCTATCCATGGAAGGATTGTCTTCCATGAAGGTGGTCCCTGGTGAGTTATAGCATGGCACAGTTGTGAGAGAAGAGGCTAGAGAGGTAGGAAGACCACATCATTAAAGGACCTATAGGCTTTACCAGGGAACTTTGATTTCTACCTGAATGTAGCGAGAAATTTAAGTTAGGGGTGACAATCCTAATTTGGGAGTTCTAGAAAGATCTAGATCTTTCAAAGATCTAGAAAGATCATTGCTCAAAGTAAGAGGAAGGAACTGGAGTGAGGAACACTAGTTAGGAGATTATTGTAGTAATCCCAGCTTCAAGAACCATATCAGGCAGTGTTCCCAGTATGAGGCCAGACACTCAATTTGAATTAGTTTAGGTGAGCAGACTGGGAATGGCTGGAGCCAGAGTCTTGAATACAATCAGGCCTCTCTCTGCAACTGTTTCTCTCTCCTGTTGGCTCCACATTGTCTATCTGAGGACTTGTTTTCTTTGTGTGGTAGGGAACAGTTTCATCACCAAAGAGGAGAGGGCTTCTCTCTTCCTGCTATGCAAGAGGGTGGTTTGAGTCATGTTTGCATCCCGGGACTAAACACAGAGGCTGGGAAAGAGGAGATAATGTACAAAGCCCACATGGGGAAGAAGTGAGAAGGGCGATTCTCCCTAATTAGGATGACCTCTATTAACAGATGAAGGTGATACACAGTAAGGGGGTTAGACAAAGATAATCCACATCCATTACAAAAACAAATAAAAATATGCTATTGTACACAGACGCTAGTCAGTAAAATGCTCATAGTTTTAATTTTCCCTGTACTTCCAAAATTTCAAAGCGCTTTTATATCATCTCTTATGAAATAAAATTAGTAGGATACTTTCTTTTTGTTAAGAGGGCATGGACAGAAGAGAATGGTGTTGAGTCTAGAAATAATACTCTTTGATTAGTAGGGGAATTGGAGAGAAGATGTAGAAAAAGACAGACTAGCAGTCTGTAAATATTTGAATGGCAATCATACAGATCTGAATCAGTCTAGTTCTAGAGGGTGGAACCAGGACTGGTAGGCAAATGTTACAAAGAGGTGGTCTTCAGTTCAATGACGAAGAATTTCTAACAATCAGAGCAATCCTAGAATACAACAGGACTCTTACGACATAATAAAGATCCTAACACTAGAAGCACAGTATTTGAGCTTGGGCTGGATGAGTAACGGCCAGTGTTCATGTAGAGGAATTTACCAAATAGTCCCGGAGACTGGACTGCCTGATTTTTAAGGCCTCTTTCAACCCTAAGGAAATAGTAGGAGACAATCAATTATCAACTGCTTGATTCAACAAAGGGAGTCTGTATATAGTGGGGCATCTTTCTAATATTTGCCTATTTGTTAAATACTGATTTCTCAGATTCTTATTTTTCATGCTATAGAGCAGACTTCAAGAAGAAAAAGTTCTGTAGACACTTTGTACTATGATGCTGACCACAGATTCAGAATAAACAATCTAGGACAGTGAGTACTATATCATCTACTTTTATGAAAAAGAGAGACAAATGTTAAAATAAAGTTTCCTGAAAAGTCATAAACTTGAATGAAGTCAAATATTAAGGATTCTCGAATAATAGTTTTTTTTCCTTTTAATGGAGAGAACAAACAAAAAGAGTTGAACGTCCTTTGTCTTTGTATGTATGAATAGTACACTAGATGGTGCCATAAGGCTGTCCGAGGAAAGTTTTACCAAGATGAATAATGTGGCAGTTCTGATGGTAGTTAAGAGTTCTGGAAACTTTTCACAAATTTTCTGCCCCTGAGAGCAATCCCAGGTTTGTAGGAAAGTAATGGGAATCTTAATTTGACAAGATTTAGCCCTAAAATCAGATGAATTTTAAACTAAACCACAGGTTTAACACATTTTAAAATAGTTTCACAATTGACAATTCAATCTGATTCCACTGAAACGGAAATTTTAAAGTTATTGAAATGCAAATTTATTATTCATTTAAACTCATTGCTATTAATTTCACTTAGCTAGTCTTCCTATGATTGTAGTTGTCTGTTACCTAGTGAATCTTTAAGTTAGTTTCTTCAAGTGGCTTCCTGAATTTTTAAATTATTAAGCTAAAAATACCAATCAAAATCCATCATTTAAAGTACTGCAATATACTAACACAAATACAAGAAACAATACAGTTTGAAATGACATTATCAGTATATTATTTCTTATAAAAATAACATTTCATTATTTTCCACATTACAACAAAACCAGAAAAATATATTTTAATAAAGTACAAAATAAAAATAAAGCTTTACTTTTATAATATTTTCTACTTTATTTTCTTTTAGATGTTAAACATGAAAAAGGTGAACAACAAAAAATGAACAAAGATATACCTTTTGCAACCTAAGAGTCATTTGAGTTTTACTTATTTATTTATTTAAAACAGACTTTAGTTTTAGAGTAGTTTTAGGTTCAAAACAAAATTGGCCAGATTATTTTTACTTCAATAGATTTAGGCGGGGTACAAGTGTTTTTTGTTACATGAAAGAATCATATAATAGTAAAGTCTGGGCTCTTAGTGTATCTGTCACCAGAATAGCACATTGCATCCCCAGAGGTAGATTTTTATCCCTAAGTGGCTCTCAACCTACCCCCTTCTTAGTTTTCAATATCCATTACACCACTTTATGACCACATATACCCTTCGTTTAGCTCCCACTTATAAGTGAGAACACGCGGTAATTATTTTTCCATTCCAGAGATACGTCATTTAGAATCATGGTCTCTAGTGCCATCCAAGTTGCTGCAAAAGATTTTATTTCATTCCTTTTTATGCATGAGTATCACTCCATGGTGTGTATATACCACATTTACTTTATCTACTCCTCAGTTGATGGGCACTTAGGTTGATTCCATATATTTGTAATTGTGAATTGTGCTGCGATAAACATTCGGGTCCAGGTGCTTTTTTTGTAAAATGACCTCTTTTCCTTTGGGTAGATGCCCAGTAGTGGGATTGCTGGATTGAATTGTATCATTTGAGTTACTGTTTCAATTGCACATGGGAGGTGCTCAAAATCACAAAAGTTACTGTTTGTCATTTTTCTGCTTATCTTTCCAGTTCTGCTTCTAGAATTTCTCCCCATGTATCTGCATCCATTGGGTACATAATTTTTTCTGGTAGGCTAGTGGGAGAACGTATGTTGCTGTATCTGCCACTTAGCCATTCATGTTTCACTTTACTCTTCCGGTAATTCCTCTCCAGTGTTACCTGAAAGAGGCAAATCATCATCATTAAAAAAGATTGTAGTGGGTGGTTGGTTAGTGAGTTTGTTTAAAACTAGAGAAGCTGATTGATAGGGCTAAAAAGAAGATTAAGTATTTACATTGATATACACATATATTAATAAATTTGTGTGCATATGTATATGTGTATGTATACAGAGTGAGCCACGGAGTTCACTGAAGATTGTGGACAAAGTACAGTGAAAAGAAGTAGTCAATTTCTTAAGAGGAAAGTTCCTGAATTTAGAATTTAAAAAATGCAAAAGGATGAATGATAGTGTGGAAACAGCGTGGTTAGCAGGAAAAGACTAATAACTGAACTTTATTTCCAAAAGTCAACATGCTCTGCAGGTTCTTCTGCATATGCAATCCTATCCCCTCCAAGTGGATGTTAGAATTGGCTCAAATCTGCTACCACAGCACCATCAGAAACACTGCAGACAGCAAAGATTAAACTTACCCTCCAGGAATAACCGCTTTCTAGATCGTCATCTATTTCTCTTGGGCACACAGCTCTTACAGTCAAGCACTGAGGTTTCCATAAGGAGGAGTCACTGTTTTTTATTACATTATTCCAGCTTGTGCATGTCAATGAAGCCCTGCACAAACTCTGAATGTCTAACAGACTGAAAATTCGTAAAGTGACTTCTAGAGGCAGCATTTCAACAAAGTTGTTTTGACTCTCATTTTTTTTCCTCTTAGCATCCACAGAGTTCAATTCTATGTCAGAAACTCTTGAATTATTGTTCTTCTTGGAGTTTTTCTGCATAACTTGATGTTTTAGTAAATTATCCTCATATGTAATCTAAAAGGCAAAGTTTAAACATACTCAGTCTTTTCAAATCAGACAATAAATCCTACTCTGAGTCAGATATTTTTGAGGTATGATTTAAAGAACTTTAACTTATTTGACTTTAGTTTCTTAATCTGTAAAATGGGCCAATGCTGCTCCTTTCTTGCAAGGATTAACAGGGCTGATGTGTAAAACATCTAGCTCTGCTACACCTGAATTGTACATGGGAGGTGCTCAACACATGATATTTCTCTTCTTTTTAAATGTTTTTAGCAAATGGATTTGTTTCTGAACATTTTGGGGTTTTCTCCCCAAAGAACATTATCTAAAAAGAGAAATGATTCTCCATATCAGACCATATTTATTGAGTTTAGTAGTAGCAATGACTACTGTGTGAACACATTCAAGTATTTATTGAAAGTACTTTTGAAAATGTGTATGAGTCAATCCTATTAAACTTCTGAATGCTTGTTATCTGCGGGAACTGAAGCCTTGTCCTTAAGTGCTTCATCTGCAATTTGTGACTTAATCATAAAGCCGCTGGACTTTTAATTGTTTACATAAGAATTGTTTATCTACTTGTACTTAATGGGTAGGTGCTCACATTTGACACAAACACTACCTGAAATGGACAAGAGGATAAGATATGGGCTATGACACAAAGTCTCAAATACTAAATTCGATTATAAGATTAGTGTTTTAGAAATGGCCCCTTGAAGCTATACTACATGCATAGTTAATTTTGAGCCAAGGATAACAGTCACAAAGGCCATCAAGCAACAGTTAGTAACAACTATAAGCAATGATTATAACTCAGCTAAGTATGGCACATGACTCAAGATTTAAAGCCCAGTTTCAGTTAATTTACCTTAGGTAAATTGTGTGGGCTTTCAAAATCAGTGGAAAGCATGGCTGGGTACATCACCACCCTTGAGCTACTACATATAAAGACATCTCATATTTACTTAAAATCACTTTATTCCATTTTGCACTTCCTTTTATAACAGGGGTTGGCTGTACAGGAGGAGTTTAAGATACAGCTAAATACTTCTTTTACTCAGCTAATAACAATCCCCTTTTCTAGATGTGCTACCCAGCCATATGTTTCTGGATTTGCCAAGACCACGGTGGCTCCCATTCATGAGGTTGTTTTTGATCCAAATTAGCTGTGGTGGTTTGCATTGTAATGCCTGTGTTCAATAGAGGATTTCCTCTTGAGGGTTTGGGGAAGTAAGAAAGTAAACTAGTAAAAACAAAAGTATGAAGTCAAGAGCAAGTTTTCCCCACATGCATTGGCTCCTCCCACCGTCGATAAAAAACAAACCAAAGCTAAACCACTATGTTATTAGGAGAATGTTACAACGTATTTAATGTTTGCTACTTCTCCCAGGATCTCACTGGTGGAATAAAATTCTTTATCCGTTACAGGAATTCCACAGGAGGCAAAGGAAGGCTTTTGAATTTAACAGGAGATATCCTGGGGAGGTTCTTAGAATTTCACTAGGAATCCTGCTTCTAAGTCCAGTTTTGTCTGGGTGTCTGAAAACTACCCCTCTTCTGCCCTTTCTCCTTTATGAACCGAGCTTTGCTGAATTACTCTCCAGTTAGGTGAGAGCTCGTCCCCCTTTCAACTGTTACTGGGAGAGAGGGATCAATCGGGAGGCAACGCCGTGAGGGGGACGGGGAGGCCCCACCCCGTCCGGAGCCCGCAGATCGCAGGTAACTACCCCACGTCCCGTCTGAACCACCCTCCTAGTTTGCCCCACTCAGGCTGCAGATGCTTTAGTCCCTAGGATACGAGGCAGTGACAAGTAAACAACAATGACAACTGTCAGCACTGACTGTCACCGCGAGTCCAGGCTGCTGAGTGGAGGCTGTGCTTGCGCCCAGGGCGCGCCCGCGAGCTAGCCGGTGCTGACAACTACACCTGCGGAAAGGGAAGACCCTCCTACCTAGTGGGCCGGCCGCGATGGCTTTTCCTTTCGCTATTTAAATCCTCCGAAATTCGAATCCTTGCGCACAGTTCTTCCCCGCCCCACGGAAACTCTAGCCCCGCCTCGCTGAAGAGGACTCGCGCAGGCGCAGGGGCGCACTGCCTTCTGGGATCGGTAGTTTCTCCTGGGCGGCTCAGCTCGGGAAAGGAGGGGAAGGAAGGCGCCAGGGACTACAAGGTCCGGCGTCCCCCAAACCGGGTGGGCGGTGAGACGGGGTGGGGGAGGGGTTTAAACAATAACTTTGAGGCGGCGTGATGGGGGAATCCCCGACTGCGTCACGGGGCTGGGTAGAGGGGCGGTTCTCCGGAGGCCAAGACTGGGCACTGCCGAGAGGAGTTCTCGCTGTCCGCTTTCCCCGTGTTTTTCCCGGGGCCTGGGCAAGCTCCGCGCGTGTCTGTGCAAGGCGGAAACGGCTGCCGTCTCCCGCGCCGTTCTTCGCCCGCGATGTTCGGGGGCTTCGAGCTGCAGCCGCAAGACGGGGGCCCCCGGGTGGCCCTGGCGCCCGGGGAGACCGTGATCGGCCGCGGGCCGCTGCTAGGAGTAAGTGTGGGAGGAGGCTCGGCGGACCCCGAGAGCCACAGGGAGGTCGTTGCTGACTCCTGAGGCCCTGGCCTGATTCCCCACCACGCCAGTCCTGCCTGTCTGGATTTTAGAAGTTTGGGGCAGCGCGTTTTTCAGTCAACTTTAATCAACTCACAAACATTTCTTTATGTTGCCTTTAAAAAACACTATTATCGTCGTCATCTTATTCAGGGGTTGGCAAACTAGGACCCAGAGGCCAAATCCAGCCTGATTTTGTTTGGACTCATGAACTAAGAATGATTCTTAAATTTTAAAATGTAAAATGTAAACAAACAAAAAACCTATTAGCCTTTCAGTCAGAATAGTTGCTCCAAGGGTCGAGGAAACTGCGTCTTGTTTAAAGCCTAAAACATTTACAGTACTATCCGGCCCTTTACAGAAAAAGTGTGCCAGCCAGTGAACTTCTCTCTTCTAGGCTAATTTCTTTTAAACTCTGGCCTCCTTTGCGGGGCTGTGTGAGCCTTACTTTTATTATAATAGGCTTTTTTGGTCATATTAGTAGCTACCCCTTAAGTCGTGTCTATGGTCTTCCATTGATTGATGTAAGGAGACTTTACGTTTGTCAAGTTCTTTAATCCTTTCAGAACCCTATGAACCAGTTGTTTTTATTATCCTCATTGTTCAGGTGAAAAAATTGAGCCACAGATCTGTTTTCTTACAGGTTATACAAAAGCTTGTGGACTCCTAGTGCCACCAAGCTAAATATTCTCTACTCTGGGAGGTTTAGGAGTTAGAAAATTTGCATATTGCATGCGGGAATCCTCTGGATCTCTTCCTAAGTGCATCTATTTTTTTCTTCTTAACATTCAGCGTTTCTTGTTTAGTGCCCATTTTGTGCAGAACATTTTGCAAACCCTAGCCCTGTGGGGCATACAAAGATGAATAAGACATGGGCCCCTGTAGGAGTTTCCCTTGGGACTGGTGTGACAGACTCATGTCAGTGAGCTAACACAAGGAGTAAGGAGTGTGAACTGTTATCCTGGTTAACATCCAGTGTTTAAATGGGATCAATGGTATTAGCCTTAGGAGCCTTCTGGGGGCAGGAAAAGGAATGGTAATTTAAGGTTGTCCTGTGGAAGTAGATCCTAAAGGGTTGGGTGTATGTATATATACATGTATATGTAGTAAGGTTATTGGGAAAGTGGAAGTTCACATGCTGTTTATTTTTTTACTGGGCAAGTGATTATTTAAATGTTTAAATAATATCTTGTTACTTTTCTCCATAGTTTATTAGTTTATGCAAACATTTGAAATAACTTCCTGGGAGGTTTTATTTTCTTTTTTCTTTTAAATATGTAGGTTAGAAATTATTAACAGAATATGTGCTTCATCTAGCAATTGTATGTCTGGTAACTAAGGACTTTTTGACTTGCTGAAGAAGTTGTGTCACCAGTAGAGTACTGTGGGTCTGGTTAAAAGACAAGTGAATTTTGGGCCTGTGTTTTATAAACATGTGACAGGCAATGTTTGTAGCTTGTTCTTTGTGTTTTAGGCTTGCTAATGTGAGATGAGCCTATTTGGTTTCTGTTTTTTAAAATGGTAAGGAATAGAAAGTTGGTCAACTACCTGGTCAGGATTTTGCTTTTACTTTTTAAATAAGTAGTCACTGATGAGATTATATTGCCAAGTTTGGCAGATATCAGAGTGGTTATGAATGACATCCTAAATGCATTGAAGGAAAAATGTGAAGAACAAACAAGCCACTTTGTGGCTTTTTAGATTTTGGAGCTGACAGATGCACTTGTTTCTTCTCTGCAGTGGTTAAAACACAATATAAGGGCTAATGTTTCAAACAACAGCAATTCCATTCAGTATTTTTTTTTTTTTGTAGTGTGAGAGAGCAAAGACTTAGTTGTAAGTGGGAAAACTCGAAGTTCACTGTAAATTTGCGTATATCTGAAATGGTTAATATTAATAAGAATGATTTTTGAACTCTCTTACTTAACTGGCTATGTTATTCTGAAACAAGTTTCACAAACCTTGATGGCTACACAAGGATAAAGGTTTGTAATTCTAATGTGTAAACCAGTCTTGGTAATATTAATAATTTGACAATGCAAATGTCTTTATATCTTTACAGTGGCAGGAGAACACAGCAGAGAAGAAACCTGCCACTTAGAGCAGAGCATAGTGAAATTTAATCTTTCTTGTGCCCTCTACTTTCATGTGAGTCATCAGAGAACCCTAGGTCTTTGTTTACTAGGTTTTAATTCTGTTTTATGATTGGCATCAATTAAAAGGTTTTACAGCAGGATGAATCTCCAGAGAACTATCCTGGATAACAGTAACCAGTCTCTTTTTATTTTTTTTTATTTCTTTTATTTCTTTTTTATTTTTTTATTATTCTGCTCCCAGTCTGGCAGGAAGTAACCAGTCTCAAAGGTTACATATTATATGATTCCATTTATATAACATTATTGAAATGCCAAAATTATAAAAATGGAGAATAGGTTAGTGGCTGCCAAGGGTTAAAGAAGTGGGAAGGAAGCATAAGGGAATTGGATATGGCTATAAAATAGCAACATGAACATGAGGGATTCTTGTGATGATGGAAATATTCTGTATCTAGACTGTATCAGTATCAGTATCCTTGTTTGATATATTGTGTTGTAATTTTGTAAGATGTTACCATTGGGAGAAACTGGGTAAATGGCACAAGAGATCTTTTTGTATAATATCTTTCAACTATATATAAATCTACAATTATCTTGAATAAAAAATTTAATTTAAAAAGGTTTTGTAGGACAGGCATGGTGGCTCATACCTGTAATCCTAGCACTCTGGGAGGCCAAGGCGAGAGGATTGCTTGAGCTCAAGAGTTTGAGACCAGCCTTGGCAAGAGTGAGATTCTGTCTCTACTAAGACCAGAAAAAATTAGCAGGGTGTGGTGGCGCGCGCCTGTAGTCTCAGCTACTCGGGAGGCTGAGACAGGAGGATCACCTGAGCCCAGGAGTTTGAGGTTGCCGTGAGCTGTGATGATGCCACTGCACTCTAGCTGGAGTGACAGAGCAAGACTGTGTCTCAAAAACAAAACAAAAAGTTTTGTAGTACAGCATCTCAAGCAACAGAGTACTGTTAGGCCAAATTATTCACTTCATGGTTTTGCTGTAATTAAAGCTGATTACACTCTTAAATGAAATCTGTTTCCGATTTCAAATTTGTCTTAAATCTGTTTTGACAGCAGAGATTTTTGAGACACATTTCTTTATGATCTATTTTCCTCCAAGGAATAGGATAGCATCAGGTATTTACTGAGACATTCTCAATGCAGATGTAATTGAATCAACCAATTTGCTTAAAAAGATAAGTGGCCCTGGTTAGGGGACAGGGAAGGTCATGTACTTCAGTATAGACTCTTCAGGTGGCATCAGTTCATCTCTTCCAAGAATGTTGTAAGTGTTCCACAACATTTACACAAAGTAACTACTCTATGACCTACAACCCTGTACTTTAACTTCTTGTTGCAAACTTCTACTGGCTGTCCTGGAATGCTTTTCCTACTTGGTCCAACACTGTTTCTTCTCAGCCACCTCTTTTATTTCTAGGTTTGCCCTTCCCTCTTGTAATTATGTAGCCTAGTACCAATGCCTGGCACATAGTAGGCCTTCAACATATGATACCTTCCTTCAACTTCTGCATTTTAGCCTCTCATTCACTCTGCCCTCAAACAGAGCTTAATTGTGACTCATATGTGAAAAAGGATATCACTAAGTTTTGAAGTGAATTTAAACATAGTAAAGAAGCAGTGTTACCAGTTGCTTCAGCTTAAGGAGCAACATTCATAATGAATTAAATATTAACATTTTTCCTATTTCGTTGATTGATAATTTACCAAATTCAGAAAATAGTTGATAAATACACAAGGGCCATCCAGAAAGTATCCAGCCATGTAATATGAAAAATTATATTACCAGTGGCTGGAAACTGGACAGCCCTCGTATACTATGGTTGGATGGGAGGGAGTATAGGAGAAGGGAAGGTGAAGGAGAAGCAAGCCCTTGCTCTCAAAAACATATAGTTTAATAGGTGTGAGAGACATATAAGCAAGTAACTAAACGGGGTTACAACCTCAAATGGGGACACTGGAACCAGGCAGGCACTTTGAGTGAGTGAAGTGGGAGGGAGTAAAAGAACAACACAAGGATAATGATAAATGACAATAGTTCTGCCTCAGTTTGGGAAGGCCTCAAGGAGAGGGATCTCCAAAGCAGTTCCTGCTACTTGCTCCTCTTCCCATCTTGTAACAGTATGATATTTTTTCCAGAGTAGTAGGAAATCTGCATTTTTAGATGTAATCCCTGATTTTTAAAAGGTCACATTGAATGAAAACTTTTGTTTCAATACCATGAGCCAAACGGAGTGATGTTACATGGTACAGAGTGGTATAAGAAGGAACCCACAGTGAATATGAAGGATCAGGAAAAGCTTCTTGAACTTGGTGGCATATTGAGCTGGACTTTGAAGTGTCAGGACAGTTAGAATTTTGGTAGATGGAGAGTGGGTGGGAGGTAGGGAAGGGCCCTTCAGGCTAAATGAATGTATGGTTTAAGGCTCTAATGTTCCAAGTGTATGGCATATTGGATAAGTTGGGTAAGTACTGATGAATCTTGTAGGCTAATCACATTACATAAATGATCCCATTTAACTTTTACAAATACTGCTTTTTTGTATATTAGTTTTTTAAAATAAACTTTATTGAGCAGTTTTAGGTTTACAAAAATACTGTAGAAAGTACAGAGTATTCCCATATATCCCCTGCCCTCACACATGCACAACCTTCCCTACTATCAATGTCCGACACCAATTGGTGGTATGTTTGTCACAATTGATGAATCTACATTGACACATCATTATCACCCAAACTCCATGGTTTACACTAGGGTTAACTCTTGGTATTGTACATTCAATGGGTTTTGACAAATGTATAATAACAGATATCCATTATTGCAGCATCTTACAGAATAGTTCCACTGCCCTAAAAATCTCCTGGGTCTATTTATCCCTCCCTCCACTGAACCCCTGGCAGCCATGAACTTTTTACCATCTCCATAGTTTTGCCTTTTACAGAATGTCATAGAGTTGGAATCATGTAGTATGTAGCCTTGTCAGATTTCACTTATTAATATGCATTTAAAGTTCCTTCATGACTTTTCATGGCTTGATAGCTCATTTCTTTTTGGTGATGAGTAATATTCCATTGTCTGGTGAAGTACAATTTATCCATTTACCTACCAAAGGCCATCTTGGTTGCTTCTGATTTTGGGCAATTATGGATAATGCTGCTATAAACATTCATGTGCAAGTTTTGGGTGGATGTGAGTTTTCAACTCATTTGGGTAAATACTAAGGAGCACAGTTGCTGGATTGTATATTAAAAGTGTTTAGTTTTGTAAGAAAATGCCAAACTGTCTTCCAAAGTGGTTGTACTATTTTCATTCCCACCAGCAATGAATGAAAGTTCTTGTTGCTGGCCACCATTGTCAGAATTTGTTGTTATCACTGTTGTGGATTTTGGCCACTGTAATAGATGCATAATGAATCACTTTTCATGTATATATTCTGAGTGGAAAAAAAATACAGCAATTCACAGAGAAGACTTCTGTGACAAAATGTGTGGGATTTCTCCCCACCAATAAGCAAGCAATCAGTTCTGCAGTGGACACCAATTGGGTGTCCTCTAACTCAATTCACTTCTGAAATTATCTACCTGGAGACAGCTTCAGATCCCCCAAGTTGAGGGCTCAGTCCCCAAGACTTCCTCCCACTTCTGATGCCAATTGCAAGCCCAAGATTGTTTTACCTGTGCTTCTGACTGACCTGCTATAAATCAGGGCTCCTATGGCCCCCTCTTTGGGTTTGATTAAATTGTTAGAGCAGCTCACAGAACTCAGGGAAATACCTATACTTACTGGTTTATTATAAAGAATGTTACAAAGAATACAGATGAGATGCACAGGATAAGATATGGGAAGGGGTGCAGAGCTTCTGTGCCCTCCTCAGTTGTGCCAACCTCCAGGAACCTCTGCGTGTTCAGTTATTTGGAAGCTCTCCTAACCTTGACCCTTTTGGGTTCTTATGGAGGCATCGTTACATAGTCATGATTGATTAAACCATTGGCCATTGGTGATCAACTTAACCTTTGGCTCTTCTTCCCTCCCTGGAGGTTGGGAGGTGGGGCTGAAAATTCCAACCCTCACATATTAATTAATTTAATAAGAATGTATTGGATATTCACTCCGCACAAGGGGCAGTGATAGGCTGTTAAATAAAGCAGGTCTTTGGATCTTTAGGATAATCTATATGTTACCTCTTCCTCACCCCTCCTCCATACCCCTATCCTGAAATTAAAGTATTTTAATGATAAATTATTAAACTTTTAAGATTCCCATTGAGAAAGCATAAATTATTATCATGCAGCTTGTTCTATTTAGAGGTTTGGTTTAAAGGGGCCTTATAAGTAAATGTCTGAATGATGTTAATTTCAAAGACGCTTTAAAGCACTTTTTTTTGTATTCTAGAGATTTGCAGTTTATAATGAAAGTACACTGTAATGAAATCATTTTTCCACTAGGGGTCACATTATACTTTTGTATTCCTTTAAATATCTTTATCTTTGTACTGTCAGTGAAGCCTACTCCAAAGAAAGATGGGAGATAGGAAAAGTCCATTACTGCTTCCTGCAAAAATATAGTTTAAAAAAGGAAAGAAAGAAACCTAAAATGGACTGTTATAGTAACTATCATACATCATGGTTTTATATTTGACAGCTTATTACTCTGTTTTTAGAAAATTGGTTTGTATTATTGAGGTAACAATGAGATTTTGATATGCAAGTTAGAAATAGGAACTTCTTACTCCAGGCCACAGAATAATTTGAACTTCTTGAAATTATTTTTGAATGATCACATGTAGGTGTAGTCATGCATGAGTGTTTTTCTCATGTGTGTTATCTATTTTTATAAATAAGAGTGGATTTGGAGTACTGCCTACCTGAAGAATGACCAGCTCAAGTGTCTTAGTCTGTTTTGTGTTGCTATAAAGGAATAACTGAGACTGGGTAATTTATATAGGAAAAAAGGTTTATGTGGCTCACAATTCTGTTGGCTGGAAGATTGGGCATCTGGCGAAAGCCTCAGATTGCGGCAAAGGAGAGCTGCAGAGATGACATGGTGAGAGAGAGAGAGAGGAAGAGAGAGAGAGGAGGTGCCAGGCTCTGTTTAACAACCAGCTCTGGTGGGACTAATGAGAGTGAGAACTCGCTCACCCTCCTACCTAGGGAAGGCATGATTAATTTATTCATGAGGGCTCTAACCCCCATTACCCAAATGCCTCCCTTTAGGCCCCATCTCCAGCATAGGGGATCAAATTTTAACAAGAGATTTGGGGGATAAACATCCAAACTATAGCACCAAGTTACTTGAATTCTCTGGGCTTTCTATTTTTATTTTTAAATATGTAAAGTATGAACAAACACTGTGACAGTGTTATGGTGAGTCTTAACGTTTAAATGAAAGTTCTATGCAAATGATAAACTGAGTTATCAGATACCTGCCATTGTTAAGGTACATTCTGGGAAAAATAAAGGAATCTTTAAATTTCTACCCTTTTTCTGATAGAAAAGATTATTAGTTTGTATTTACTTCTCTGAAATAGCCATTGTATTTTATAGTAGTATTATATATAAAATGTGTGTATATATATATATAGTAGTATATAGTATAGTATACTAGTATGTGATATAGTATAATATTATTTAAATAATAGATGTATTTTAAATGACCTATCTTTAAGATATTTTATTTTAGCAAATGTTCTAAAAATTAACTTTAGTTTGTGAAAAATTCATGTGTGTGGTACTCATTCTTGATGATAGCTTGATGTTACTATTTGTATATAGTCACAGCCCTAAGTGTGTAACTGCTATCTGGTTAAAAAAAATGAGTACTGATTCCTGGCAGTTTCACATTTTTGCAGAACTAATGGGTTTAATTGAATTTATGTGTTACCATGGTCTGTTTTTCCTGATAATTTTAGTCCTGATGTGGATAATGACAGAATTCAAATGCTGGATACTAAAGTAACCAAGAGATGGGTCAGGTAATTATGGTGTTAAGTGAAATTGGTGCTTAACATGCTTTCATTATGTATAAGCTGCAAATAAAAAAGGTAATATTAACTATTGTGTTTACAGTGAAAAGAGGAAGGGTTGATTAGCATTTTCAGCATTTAAAGTACAAAAAATGTTTGAACTTTGGAATGCAGCAAAGATTGTGAGCATATATAGAACACCATTGGCTTAAAACAGGAAGCAAATATAAAGAAAATGCTAATTTCTTCTTCACTGTAAATATTTGGTTTTCACTATTCCCCTTCCTGCCTTCCTGATCTCTTAACTGCTACTGATGGCCCCAGAGCATAAATATGCAGTTCTGCCTGATCTGGGCCTGCCTGACCCCAAAGCCTGCAGTCAGACTGTTTATATTTACCAGACTACCTCCTTTTAGGACCTTTATCATTATAACATACTATATGTTTCTTGTATTTGAAATGTTTCATGATAAGTACTTATTGATGTAGATATTCTCTCATTTTTTGAATTTTATTGGTAAAAATCCCCAGTAGATGTCTGTTATGAATGGAAACTATCACGTAAGGTTTTGGGATCTGTTAGATCCTGAGCTTGAGTCTTGGCTCTGTCATTTATTCTTCCATGACTTCGGGCAGGTCTCTGAATCTCTGAGTTTCATTATCTGTTAAAGGAAGACAATTATTTCAATATACAGTTGAATGAATGATACATTTAATAAATGGCCTGCTGATTTCAGAAACATTGCTAAGGACTTTGTTTGCTTGTTTGTTTTGTTGTTTTTTAAGGAGGTGGTTATGCTTGAAATTTTAATTTTTTTTTCCTCTGTAGATAACAGACAAAAGAGTATCCAGAAGACATGCCATTCTTGAGGTGGTGGGTGGTCAGCTTCGAATCAAACCGGTAAATATGTTATTAATGATTTATTTTAACTTTATATCTCTCATCCTTTGAGTTCCTGATTGGAGGTGCTTATTTTCTCAGGTTATGGAAATAGGGAATTAATGTCAGAGTATATCCTTCTCATTGCCAGAAGATAATCAGGAGGTAAAGATCTAAACTATTAAAGCTGCATCTTCTCATAGGACAATGCTACATTTACACAGTTAGAATTTTTTTTTGTTTTTTTTGAGACAGGGTCTCACTCTGTTGCCTGGGCTGAACTGCAGTGGTGTGATCAGAGCACACTCAAACTCCTTGGCTAAAGCCAAGCAATTCCCCATTTCAGCCTCCCGAGTAGCTGGGACTACAGGCATGTACCACCACACTCGCCTAATTTTGTAAAAATTTTTGTAGAGATGGGGTCTTGCTATTTTGCCCTGGCTGGTCTTGAGCTCCTGGCCTCAAGTGATCCTCCCGCCTTGCTTGGGACCCTGTAATCCCAAAGTGTTGAGATTATAGGCGTGAGCCACCATGTCTGGCCATTGGTTGGAATTTTAATGAAAGATGACTGCCAGTTCATGTACATATTATGATTTTGTTTATAACTAGATGTTCCAAATAAGATCCCATAAGAAAGCCCATAACTATGTAATGGTTGGTTGGTTGAGGTGGGTTAAGTAAGGACCACAGTTGCTGAAATGTTATAGGGTTGTATTTTTACAAATTTATATATCTCTGTATGTAGAGCTGAATATTTCTAAAATTTAGACCTTGTTCAACTTCAGGGTTTTAAAAATAATTTTAATTTGAAAATTTATGTTGAGGGCTAGACTTTTTGAATTGTGTGCTTCATAGTTTACTGATGCAGAATTACCAATGATTTGCAGGGACAGCTCATTTCCAGGAATATAGTATGTAATTACTTCCTTTCATTTGCAGAATCTATTGTATAGGAGAATGAAATATGAGGGTCCATTTATTTTGGACTAGATGGTGTGGTGGTAAACTTATTATTATAGAATTAAATTCATTAATTTATAACATTTTTAAATCGATTTGTATTTTCATCTTTTATGTGCAGCTGCCTGTCGTGTTCTTTTCTTTACACAGAGAGTACTTCCTTTTATTACCCTGCGTTAAATTATTCCCAGATTTGAAAAGCATCTTTTTAATTGTACTGGGAAATTTTTTGACTAAGCTGAATTCACTCTACCTTAACCTCAAATAAATAATTTTTAAAAAGGTTTGTGTCTCATTCTTACTCTGCATTGTCTTAGTGTTAATATCTGTAGTCAGCACTCCTGTAGGAACCCTTGTATTTATCATTAAGTTATTCATCTCTGGATCTTCTCCAACTTTCTTATTCTTCTTAGATGAGACTTACTGCATGATAAACTTGAGTAGAGGAACTCTGACAAATCTTTGTATCCCTAGTATTTAGCATGATGCCTAGCACATAGTAGATAATTAATATTTGTGGAATGCATGAGTATATGTTATGGTGGGGACTATATGTAGCATTTCTGGGACTGGCGACATCATGGATTTTTACAAAAGTATGTTATTTTCTAGTACCGAATTTCTAACACCATTCTAATGAACTACCATGGCCTAAAATAAAGAAGGTTTTTGCTGTTGTTACTAAACACATTAAGGGAAAGAATATAGGGATCTCTAAATTCTTATCCACCTTTTCTGATAAGAATATATTATTATTAATAGTTTAGATTTACTTTTTGCAAAATAGCAATTATGGCTATTAATACACCTGGGTCCTCAAGTGAAAGATCTGTGACTTAACGCAGATTTTCTATAAGATTTAGATTCACTCCTCTTTAATTCACGTTAATGAAAAGAGAAACTCATAGTTAGTACTTATTTTTTGATAGGTATATCATTTAACTAGTCTTTGATGATTGAATTTCTAGTTTTTTTTTTAATACCAGAGCAGAGAATTTCATCTCCTTGAGTAGGTTTATAGACATTTGTGGATTTGTATTGTTAATATTCAAATCCTGCTGATAACTGTGTATGCAGATATCACAGAAAATAATGAATAATACTTTTTACTCCACTTATAAAGGCAACTTGATTAATTCCTGTAACTCCTATTGTTTTTGTAGCTTTGTTTTTGCTCCAAGTGATATCTGAAAAATTTATAGTAGCAGAATATTTGTAAATAGTGAAATGATCCATTTTAAGAAATCAGCACATTTATTTGTGATCCAGTTAATCAACTGAATTGTGAACAACTGAATAAATATCAGATTTTCTCTTCACACTTTATTTACTCAATGCTAAGAAGAAGGCCTTATAACAAAATTCACAATGGCATTAAATTTTTATATATAAAAAATAGGGCATTAGAAAAACATCATATTTACTAATGCATGAATATTTTAAACTTATTTGCATTTTTTCTCAGTGTTAATCAAGGACATTTATACTTAAAAACTAGAATGTTTTCCAAATTAGCTTAATAAAGGTGCTAGGTTGGAGTTGTGTATATCCTTGGATGAAAAGTATTCAGATAGATTTTGTACTTCTGTGGCTACTGAGAAGTGTACTAGTAATATAAAATAAGTATGCCCAAACTAAAGGTGATTTTATTAGTGAAAAATGCTCTCTTTGAGTTAAATTTTATCCAGTATGTAGTGGACCAAATTTCTATGTGGTATTTTAGTAATGTTCAGTTAAAAGAAGACTCCTTTTTGAAAATACTCTTCCTCTTTTTGAATCTTTAATTAGACAGAACTCAGATCATAAAACAATTGTGTCTAACATTAACAAGTGTCTTTTGTACACCAAACTGTAGTAAATGTAATATTAGAAGCTAGAACAAAAATTCCTCATAAGATTATAGATATAATTATAAAATTTGGAATGATAAAGTATATTTAAATTATGCCTCTGTTTATATTTATCTTTGAAATATTATTTAGTATAATTTTATAAACTGTCTAGTAAATTTGACTTTTATACATGGGAGAAAGGTAAATATTTTGTACCCTTTTCTTGGCACACTTTTTTTTTTGACAATTTAGAATGTCATGGCCTTCTGGAGACTGTCTAATCTTGCATAGTCAGCAAGTTGTAGAATTAGAATTAGAACTCAGATTCTTTGAACCCTGTGCAGTAATTTTTTTTGTTATATTATGTTTCCCACGTGAGGATTCTCTTGTCATTTGGTGTTCTCTTGTTTAAAAAAAAAACTTTTTGAAGTTAAAACTAATTGATGATTTATCTTAATAAGAAGTTTTAGTGCCTTAAGTTGAATAAAATTTTAGAACTGAAAACAACTTTCTTTTTTTTTTTTTTTTTTTTTTTTGAGACAGAGTCTTGCTCTGTTGCCCAGGCTAGAGTGCCATGACGTCAGCCTAGCTCACAGCAACCTCAAACTCCTGGGCTCAAGCAATCCTTCTGCCTCAGCCTCCCAAGTAGCTAGGACTACAGGCATGTGCCACCATGCCTGGCTAATTTTTTCTGTATATATTTTTGGTTGGCCAGATAATTTCTTTCTATTTTTAGTAGAGATGGGGTCTTGCTCTTGCTCAGGCTCGTCTCGAACTCCTGACCTTGAGCGATCCACCCGCCTCGGCCTCCCAGAGTGCTAGGATTACAGGCGTGAGCCACCGCGCCCGGCCTGAAAACGACTTTCGATTCAGACTTATGTATATAGAAATTTGATTTGGGCCAGGGCAGGTGTTGCATATCAGTGGGGAAGAGGACTTTTTATTAATAAATGGTGCTGGGACAGTTTGTTATGTGTTTGGAAAAAAATTAGACCTCTACTGCAAACCATACCCAAAAATCTATTCCAGCTGGATTAAATGTGAAAGTCTAAACTATGAAACTGTTAAAATATAGGAAAAAAATGCTTTTGACTCTAGATTGAGAAGGGTTTTTAAATAGAATATAATGAACAGAAACCATAAAAGATTGAAAAATACCAATTACATTAAAATTAGGAAGCTTTGTTTGTCAAGACACTGTAGTGAAAATGAAAAATACAACAGGTACAAGATATTTAAAACACATGTCATTGACAGAGCAGTGATATCCAGACTATATAACAAATGCCTTTAATCCATGAGAAAAAGGTAAATAATCCAACAGAAAAATGGTTGAAGACTTGAGTTACATATTACAAAAGTAGAAACCTGACTGTCTAATAAACATGAAAAGCTGCTAAACCTCCTTATTAAATGGAGAAATGCAAGTGAAACCACAATGAGATACCATTTGACACCCAACAGATTGGCAAAAATGAAAAGGTCTAGCAATTTCAAATATTGGTGAGGATATAGAACAACTGGAATGGTTATAAACTGCAGGTGGGAGCTTAGATGGTACAGCCACCTTGGAAAATAGGTCAACATCATTTCTTCAAGATGAAGACGTGTTCGCTACAAGCTCCTTACACACACGTGCACTAAGAGGTAGATGAAAGAAACTGCATAGCAATATTGTATAGCAAAGCTGTATAGCAAAAATACTAGAAGCAACATAAATTTCTGTGAACAGTAGAACTGATAAATATACTGTAATATATTTATATAATGAAATATACCACAGCAGTCAAGGTAAATAAATTACAGTGAAAACATGAAAAACATGGATTAAAATTTAGAACATAATATTGAATGATAAAATCAGGCATTGGAAAAATATATATACTATGAATACATTTATATAAAATTTGAAATCCTACTAAATAAGCAATATATTTAGGGTCATAAACAAAAGTAGTAAAATTATAGAGAAAAGCAAGGAGTGATAAAAAAAAATCAAGATAATTATTACCTTGAGGGAATTGAAAAGAGAGTAGGATAGGGAAAGGTTCACAAGGGACCTTGAAGGAAATGGTAAAATTCATGTTCTTAAATGGAGTGGTGAGTCCACACATAATGCCTTACATGTACTATTATGTCTTTAAAAAATTATTATGACACATTTACGACATGAAGGTATAAAGGATAGCACAATATACTGAAGTTACCTCTGTAATGCCAAATTACCAAACACTG
Organism: Varecia variegata; assembly: GCA_028533085.1. Taxonomy (NCBI): domain Eukaryota; kingdom Metazoa; phylum Chordata; class Mammalia; order Primates; family Lemuridae; genus Varecia; species Varecia variegata. The sequence goes on from CM052437.1 coordinate 48,164,038, forward strand.
GAAGACCTGAAAAAGTGTATTTGTTTTTAAGGAAATGTACAACTGGAGTACTAGAATTTGATTATTATTTTAGAAAAGTAATTGAATTTTGAATTTTATCCCAAGAATTATTTTTATATTATGCTCCTTGAAGGAAAGCTGCATCTTGGTCTTGGATATATATATAAAATGTCTTTTGGTCTGCGTAATGCTTGATTTCTTATTTATTAATATATTAATAGAGTTTCAATAAAATGCCTATTCTCTTGAAATAGAATTATTTGTTCAGCTACTTATTGTAGATAAAAGATACAACTTAGAGAAATTTAGAGAAGCTCTAAAACTGACTTTAATTGTTAAGGGAAGTTTTAAGATCTTGAAAATGAGAATGCGATTGACAGGTGACTTCTACTTCATTCATTTTATCTTAAATATGTGCTGTGTGTTAAATATCATTTATCCTCTGTTCCCTGATCTGTCACAAATTCTTTAATCTGATAAAGCAAGTTATATATACAACTATAATAAAATGTTGAGAGAGAAATTTTAGTTAAGAAAACTTTATAAAATTATATAAATGAATATAGCAAATGTTTTGTTATGATGTTCCTTTCTGTATGCTGTATACTCCAAATTATGTTCAAGTGAATAAATGTCTTCTGCTTTCCTGTAATTTGGAAATCAAACCTACCACCAAATAAAAAGATAGCTTTGACAATGATAGTTGAATGCAATTAGGGCAATTACTAATTTATACTTTTGAATTGCATGAATTTCTGCCTTTTTTCCCCTCTAATATTTCTCCTTTAAAAAAATGCTCTAGCTCTTCAGCAGTTCTCGGAAATAGTGCATGAGGAGATAATACTAGCTCATGAGGAGATGATGTTTGCTTTTTTATGTGTCATTTAAACTTAATCTACAGTCTGGTATCAGCAGGGAGAAAGGCATTATAAAGGCAAACTGATGATGTTCTCTGTAAATGACTGTGTTACCAGTGATTGGTTATATCCTCAGGGTGGATTCATAGCTGCCGGTGCTTTTATTTCATTTTAATAAAATCCTACTCATTTTGGTTCTTGGATGATTGGGATAGTAGCTCTATAGCTACATATAAATTCCAGATTTCTTTTTGTTTGGTATTAATCCTCAAAATATATATCTTTGGGTTCGTTGTGTTTTTTCTGTTGCACAGAATTTCTGAGTTGCTATTGTTTTTATTCGCATGAAATTATGAATGTACTTGGAAAATATCTGGAAAATACTATAATAGCCTTTAGCCTTTCCGCAACTGATTTTTTTGTTTTTAAAAAAAAGATTTCCAAATTAAAAAAAACCCACTGAAAATAAAGGTACCTTTTTTTTGGGTACACATCAATCTTGCTTTAATATTTAATGATAACCCTAAGAGAAAGCTATAGAAAATTGATTTGTATTTTAGTTCCATTTCTTCAGGGATAATGCATCCTTTGCACCACTTCTAAAGTTATAGCACATCTAAGTTTGCATTTATAATCCCAAGGATATGTTAAAAGGCACACACCAATATGTCTCTCATATAGGTAGCTTATATTGTTTAAATCACTGTGGGTTTGGGTTTGCTATTATTTTTGTCCTTGTCTACTTTTAGAATCAAAGTTAAACTTGTCTCATTGAAGGAATTGGGGATCTTTCCATCTTTTTCTGGTCACAAGAAGAGTTTGGATATTCAGAAAGATCTTTAAATCCACTTAGGTCTCGTTTTGGGAAGGGTTGGAAAGATTTTAAATTATTGATTGCATTTTTGAAATATAGGTCCAATCTGATCTCCTTTTATAATTAAATACTTTCAAATAAGCCACATATACATACATATAACCATATTTTTTAAAAAAAAGTCAGTTTTGTGTTATTAGTTAATTGTCAATTCTGGCCATATTTACAAATGTATTGGTATAAAGTATTCACAGTATTCTGTTATTTTTCAAATGTTTTGTTTTTTATGTAACTGTCATTGTTTTCATTTCAGATTTTTTTATGTGTATGTCTTCTCCCTTTTTGCTAGACTTTTGTCTACTTTATAACTTTTTAAAGACTATCTTTTGGACTTCTAGTACATGTACCATTTTAGTTGGAGTTCATATAGTTTGATTTTTTCCAACCCACTGAGCAGCAGGAATAAAAAAAAAAAAAAAGAATATAGTTTGATTTTTTTAACTTATTCAATAAGTAGTATATATTTAGGTTTAAGTTGAATGGTCAAACATTAGACTTTCTTAGCATGTAATTTTTGATTTTAGTTCTGGGATCTCTTGTATGGACAGTTTTAGGAAAAGGGAAAGATGATCATGGACCACAGTCATCGGTTCCCTTTCTTTGTGGCTGGATTTGCTAACTGCCCAATATTTAACCACCTATAATTTAAATACTAAATGATTTCAGCTGAGGAAAAGGTACTCTTCTTTCTTATATGTCTTAGTTGGTTTTGTGCTGCTGTAACAGAATGCCTGGAATTGGGTAATTTATAATGAACGGACATTTATTTGGCTAACAGTTCTGGAAGCTGGGAAGTCTAAGATCAGGGAGCCATATCTGGTGAGGGCCTTCCTGCTGCATCATAACATGGCAGAAGTCATCACATAGTGAGAGAGCACATGTAAGAGAGTGCGCAAGAGATGGCTGAAACTGCATTTACAACAAACCCATTCTTGAGATAACAAACCCACTCCCGAGATAATGAACCTACTTTCATAATAACATTAATCTATTTATGAGAACCAATCCCTTATGGCCCCGTCACCTCTTATATGTCCCACCTCTCAACACTGTTGAATTGGGGATTAAGTTTCTGACACGTGAACTTTTGGGGGACACATTCAAACCATAGCTCCATAGTGTCTTATTTTTTAATTGTAGTAAGAAATTATTAGGAGAAAATAAGTGGCAAAGAAGCTAGTCATTATCAGGGGGTTAGTGTATTTTGGATATAAAAGGTGGGGGATTCAGCTTCTATACTGAGAATTATTTTTAATGTTTCTCTTTCCAATGTCCAGTTGTCTCTATTAAGCAAATAGAAGAAATCTTTTAACCAGTTAATTGATAACTTTGTTTTTTTCTTTGATTCCTGAAGAAATGGGAGGTATATTGCAACTTTTTTCCTCTTTTATATATAAAAAATAATTATGGTACTTACATAAGTGCCAGGTTTATTAAACTTAACTTGTTTTGATACCAAAATTCATATGTAGTTGCATTTTGTCATAATTTTGAGATACAACATTACTGTACTATATTCTTCCTTTATTTGATAGATACACACAAATCCATGTTTTTATCAGTCTTCTGAGAAGAGCCAGCTCTTACCACTGAAGACAAATCTATGGCGCTGGTTGAATCCTGGAGACAGTTTTTCTTTGTTAGTTGACAAACACATTTTCCGTGTTTTGTCTACAAACTCTGAAATGGACATGGAATGTACCTTAAGGTAAGATTGTCTGATGAAATGAGAGTAAGTGATGATTTTTATAATCTAATTCCTTAGCCATCACAAATGCATGTGTGTGTGTTTTTTTCTAGAAAATATTTGACTTTGGAAACTTATTATTCCTCAATAGTGATTGCTCCCATATGTGGTGTCTTTTACCATTTTATTTGAAATGTATTTCCCATCTAACAGTAAACAAGATAGTTAATTTGAAATTGAGTACATTTTCTTCATTTTTTTTAGCTTTTAAAATTTTATTAAGGTATTAACTTCTGACTTAAAATATATTTATATAACTCCTCTTTCTTATAAAATAGCAGAAAATATAGAATAGAGAAACTGAGGAAATGAGGTATTAGAATAAACATACTGATATCTGAGGTATGGTTAAAATTCATACACTAGTTTTTTGAGTTAGTCCTTAGGAGGTCATTTGGCTTTGTTAGATTTTAAATTATAGAATGGGTAAACTAGACCTGTAGAAGTAGGTGGACACAATCATACAGACTTATTTCTAGAATATCTAAAGAATTATTATAACTCAACAATGTGAAGGCAAACAACTCAATTTAAAAAGCACAACTGATTTGAATAGACATTTCTCCAAAGAAGGTGACAAATGGGCATAAGAACATGAAAAGATGTTCTACATCAGTAGTCATAGGGAAATGTAAATCAAAATCACATATCTACTAGGATGGCCATAATCAAAAAGATAATAGCAAATGTTGGTGAGGAGGTGGAGAAACTGGAACTCTTTGTACATTGTGGTGGGGTTGTAAAATGATATAGTCTCCTTGGAACATATCTGGCAGTTCCTCAAAATTAAAATTACTGTATGGCCCAGCAATTCCATTCCTAGGTCTATACCCAAAAGAATTGAAAACAGGCCGGGCGCAGTGGCTCACGCCTGTAATCCTAGCACTCTGGGAGGCCGAGGTGGGTGGTTCGCTTAAGGTCAGGAGTTTGAGACCAGCCTGAGCAAGAGCGAGACCCCGTCTCTACTAAAAAAAATAGAAAGACATTATCTGGCCAACTAAAAATATATAGAAAAAAAAAATTAGCCGGGCATGGTGGCACATGCCTGTAGTCCCGGCTACTCGGGAGGCTGAGGCAGAAAGATTGCTTAAGCCCAGGAGTTTGAGGTTCCTGTGAGCTAGGCTGATGCCACGGCACTCACTCTAGCCCGGGCAACAAAGCGAGACTCTGTCTCAAAAAAAAAAAAAAGAATTGAAAACATACATCCACATAAAAACTTGTACATGGATGGTCACAGTAGCATTATTCATAATAGCTCAAAAGTGGAAACAATCCAGATGTCAAGTAACTGTTGCATGGATAAACAAATGTGGTGTATTGATACAGAATATTATTCAGCCATAAAAAGAATGAAATACTGATATATGCTACAACATGGATGAGTCTTGAAATGCGCTAAGTGAATGAACCCAGATGTAAAAGGCCACATATTGTATGATTTCATTTATATGAAATATCTAGAAAATGTAAATCCTTAGATACAGAAGGTAGGGTAGTGGTTGCCAGGGGCTAGAGGAAGAGGGAATGAGAAAGGACTGCTAATGCATATAGGATTGCTTTTTGAGGTGATGAATATGTTCTGAAATTAGATATTAGTGATAGTTGTACAATTCTGTTAATATACTAAAAACCACTATAGCACACTTGAACAGGATGAATTTTATGGTTATGTGAATTAGTTTTTAATAAAGCTATTATAAAAAATAACTACTTTTATTATACTGTATTTAGATAAATTTTCAAGTTTTAATTTTTTTATTTAACAGATTCTGGTAATAATGCATTATTAATCCTGTCATAGTTGATTACTCAGAGGTATTTGAAGATAAAATAAAAACATATCTGTATCACAGTGACAGTATTTGCTATTTAAATAATGGTGTAATAGAATAATTTGTACTTTGATTTCTTTTGAACTAAACATTAAATAGAATTTTGTTCTGGGATTGATTTTTTTTATTATTACATTTATTTTTGGTAAATACTAATAAAAAATTACCTATGGACTGTAGAATAATAGTATATGTATTAGTCTCAAACTTATACCAGAATAGAAAATAAACTAGAAATGGAATTGACAAAATTGCTTAATTCTTAATACTATAAGTTGTGAAAAGTTAGTGCACTACTCTTGAATGTTTCTTAATATTTTTCAAATTCAATGTTAAGAAAATTTGAGAAAAAAATCATAATTTGGAAGTACATCTGTATCTTATGAGTCAAATGGATCTGGGTATTGTAGTGGAATGAGCTTTCTAAGATAGGGCAATCATGTTTTCAAGTCTATATCCCCAGTGCCTGGCACAGTAACTGACAGATGGTAAGGCATTGTGTTTACAAGGTGTTCAAAAAATATTTATTGAATGAACAAAAAATGTGATGCTACATAGTAATTTAGTTTAAGTAAGTTTTCTCTTTTGGCTGCTTCCTGCTGTTGAAATTCAAGCCTGCCTTTGAAGAGATTATTGAAATACTAAAACAAACAAATAAAACAAGCCATTATTTAGACTTTTTTCAACCAGTCACATTTCTAAAATATTATATCTTCAGTTTTATAAAATTCATGTTTAAGGAGGAACAATTTACAGATAGTATAATTCTTCCCTTTTAAATGTACAATTCAATGCACTTTGACAAGTTTTAAGTGCCTCCACAATGATATATAGAACATTTCCATGTCCCCAAAATGTTCCCTTATGCCTCTTCATGGAAAAACCCTTCATTCCACCCCCAATCCCTGGCAACCACTGATCTGATTTCTGTCCCTGTAGCTTTACCCTTTTAGGATGTCATGTAAATGGAATTGTACAATATACCCTTCATATCTGGCTTCTTTCACTTAGCTAACTGCCTTTGAAATTCATCTGTGTTGTTGCACAGATATCAGTAGTTCATTCCTTTTTATTTCGAGTAGTATTTCATCTCCATTTTCAGATTTTCAAAAAGATAAATATGTTGGATCATCTCTATTCATACATAAGTAATAATGACCCAACTTTGGATGATCTTACTGCACATTGCAGAGAGTATGAGGTAATTGGTTCTGCTAGTATGTTCCACATGTGACCATGGATGTTCCTGTTCCAGAACATTTAGCTTGCAGTTGTACTACAGGTTTGGGATATTTCATAGGTGGCTATGCTGGCCAGAACTCTGGTAGCAGCTATGTGTAAACTTAAACTCAGGATTTTCTCAAAATTTTATTTATTTTTTTCTCCAAGAGCCTAACTAGCTTAAGTGATGCCCTTGCAGTTTACATTATCTCTTAGGATGTTGGATTGTAATCTAAATTTTCATGGACTGTCTGACCAAATATTAAATAAGTAAATAGCTTTTAAGCCTTGAGAGAGATGGCTGCCACACAGCTCATAAATAATTGTGGTTTCCAAGCCCATGATTTATAGAGATTAATGTATTTTATGGCAATATCATAGGCAGAAGATGAAGAACATATTCTAGTCTATACATTTTATTCTAGTATAATATAATCTGCTTTTTTGTTTCTGCTAAATCTGAGAAAAGGAGCACAACTAATCAGTCAAATGGACTCAGAAGAATCACATTTACAGTGACAGGGTTGGCAGCAGAAGCATGTTAAATTTAAGTGATTAGAAAACAAATTTCTATTTTGTTTTATAGAAACAGTCAAATGCTTGATGAGGATGACATACTTAATGAAACACCAAAATCCCCTGTGATTAATTTACCTGATGAGACAACTGGTGCCTCACAGCTGGAAAGAAGCACAGAAATAACGGAGACCCACACTACTGCCATAGAGAGTGTGGTGAGAAATTTAGGTTTTCATCCATCGATAGCATGCATGTTCTCTAAATTATTTCAAGGGGAGAAATGACAATATTGCTAGCATTGATCTGCTTTTGCTGTTTTTAAGTTAAGCTCTGGAGAATAGCACACTAGTCCAACATTTCTACTAATAGAGATAATGAATTTCTTTGTAAGAAATTTGATTAACTCAGTTCACAGTTGCAGATGGATATTTTAATGGTAGTTTTCTGTAAAGTAAATAATTTTACAAATTCATTAAGGATGCATGATTCTTTTTAGTAATTAATATGTAGATACCTTTTTAGTCTTTTCTAGGTGAATGTAGAGACTTCAGTAAGCCGCAGCCAGATCTTGCCCAGAGGAAAAGAATCCTTCCTGCTTGGATGTTAGTAGAAAACTTAAGTGATCAGAACCTTTCAGCACCAGTCATCAGTGGAGGTAGGTTTTTGTTTCTGCTAATGTTCACTTTCAAGAAAACATTAAACAGACTTTGAAAGTTTTTCTAAACAAACATTATAAACTATATCTATAGAATAGTGGTTGTGTAAGGGCATAGCTTAGCCTAAAATTTTTTTAGGTATATACATGAAGTCTAATTTAAAATATAAGATGTTATTTTATGCTGTTTATCAAATACCATCCTAATAATTTTTTCTCATTTGACAAGTACTATTATATGCTAGACTTACATTAATATAGATTTTCAAACAAACATGTTGGTGTCATGTCTAAGATAAAAGGCTGGCACAATACGAGTGTTGAAAATTAACTTAATTAAATAAAAGAGTGTGAGATGCACAGTGTTATGTGCTGGGGGATTCAAAGAAGATGTGACCTGTTGTCCCGATGCAGCTCATTGTCATGGTAGATATCACAATGTTTTATGTCTTGTTTCAAGATTTTTAAAATCTTATTTAAGCAACTTCTTTATTGGGAAATAACAGAAATTTACTCAGTTTAATTAAAGGGGGATTTGTGACATTAGTCAGGGTGACTCTCCAAATCCAAACGTAGGACTTATAATCAGATTTCATATGAGACAGGCTGTCCCTCCCTTCTTCTTTTCTGTGGACACATGACCTATCTTCTGTTTCTCCCTTTTCGCTGCAAGGGATGGTCATTTCTGTTCACCTGTGACTTATATGGGTTTGTCTTGCCTAATTTCTGACATTGGCCAAATTCTCCTCTCCTTAAGCCTTCACTGCCTGCCAATTACTGGAACGCTTTGTCTTTCTACTCCAAATTCTAGATAAAAGAATCTGTTTGACCCACTTTGAACCACATCACCCAGGTCCAGGTTTTCTGGGAGAGGATGGTCAGCAAGGCAATGATGGGTATCTATAACATACACATACATATATTAATATAAAAGTTGGTCAGGTACCTATATAAATAGTTTAAAATCTTATCAGTTCTGCCATGTAGTATTACCTTTTTGAACGTATTAGTAATAGGTCTAGAGATACAGTGTTAGAAATGGAACAAATAGAACTTTGGTACTAAAGTGCTTTTTAAAGATTTTTCTGCATAATACTATAAAAACTGACTAGAAAAATAGGAAACCTTCCCAAATCTGAACATTGTCTTTTTAATTTTATTTGTGAAAAGTTTCAAAAATAAACTAAAAGGAACAGTACATATAATGAACCCCCATGTACCCATTACACAGATTCAGCCATTAACAATATTCTGCCATTCTTATTTATTCCTTATTACAGAAGATAGTCTTTTGTGTCTAGCTCCTTTTTCTTAGAAAAATGTCTGAGATTCATTTATGTTTTTGTGTATATTAGTACTTTAATTTCTTTTTATTGCTGAAGAGTATTCTGTTGTTTGAATATATCAGTCTGTTTATACATTATTCTGACATTTGGGTTGCTTCCAGTTTTTGGCTGTTGTGGAAAAAAGCTGCAATGAATATTCTTATACAAGTACATATGTAGACATACGCTTTCATTTCTCTGGAATAAATATCAAACAGTGGAACTATTGGGTCAATGAATAGGTGTATGTTAACTTTATAAAATGCTGCCAAATCTTTTTCCAGAGTGGTTGAACTATTTATATAGGCTCTAGAAATAATATGAGAGTTCCAGTTACTCTACATCTTCACCAATATGTTTTATTGCAGTCTTTTTAAGTTTTAGATATTCTGACAGTGTGCAGTGGTACTTTACTGTGTATTTACGTAAGCTTTTTAAGTGTACAACTCTGCATTTATTTATTTGCATATTGATGTTGTATATTATGATTTTGTTAAACTGGTATATTAGTTCTGGTAGCTTTTTTTATAGATACTTTGGGATTTTCTATGTAGACAATATTGTCAGTGAATAGAGACAGTTTTACTTCTTCCTTCCCAATGTGTATGCCTTTTGTTTCTTTTCTTTCTTTGTTTTTGTCCCTTCTTAATTGCATTGTCCAGGAAATCCAGTACAGTGTTGAAAAGAATTGGTGGTAGTCCACATGTTTGTCTTAATTCTGATATTCAGGGAAAAGTAGCATTTTTTCATTAAATTTGATATTACTCGTAGGTTTTTCATAGATTCCCTTTTTCAGATTAAAGAAGTTTCCTTCTATTTCTAATTTTCTCAGAATTTTTATCTTGATGGGTGTTGAATGTTGTTGAATGCTTTTTCTATATCAAATAAGATGATCATATGGTTTTTATTCTTTATTCCACTTATGTCGTGGTTATGTCAATTGATTTTTGAATATTAAATCAACCTTTCATTGCTGAATAAGACCATTTGAATATGATGTATTATCTATTTTTATATATTTCTTAGATTGATTTGTTAAGGATTTTATCTATGTTCTTAGTGATATCGATCTATAATTTTCTTTTCTTGTAATATCTTTGACAGGTTTTGATATAAGGGTTATGCTGATCTAATGAGTTGGGAAGTATTACTCCTTCATCTATTTTCTGAAAGAGTTTGTCTAAGTTCAGGCTGTTTTAACAGAATGTCATAGACTAGGAGGCTTAAACGATAAACATTTATTTTGTCATAGTTCTGGAGGCTAGAAGTTCAAGATCAGGGTGCTAGCATGGTTGTATTTTGGTGAAGGCCTTCTTCCTGGCTTGTAGACAGCTGCTTTCTCTCTGTGTCTCACATCTGGAGAGAGAGAGCTCTGGTCTTATCCCCTTTTAAGGTCACTAATCCCATTCATGAGGCCTCCACCGTGATGACCTAATTACCCCCCAGGTACCATCTCCAAACGCCAGTCACATTGGGGATTAGGGTTTCAACATATGCATTTTGAGGGGATACAGACATTGATCCATAGTGGAATTTATGAAAGATTGGTATTATTTCTTTTTTAAATGTTTGACAGAATTTCCTAATGAAGCCATATGAGCCTAAAGTTTTCTTTGCTGAAAGATTTTTATTTTTGGATTTAAGTCATTTGACTAATATGTAATAGGTGTGGTCTATCTTGTATTAATCTTTCTTGAGATTCATTTACCTTCTTGACTATCATTCGCCAGATTTGGAAAGTTTTTGCCATTTTTTCAAATATTTTTCTTTCCCATTTTCTTTCTTCTCTTTTCATAGATTTCTAATTGCATATATATTATACTGCCTGATATTGTCTCAGTAATCTGTTAAGTCTGTTAGTTTTCTCTGTTCTTCAGGTTGGATAATTTCTGTTGATAATCCTTCAGGTTTACTGATTCTTTTTTTCTGCCATCTCTAATTTGCTGTCAAACCTATCTAGCAAATTTTTCATTTTAGTCATTGTACTTTTCAGTTTAGGAATTTCTATTTAGTTCTTTTTTGTATATTAATAGTTTCTGTTCCTCTGATGAGATTCCCCATTTATTCAACAATTATGTGTGTGTGTGTGTGTGTGGTGTGTATATACACAAATATATATTCCTATAAATCCTTGAGCATATTTATAATAGTTGCATTAAAGTCTGTGTCAAGGTGCAACTTTTCAGTCATCTCAGGTTTAGTTTCTATTGGTTGCTTTTTAAAAATACGTGGGTCAATTTCCTATGTGTTGGATGTTTTGAATAATATGCAAGCTCTTGATTTTATATTCCTCTGAAGAAATGTATTTGTTCTAATTGGCAATTGATTTGGCTGGATTCATAAACTCTGTTTCCTCTTTTGTGGGCAGCAGCTGCTGTCTCTACTTAGTTTTCACTTTACAGCTGCTGCTTTTTTGTGTGGATTTCCCCCATACACATGCAGTTTAGCAGTCAGCCAGGATTTGCGTCAATTTTATATGTAGGGTTTGTTTCTTGCCCCTTCTGAGGCTACCTTCCTGTCAGGATTTTATCTATAACCTTCTATCTGTTCTACTAACCTCAAACTCTGTCCTCTGAGACAGAGTTAGTAGTAGGGCTGCAGGTTTCTGCCACCTATGAATTGAAGAACGCCCTCAGGAGAAAAGCTTGTAGTCAGTTTTTCAAGGTTAGAGTCTTCTCCAGCTCTGTCTTTTTGGTCACTCTCCAGTGCCTTCAGATAGTTGTTTTGTAATATTTTATCCTGAATTTATCATGGTTTTATTTGAGATGATTAGTTCAATTAAGCTATTCTGCCATTTTATCCTGTACATTTTCTTTTATAAATTAACAGCACAAATGAATATATATTTTAGTTGGAATGTTACTACTCTTAGTGCTTCTCATAGTCTGCATAGAAGTTATAGAATTCTTCTAAAGTTTTTGATGAAATATGTTATACACAGAATATACCTTATTTAATGATAATTTAGATTATAGAAGAATCAGACTATTTTCATGGGAAAAGTAAGCTATAGATTATGTGTTGAGGGGGATGTGGTTAGAGTTTCCTGGTAAGAGTTTTTTTCTAGTACAGTGGTTTTCAATCTACCCTTCCCTCTGACAATTATTTCATGTGTAATATATTTTTATCAATAACATCTCTCATTAAGTGTGGTGATCCTCAATTTGCAGGAAGGAAATGGGGGATGGTAGTAGGGAGGGAAGGCTCTTTCCCTCAGAAGAACAATTTCTCTGATAACAGAAAGAATAACTTTACTTGACCAAAAATTGGATCAATGTGAAATGCTTCCCTGCAAACAAGTCCTTTTCTTTTACAGTTGTTTTGTACTGTACTGCCTCTATGCCACCACTTGCTTATAATAGTCCAAAATATATTTTGCTTCAAATGCATTCTCTTTCACTTGATTGATGTACCACATAAAATCTGAAGCAGTTTTTTGGGCACTTTATCTTGAAAATACAAATGCGAGTTATTTGACCTTGGTCTGTACAGGAATATTACATAGTATACAGTGTACTTAAAATGCTAAAGCTTCAAAAGAAGATAGAAAAGTCTTTGGATTCAGATACGTCTTTTTATAAACTTAGACTTCAGAAGAAGTACTTATATGAGCAAGATTATCGGTTATTTAATTCCTTTAAAGACAGAAACATTTAGAAGTATAGGACAGTTTAGTACAGTAGAATCCTGCTAATTAAAAGTTAAAATAATAAAACCTTTTCTGCTGCATAGTTTTTTTAAAAATTCTTTTATTTATTTGTTTAAGTAATAAATGACCCAGGTCAATATACCAATGCTAGAGATTTGAAAAATTCAATTTCTAGGCTGTATTTTAGACTCATTTAGATATAGGTAACTTTTTAAAGTCTTTTGTAGCTTTAGTACTATATTTGTGGTCATTGATACTTACTTATATTATCTGACACCAACTTGATATTTTGGAACCTTTTGAATTATTAGGAAAGGGACAAATAACATTACTTGATGTTAAATGACTTATCCAAGATCATATAATAAATTCCAGAACTGTAATTGAGACTTAGCTCTGTTGGTCTTTCAAGCTCATGTTTTAAGCCATATCACTGTACAGTCACACAAATTTATGCTTAGTATGTCCTGTTTTTGTTTGCCTTTTTTGTCATGGTTGTACATTCTCTCCTGAATCTTCTTTCAATTTAACTCTTGGTTTAATCCTTATATGTAGGTGACTTTTGCTGTGATCAGGGTATTCTTTCTGTTTTTCAGCTAATATAGTTCTAGTTTATTTTATTTTCTATGTCCCAGGTAGTAGCTCGTGGATGCTATCATGAATTTCTCAGACCTGGGCTGAAGGTTTTTCCATGTCCTTAGTGATTGAGAAGTGAATATATTCAGGCAAAGCCTTTGCAAGCCTCCTATTTCTTGATCTCCAATTATCTCTGTTCTCTCAGCCTTCCAGGTATCAGGACTAGTGGACTAGTCTTCACTCTTAGATTATGACACTCTTGGTAGGTTGACAAAGGAGTTTTTATTTTTTCATTGTTGTCATGGTACACTTCCCCCATCTTCTAACCCTCCAACATGGAGTCATAAAAAGTTTCAAATGTTGATGCACATTGAAGTAGTCCCCTAAACCATTTGGTTTGCATTTAATTTTGTACTTTGACTATTTCCAGTATGGCAACTCAATGCAGGTTATAAATATTGAGCTAACATTGTTTTAGTTGGAGTACAGTTCAAAATTTACATTTTAAGTTTACTTAAAGCACTAGTTATTCTATGTACCTTGCTTCCAGCAATCTTGCCAAATTATCTAATTAATTCTAATAGTTTTTGAATCTCTTATATTTACTAGCTATACAATATTATCTACAGAATTATGATAATTTTGGTTTTTCTGATCTATTGCTCTTTTTTTCTTTTCTTGTCTTATTAACTGAACCCTACAAATTTTATATGAAAATGGATAAAATTGGCATCTGTGTCTTATTCCTGTTTTAATAGAAATTCTATTAGGGCCAAGCATGGTAGCTCACGCCTGTAATCCTAGCACTCCGGGAGGCCGAGGTGGGCGGGTCGTTTGAGCTCAGGAGTTGGAGACCAGCCTGAGCAAGAGCAAGACCCCATCTCTACTAAAAAATAGAAAGAAATTAACTGGACAACAAAAAATATATAGAAAAAATTAGCCAGGCATGGTGGCGCATACCTGTAGTCCCAGCTACTCGGGACGCTGAGGCAGGAGGATCACTTGAGCCCAAGAGTTTGAGGTTGCTGTGAACTAGGCTGATGCCACGGCACTCTAGCCCTGGGCAACAGAGTGAGACTCTGTCTCAAAAAAAAAAAAAAAAAAAGAAATTCTATTAGTATTTTAGCATTTAATATAGTATTAGATTCTGATAAATAATCATATCATGTTTAGGATATTTCCTTTTATTTTTACTTTTTTTCTAGGAACAACTGTTAAATTATTTGAAAAAGTTTTGGTATAGAAATAGTTCTGTATATTCATGTGTTAATGTAATTAATGATCGATGTTGGTAGATATCCTAATATTGTACCATGCTTGTATTCTTGGAATAAGTTTATCATGGTAGATTATTATTTTTATACTCTGTTAGATTAGATTTGCTAATATTTGGTTTTAGGACATTTCTGTCTATATTTATACGTATGGTTAGTCAGTACTTTTCTCCATGTATGCCATCTGTGTGAGATTTTAATGTTAGTGCTTTGCTAGCTTTGTATAAAATTAATTGAAAGGTTTTTTATATATGGTCAGAGACAATTTGAATGACATAAAAAATATATTTCTTCATGAAACTCTCCTACTTCACAATCTGGGCTTGGTACCTACTTTTAGTAGTTAATAGTTCTGGCATAGGATTAGATAAGTTAGACCAGTGAAAAAAAGAATGGAAGACCCAGAAACAGATCAAAATGTGCACATTTAATGTATAAAAAAATTATCAGTTCAAGCTAATGTAGAAAGGATATGTTATTCAATAAATGATGTTGGAAAATTTGGTTCTCCATTTGAAAGAAAATAATATTAGAGCACTACTTCATATCATATTCAGAAATAAATTTCTATTGAATTAACAATCTTAATATAAAATTAAAACTATTAAGGCATTTGAAGGAAATACAGGAAAAATAATTTTTATTACTTTTGTAGGCTTCTTAAGATGATAAGGAGCCTAGACCCTTAAGGGAAAAACTGACAGATTTATCTAAATAAAAATTTAAAAATATTTGTATGCAAAAGACATTATAAATAAAATCAGAGGCAAATAACAGACTGGCAAACAATATACTGAGATATATTATCTGCCACACTTACAAAAGAAAGAAAGTTTTTAAAAATTGTCTGTTTAGTAACAAAAAAGATAAAACTCAGTAGAAATTTTGGGTATTGTACATGCCATACAAAAGAATAAATACAAATAGTCCATAAATATATGACTTTATTATCTAATAGGAAAATGTAAATTGAAACAGCCAGTTACCATTTTTTGGTTCATTAACTCATCAAAATTAAAGCAACTGATAATATCCAGTGATGGTAGAAATGGGTATTTTCAAACATTCTTGGTGGAAATATAAATTAGTATAGCTTTTTGAAGTCATTTACTAATATCTCTTACATTTTTAAATATACAGCACACTTTTTAAATTTTATTATTATTATTTTTTATTTCAGCACATTACAGGGGTACAGATGTTTAGGTTTACATATATTACCTTTGCCCTGCTTGAGTCAGAGCTTCAAGCATGTCCATCCCCCAGACGGTGTGCACCGCACTCATTAGGTGTGAATATACTCATCCCTTCCCCCCACACCTGCCAGACACCCAGTGAATGTTACTACTATATATGCACATAAGTTATACAACACACTTTGATCCAGAAATTATAATTCTAGATATTTATTCCACAGACATAAAAGCATTTGTATGTTTAGTCCTGTATGTGTTTACATATACTTATTTGTAAATATATTTGCTTAAACTTAGGAAAAAGTTGAGAAGGATACACGTCAAATTGTTAATATAGCTGTTAGGAGTGGTTTCTCTGGAGAATAAGATTGGATGGATGTATTTTTATTGATATATATGCATATAATTGAGCATCATTCATATAGTATTAGTATAACAGTTCATATAAGTGCCATTAGTGATAGTTAAATAAAAACTAATTCGTATTAATAGTTAATTTCTTTTATATTCCTGTTATTTAACTGTACCTATCCTGGATTTAGAAAAATACTGGCTATACCACATATGAAGATTGTTGTGAGCCAATTAAGCTACTTATTTTATACACTCTTTGTGAAGGCCATTTTAATAATATCAAAGTGGCTTTTTCCCAAACAAAAAGAAATCACCTGTGCTGCCTAGAGGAAATGTTTGTGGTAGAGAATTTGGAATTTTGAAGAACTAAATGTTATAAATATATATATATAATTTTAGAATTTTATGTATATGTGTGGCACTTGGAATATGGTAAACTACAATTTGAGCAGAAGCTGTGTCTTATTTAATTTACATTTCATAGTTCTTAGCATAGTAAGCAATATATTAGTTCATTATGTCACTTGGTTTGATTAATTCATAACTTGTAGTATTTGGTCATTTGTTGTACTATTAAGTCCTGTTAAGTACTATTTGGTCATTTGTTGTACCAAGTCCTATTAAGTACTATTTTTGATAGTTTCTAAAAATGATGTGAAATGCTTCCTAATTTAGATTCATGATGAATATTTAAATAATTTAGGCCAAGTTTAGTTATTAGAATAGTTTATTCATAAGTTTCCTTTGATAAACACATTATTTTTATATTGGTTCAATTGATATTCCTGTTTGATAATATGGACAGTATTCCATGGACATTTCTTTTCTGAACTTAAAGAAGGAATATTATTTCAGGCTACTCGAATGTCCTTTAGAACTGGACTAAGCAAACTACAACCTATGGGCCAAATTTTTGTAAATAAAGTTTTATTAGAACACAGCCATGGTCATCCATGTATGTATTATCTATGGTTGTTTTCATGCTACAGAGGCAGAGTTGGGTAGTTGTGACAGATACTATATGGCCCACAGAGCTTAAGCTATTTACTCTCTGGCTTTCTAAGTTAAAAAAGAATTTGCTAACCCCTGCTTTAGAACATTAGAATAATGACTACAGATTGCTTTACATACCTCTATCCTGGCACTTAAGGGACTCTTTGGATAAATTTTGTTTATGTTCACAATTCATTTAGTCAGAAATCTTCACTGAGCACGAGTTTTGTGCTAGACACAGTTGCAGGTGCTAGAGACACAAAGGGCCACAGTGAACAAGGCACATAACGTTTCTGCCTTCATGAAGCTATCATTCTAAAGTAGAGGAGGAAGACAATTAGCCGTGAATATGTTCCTCTTAAAACAAGTTGATCTTTTTTCTTTTCTGATTAAATGATTCATGAATTTAACAAAATATGATACTGACTTAGACTTGCTAACTGTATTAAACTTTGAGTATTATACGGGATACAATGTCCGTTGTTATTGTGACTTATTTTCTTCATTGGCAAAGTTTGTAGTGATCACTCTCCATTTGGATTCTTTTGAGTTCTTTTCTGTATTTAAGATAACTTAATTTGAATTCCTCACCGTGGTCATTAGGGGCTCAATATGTATATGTAAAGTTGATTGGATAGCTATGTGTCAAATTTTCTGTTAGAGAAATTCAATATTATAATTAAAAAATATTTAACTAACATGTATAAGGTACTTTGCTAGAGAGTTTACATGTCTTACTTCATTTACTTTTCCTACTAACTCTATGAATTATTATTATAATTCCTGTTTTCCAGATGGTAAACCAAAGTTGAGTAAGGTGAGGTGAAATAGTTAAGGCATGGAGCCCACATTCGCATCTTGGCCAGGCAGACTCCAGGGCTGGAGCTCTTGGCCATTGTGCTGTTTAATACTTTCTGAGATTTGAAAATAAGTGTTTTCAAGTTGGAATTACTATCAATGGAACTTTAATTTTACTTGCCCTTTTATCTTTTTTTCCCCTTTTTGGGGGGGCGGATATGGATTATTGACATTTGAACATACAGAAGATAATTTTCTTCTTCTTTTTCTTTATGTGTATGTGTTTGCTTGTGTGTGTTTAAGATAATAATGTAATCCAGGGAAGTGGAAAAGAAGGAATTTGCAAAGATAAAACCCAAGCAAATATAATACAGCAAGGAAGAAAGCGATTAATTTCATCAGGAAGTTCAGAAAGTACATCAGCAGAACAAGATACAGGAAAAAAGTCCAAAAATGCTAATCAGGAAGAGTCTGTCCTTTCATCCAAGGTGATTTTTAAAAATTCACTATTTGATTGTTTATTTTCTTTGTCACGTATTTTAGTTAGGAATTAATTATATGTGGTATATAGCAAGGATAAACCAAAACTGCTTTTTATTATTGAGTCTATGAAGATGACAACTAGCCCCAATTTTTTTTGACTTGCTGAAACTAATTTTTAGTGTAGTATTTGCATTGTAGAAAACAAAGACATTACATTTAGAAATTTTCAGACTGGAAAAAAAGTGGAGGCCACTTGACTCTGGTCATATTGTGGTACCTCCATTCTGAAAATCTGGCTTCTCCTATTCCATTGGTCATCCTCAGACTGCATGTAACCCCCTTTTTCTTGCTAAGTGTGGAGAGAAAAACAAATCATGGAGTAGTTCTTTATACCTTGTTGCAGGATCACTTCTGGGCTAACTTACAGTATGTATAGGCCTTTCCTCTTTCAGTTTTTGCTAACTCACTAGAATGGTCTGGCTGAATTATGCATTATGTAACACTGAGTACTTAAAGAAAACAATGACTATTTATTGGAAGCATTTAAAAAGAGAAAGATAGAGATGGCCCCAGGGCAGAAAGTTTAGGCATTCTTCTCTGGAGAGCTTTGGCTTAAGATGACAGTTTTCATGATCCTTGTAGACCAATGGCTGAGCTCTGTGGGTCCCTGTCTTTTTAGTCTTAGGGAAAGCCAAAGGCTTGATCTTAGAAGAGTGTGTACTGAAATGATTGAAATGCTAGCAACAACCCTAGAGTTCCATCCTTTTATATATTCTCCTGCTCTTGCCTCCTCTCCCAGAGAGAGGAAATAGCTTCTCAGTGGAGCCTTTCTTTCACCTAGAGAAGTTCAGTCTAGTCACTATAGACTCAATTTTTTTTGCTTAATTATGGAGTCAAGTTTAATAAATGAAAATAAAATGACTTCTGGCTCATGTATATTGGCCATTAAAAACTTACTAAAATAAAACTTGTTTTATATAAACTTTGAGCCTTCATACACTCTACTGTCTGAACTATGAACATAGAAATTGACTTTCCCTTTTTTTCGAGAAGAGAACTTATTTTGTTCGGAAGAAAATCTATAGTATAAATGTTTTACTTTGTTTATTCCAACCCATAAAGTTTGATAATCACAAGAAAAACTTTGAGAAACCTCTTTTTAATTGATATGTTGTAGAGAGGAGCAGTAGATTCAAGATATTCAAGGTATTACTGAGATTTTAATGACATCAGGGAAGCATTACAGCCAGGTCCCAGAAATGCCTGAGCTCTACTTGGCCAATTGTTCTTTTTTCCCTTAGGGCTTCTGTGGGAGATTTACCTTTCCTAGCAAAAAGAAAGGAGGCTCAAAGTTTCATAATCCTTTATGCAGAGCTCTCTGATACAGCAGGGCCAGAGAATATGCCTTAAACTGAAAACCCCAGCAGGGCCTTTGCAAAGCCCACCCTTCATCCCTGCCCAGTGTCAGTTCTAACATTGATGAACAGCTGGTCTTGAAGGTATGGCTACAGTGCAGAGCAGGTGAGAAAGAAAACAAGAGGCTGGTTCACTGGTCTAGTCTCATGGCAAGAGGTTGCCAATGACAAAGAACTGAAAAACGATTTGGCCAGGCCCATATAGTAGATTTGGATCAATTTACTCGGAAAGAATGAATTACATTCTTTTAGGGAAGAGTAAGAATAGCAGTGGAAAGAAAGAACAGAAATCACCTTCTCCCAACTGGGCCCTGTTCCTGCAATCATGATGATTTGGTCTGTGGGGCCTGTGCATCAGTGGTGTCTTAAGTAAACTCTCTCAGTTTTAATGTACCCTCAAAGTTGAGAGCTACCGTCATTCAGAGGAGACTGAGTTCCAAGGACACATTGCTAGAAACCTTGGCCTCAAATACAGGTCTTTTCATTTTGGGTACAATGGATTTTTCTACCATACACATTAGACTGTGTGTAAGAGTTTTGTGACTCTAGGAACTTGTCTTCATGAAGACATTTGCTCTTTTCATCAGTTCCTGTTTGTCTTTCTTTAACTCCTTACCAGTTTTGTAACTGTCTAATTTAGGAGTAAAAATGAGGGTGCTCGAATTGATTAATTTAATGAAAAGTATGGTTGCTATGGTTTGAATGTTTTTGTCCCCTCCAAAAATTCATATTGAAACTTAATCCCCAATACAACAATATTGAGAGGATGAGGCAATTGTTTAGGTCATGAGGACGCCACCCTCATGAATAGATTAATGCTGCTTTAAAAAGGGCTTGCAGGAGCTGAGTGTGATGGCACACCTGTAGTCCCAGCTAGTGGGGGTGGAGGCTGAGGTGGGAGGATCACTTGTGCCCAGGAGTTGGAGGCCAGCCTGGGTAACATAGCAAGATTCTGTCTCTACAAAAAAAAAAAA
The DNA here is from genome assembly GCA_028533085.1 of Varecia variegata. Lineage (NCBI taxonomy): Eukaryota > Metazoa > Chordata > Mammalia > Primates > Lemuridae > Varecia > Varecia variegata. The sequence continues at coordinate 48,184,780 of CM052437.1, forward strand.
GAGGGCCTTGCCAGAGTGGGTTCGCACTCTCTCACTCTTCTGCCATGTGAGGACACAACATTCATTCTCTCCTGCCCTTCCACCTTCCCCCAGGTAAGGATGTAGTAAGAAGACTCACACCAGATGCTGGTGTCTTGATCTTGGACTTTCCAGGGCCCAGAACTGTGAGAGAATAAATTTTGATTCTTTATAAATTGCCCAGTTTGTGATATTATTCTGTTATAGCAGCCTAAGACAATGGTATTTGCTTTACATCATGTAATGAGAACTCTGTAGTAAATGACAGAAGGAAGCCTAACTGAAAGAAGCAAAATGGTTTTGTAAAGTGTATCAGCTGTCTGTTGCTATGAAACAAGTTACCCCAATACTTAGTGGCTTAGGCTTAATACAACAATGATTTCTTCTTCTTCTTCTTTTTTTGTTTTTTGACAGAGTCTCACTCTGTCACCCGGGCCAGAGTGTCGTGGTGTCAGCCTAGCTCACAGCAACCTCAAACATCTGGGCTCCTGCCTCAGCCTCCTGAGTAGCTGGGAATACAGGCGTGTGCCATCATGCCCGGCTAATTTTTCTATTTATAGTAGAGACAGGGTCTCGCTCTTGCTCAAGCTGGTCTCAAACATCTGGGCTCAAGTGATCCTCCTGCCTCAGCCTCCTGAGTAGCTGGGAATACAGGCATGTGCTATCATGCCCAGCTAATTTTTCTATTTATAGTAGAGACAGGGTCTCACTCTTGCTCAAGCTGGTCTCAAACTCCTGAGCTCAAGGGATCCTCCCGCCTCAGCCTTCTAGATTATAGGTGTGAGCTACCACACCTGGCCTGATTTATTATTTCTTATAATTCCCTGGGTTGGCTGGGCTCAGTTGGGCAATTCTTTTATGACATGTATTTGGTGTCAGTTGGGCTCCACTGAGCTGGGAGCTCAGCTGAGGCTGGAGCATCCAGGATGGCTTCATTCACCTGAATGTTGCCCTGGCAAATGTTGGTGGAATGGCTGAGGGTGGGTTGGGCCTCCCTTCCTCTACTTACCATAAAGTAGTCTAGACTGAGCATATTTACCTGACAGCTGGATCCCAAGATGGTGAAAGTAGAAGCTGCCAGATCTTTTAAGGTGGAGGACTGGAACTGGTATTGTGTCAGTACTGCTGAATTTTTTTGGTCAGAGCAAGTTACCAGGTCCCAGGTAGGTGGCAGTGTGAGATGAGGGTGAAGACAGAAGTGGGACCAGTTTGTAGAGGGACAAACTTGAAATGTTTTCAGCCACAGGGATAATCCTGGAAGCTCCCTGGAGGAGAGACTGAAAGAGAACAAGATGAAAGACAGGGAGATGAGAGAGGAGATTATGGCTTTAATGCAGTCAAGAGATAAAGAGCATCTAAGCTATGGCAGGGACTTGAAGGATGGTAAGAAGGCATTGGATTACAAAAATATTTAGGAAGCAACATTGTAATCCTTGTTGCTTGAATCTGGGGAGAGAAGGGAAGGAATGATTTCCAAATAACTGGCTAGGATGAATGGATGAATTGTGTTGGTAGAAACTATGGTAGAGAATACAAGGGCAGAATTTCAGTTTTGATGCTTTAAGTTTTAGGTGCATAGAATATTGAGGAAGAAATGTTTTAGCTAGTAGTTGAATATAAGAGTTTGAAGCTCAGACATGCAGTTGGGGCTTGAAGTTAGGATTTTTTAGTTTTTAGCATGTGAGTGCTAATGGTATTAATGCAGGATTTTTAAGGTAATTTGTCAGCACAGACAGTCTTGCCAGTAGCAATGTGGAAACAACAACAAATTACTTCATTGGACTTGTATTAGGTGGAAGTTATTTCTTGTTCCTTGTAGTATATTATAAAATTCACATGGTTGAGGGGCAGGGGAAGGGCTAGTTGAGCAAGTTAATGGGCTATTTTATGGCCTTAATTCCCACCTCCTTCAAGCACCAAGGTCACCTTCCACCAGCTCCCTGCTTTTAGGTCCCTGAGGTCTCTAATATGTATTTTTACATTGTAGGGGATCTGGCCTCTATACTTAATCCTTCACATTTTTATCTAATCTAAGAAATAAACACTGTGGGATGCTTAGGAATTATGGAGCTCTCTGTCTTTCTCCTACTTCTTCCAAGCACAGAGCACCTTCCATTTTTCCTGTTCCCTCACTTGCCAGTTCAATGACTTACTGTAGCTCATGAACTTTGTAATTGGCACAGTACAAATTTATGTCTCAGCAAACTTACAAATTACTGCATATAATGGATTTTTTGGGGTCATTTATAAATAATTGAAACCATGAATGTTAAATTCTTGAATGCCAAGGGTCTACTATATATCAATATTTCATGGAGTTCCATAAAAAGCATTAAGAATTCTAGCATTTGTGCCTCTTAAAATATATTTGAGAACAACTGATCCATAGTATTGATAGCTGTGACTTTAACATTCCTTTCTCCTTTGGAATAAATTAACATATTAAATGTACTCCTTGTGAGAATTTAAATTTTTTTCTAATAAAACAAATCTTTCTCTAAACCTTCATGGAAATAGAGGGAGTTGAAATATGATGCTATACATTTCATTTCTTATATTTCATTTTTTGTCTTTTTATTTTTAAAATGGCAAAATAATACATGATTATTGTCAAAAATAGAATATTCAGAAGCATGTGAAGTGAAGAGTGACAGCCTTTATTTGCCTCATCCTTCTATTGCCTTACTAATATTTTGGTTTATGTCCTTCTAAACCTTTTCATTTGGATTTACACAAATAAATGTACGTATAGCTATATAAGGAATTTTTAAAAAGTTAAATGACATCATAGTATATTTTTGTTTAGTTAAAAACATCCTTATATATGTAATTATTACTTCAATGTCTCATAGTGTTACATAGTATGAATATTTAACAACTTCCCTAGTTGTATCTTTTTTTTTTTTTGGAAACAAGAGTCTTGCTCTGTTGCCCAGGCTAGAGTCCAATGGCATCATCATAGCTCACAGGAACCTCAAACTCCTGGGCTCAAGCAATCCTTCTGCTTCCACTTCCTGAGTAGCTTGGACTACAGGTGTATTTTTCTATTTTTTGCAGAGACGAAGTCTCGCTATGTTGCTCAGGCTGGTCTCAAACTCCTAGCCTCAAGTGATCCTCCTGCCTGGACTTCCCAAAGTGCTAGGATTATAGGTATAAGCTACTGCACCCAGCCTCTTTTTTTCTTTTTTAGAGATAGGGCCTTGCTTTGTTGCCCAGGCTGGAGTGCAGTGGTCCCATCAGAGCTCACTGTAACCTTGAAGTCCTGAACTCAAACAATCCTCTCACCTCAGCCTCCTGAGTAGCTGGGACGACAGGCACATGCCACCATGCCTGGCTAATTTTTATTTTTTTAATTTTTTGTAGAGATAGGGTCTTACCTGTTGCCTAGGTTGGTCTTAAACTCCTGCCTCAAGTGATCCTCCTGCCTCAGCCACCTAAACCACTTGGAACTAGAGTCATGAGACACTGTGCCTGGCCTTTTTTATGTAATAAATGTGATAGGATATTGAGTGGGATTGTTTCCCTGTTGTCCCAAAACTGCTGCTAAGGCCCAAAACTGGGGACAAAAGTACTAAGTATTTCATATTTGAAAGGAGCCCCAGCAGTGAGGACCAGCCCTTTCTCTGTAGGGCTTATTGAAAGACATGAGAAGTATGTGCCATCTCACCCCCAGACTTTGTACAGAAGGTTTTAAAGTTTAGAGGAATGCAGTGTTTGTGGGAAGTTATTTCCTTCCTTTCTAAAATCAAGAGAAGAGTGGTGCTCTTAGAGAATTACTTGTAAAGTTTGGAAATGCCAGCAGGAGCAAAACACTAGTGTTTTATTGGACATCTTCTTAGCCAGTAGATTTGCTGTCCTATCCCATTGCTACCTGATCAAGGAACATTAGGGAGGGCTGACCTGGTAGGGGACTGCCAAGTAAGGAGATGGGTCAGGATTGCCAGATTCCCACCCCAGGGTTCCAGTCACTGACATGTGCCAGTTGGCCGTGTAGTGGAAGGGGATAAGATTGGGGTTTAGGTGAGCAGCTTGGGAGCAAAGAGTGTGTATTTTAGAAGGATATGACATGAATGTCACTAGCAGAGGGTCAGCTACACGAGATAGCCAAATGATTGCTTTTCCCATAGGTTATCTGTTACTATGCAAGAACCATAATAAGACCTAGGTTCCTTTTGCAAGGCCATTAGTCAGTTTGGATAGGATTTTAAAGTTATATACCATGTTTGTTAAAAAAAAAAAAGAAAATATATCAAAACACTTAAGTAATTAGCCCAAAAAAAGTCATGCCAGTAATATCTTCTTAAGAAATTTAAGCTATCAGATATTAAGTGTTATCAAAACCAACTGATGGCAGCCAGCATACATGAGTCCTTAGTTGTAAATGGGGGTGAACATTAATATGTATCTGATATGTTGTCATCAAATCCTAGAAATGGTTACCAGGAGGACTGGGGTTTATCTGAGCAATGTTTCTACTCCACAGAAAGTATTAAGTATTCAGAGGTCATTTTTAACAGGATAAGACTAAGCTTACTCTTTGTGCTGGTGGTAAGTACAAATTAGAAAAGTTCTGCAGTGCTAATGAGAATATTTACTTGATTCAAAACACCTTTAGTTTGGTTAAACTGAGACTTTTTTTTTTTATTTCAGTATATTGTGGGGGTACAAACATTTTGGTTACAAGTAATGACTTTACCTCACCCAAGCCAGGGCTAGAGGCGTGCCCTTCCCCATACAATGTGCACCGCATCCATTAGTTGTGAGTTTACCCACCCCTACCCTTCCAACACCCAATGAATATTACTACCATGTGAGCACCTTAGTGTCGATCAGTTAGTACCAATTTGATGGCAAGTACATGTGTTGCTTATTTTTCCATTCTTGTGATACCTCATTTTGAAGGATAGGCTCAAGCTCTAGCCAGGATAATATAAGAGGTGCTGGATCACCATTGTGTTTTGTAATTGAGTAGTATTCCATAGTATACATATACCACATTTTATTAATCCACTCATGGATTGAAGGGCACTTGGGTTGTTTCCACATATTTTCAATAGTGAATTATGCTGCCACAAACATTTGAGTGCAGATGTCTTTATTATAGAATGCCTTTTGTTCCTTTGGGTAGATGCCTAGTAGTGGGATTGCTGGATCAAATGGTATTTCTATTTTTAGCTCTTTGAGGTATTTCCAAATTATTTTCCATGGGGGTTGTACTAATTTGCAGTCCCACTAGCAGTGTAAGAGTGTTCCTATCTCTCTACATCCTCACCAGCATTTGTTGTTTTGGGACTTTTTAATAAAGGCCATTCTTACTGGAGTTAGGTTTTATTCAGACCATTTCAAAGGAATCATTTTTTTTTTTTCTGAGTTGCTCATAACATAACTTCATGCAAATTTTTCTGTGAGGGCAGAACAGTTTTGTCATTCAGCTATAGAAAATCACAATCATATTTAGAGTATAGAAATAAAGTACTGCAGTAACTTATAAGAAATTATAAGGGCAGTGCATGTTAAAAGCATGACACATTGTTGAACAGGGAGTGACATTTAAGAGTTGTGTTGGGGAAAAATTATGTTCAAATGAAAGTGAATGTCCTCTTATGGTTCATTTGTATTTTTTGGTTTATTTTGCACTGAATGTTTGACATTATAGTAAAGGTTTAATGCAACAGTAAATTTATTTTCTCATAACTGAAAATTCATAGTTATTAAACTAGAGACACAGAAAAGAGTGGTATTTTTAGTAACTTTAATATATGAATCTTTGTTTTAAAAATTTACATATTGCATAGATCCTGTAGTTTCATGTTTCTGCATTCAAATTTATACATTTCATTTAAAAATGTTTCATTTATTTCTGATTTTTTCATATTTGTTTTATAGGAAATGCCACAATCATTTTCTTCAATTACGTTAAGTAACACAGAAATGAATGATATGAAGACCAATACACGGAGAAATGAAATTCCAATAGAGGAACTTGGTAAGGTTTCCAAACATAAAACCATCACTAAAGGCACACCAAATAAAGAAGATGAAGCAGTGAGCTGTTCTGAGAGTTGTTCAGGTGCCCAAGGCAAGTCATTACAGGATGAGGCTCAAGGATCTCATCCTGAGTCTAGCTCTGATCCCTCCAAGTCTGAAACTTTGCATGCAAAGTCAACTGATTCAGTTCCACAAGGTTCTGAAGAAAACCAGGTCAAAAGGACATCCTGCATGTATGGGGCCAATTGCTACAGGTAAGATAAAATTACAGGTAGCTTATAATTCCATTATTTCAATAGCATGTAGCTACGTAGATATATGCTACAGTGTATTAAAAACCTAATAAAACCCTTTGGCCTAAATAAAGGTTAGGAGCTTTTACATGTTTCTGTTGGTTTGTACTTTCTCAGTATGCATTCTAGCAAATACTGCTAGAGGTTTCTGTGATACAGTGGGAAATTATATGTTTTATATGTAGACATTCTGAATAATGCAAGGATCTGAATACTGGAGAATCCAGACTTGAAAATTGAATCTCTCAGACCCAAATACCTGTTTATTTAATCTCTTATTAGATATTAGAGAGATGGTTTTATACATCATTGTTGTGTACAGTATAACTATTAAAATAATTTTAGATTGTATTTATATGTCTTATTATATTTGGGCATTTTTCTTTATATTTTTCTAATGGTGCTTTGAATCACCATGGTACATTTTAAAACACTAAATATATATTTTCTGAATTGATTGGTTGATCCTATACTTACTTCATTTAATTACCTCATACTATATTTTCTAATTTTATATTTTATAAATTCAAATTATAATCTCTTAGGTTTAGGCTATATTTACATAATGTTTATAGTATCCTGTTTTTAATTATGCAGCCCTATTTCAGAAGTATTTCCTTGCACTCCAACTTTTGAAACCAAATATCTTCCTAATACATTCCAGTAGTTTGTTGTCTTCTGTGCAATACGGTATTTATATCATATATGCTGTTAATTTCACATTCTTATTATTTCCCTTTAAAATGCATTGCCATTTTAGCACTTGAATAACCATATTTTTCTATTTCAACAGTTCAAATTTATGCATTTATACACAATTTTGTCTATTTGCAATGGCTTAATTTCACATGAGTATAATGTAAAAACCTGTAGAATAGAAGTATATAAACTTTCTATTACTTTGGATTTTGAAAAATCCTGTGTGATATTTGTGTTAGTTTACCTGAGCTGCCATCACAGAATACCGCAGTGTAGGTGGTGGCTTAACCATGTTTTTTCTCACAGTTCTGGAGGCTGGAAGTCTTAGATTAAGGTGTTGGCAAGTTTGGTTTCTCCTGAGACCACTCTCCTTGGCTTCCAAATGGCCTCTTTCTCACTATAGCCTCACATAGCCTTTTCTTGGTATGCATATCTTCCCAGTGTCTTTTTCTCATCTTGTAGGGACACCAGTCATATTGGATTAGGGGCTCACCCTTATGACCTCATTTAACCTTAATTATCTCTTTAAAGGCCCTTTCTACTAATACAGTCACATTGGGAATTAGGGCTTCAACATAGGAATTAGGAATTTGTGGGGTTGGTGGGGAGGAACAGTTCAGTCCATAACAGTATTTAGAACTGTCATTTGTTTTTCTTAAAGATGATTGAAAGCTTTATCAAGATCATAATGAATTTACTCATTTGATAATGATTCATGTTAGTTTTAATCAATCTTAGCTTATAGTTACTTTATGTTGAATGGGTAAACATAATGGGGTATATGCATACAATGGGATATTCTTCAAACTTAAAAGGGCAGGGGCATTCTGACACATGCTCCAACATGGATGAATTTTGAGAACATTAAGTGAAATAAACTAGTTGTTTTGAGACTTTTTGATAAAAGCCATTCTCACTGGAGTTAAGTGATATCTTATTGTGGTTTAGATTTGCATTTCCTTGGTGATTAGAGATGTTGAACATTTTTTCATGTGTTTCTTGGCCATTAGTCTATTTTCTTTTGAAAAAGTTTCTATTCATGTCCTTTGCCCACTTTTTAATGGGGTTGTTTGATTTTTTTTCTTGCTGATTTTCCTGAGTGAATGCAGAGAGATAGGAACTCTCATACACTGCTGGTGGGACTGCAAACTAGTACAACCTCTATGAAAAGTAATATGGAGATACCTCAAAGAACTAAAAGTAGAACTACCATTTGATCCAGCAATCCCACTACTGGGTATCTACCCAAAGGAAAAAAAGACACTCTATAATAAAGACATCTGCACTCGAATGTTGTTTATAGCAGTACAATCCACAATTGCAAAGATGTGGAAACAATCCAAGTGCCCATCAATACATGAGTGGATTAATAAAATGTGATGTATGTATACCATGGAGTACTAGTCAACCATAAAAAACAATGGTGTTCTGGCACCTCTTGTATTATCCTGAATAGAGCTGGAGCCCATTCTACTAAGTGAAGTATCACAAGAATGGAAAAACAAGCGCCACATGTACTAACCATCAAATTGGTATTAGTTGATCAACACTTACATGTACATATGGAAGAAACATTCATCAGGTGTTGGGGAGGGGGGAGGAGAGAGGGTGGGTACATTCACACCTAATGGGTGTGGTGTACACTGTCTGGGGGAATGGGCATGTTTGTAACTGTTACTCGGGCAATGCAAAGGCAATATATGTAAATTAAATGTTTGTACCTCCACAATATTCTGAAATAAAATAAAAAAAAGAAACCAGTCTAAAAAAATAAATAAACCAGTCACAAAAAGACAAATACTGTGTAATTCCACTTGTAGGAAGTATCTAGAGCAGTCAGATTCATAGAAACAGAAATTAGAATGGCAGTTACCAGGGTGGGAGGAGAAACAGAAATTAGAATGGTGGATACCAAGGGAGGGGAAGGAAAGGTTGGGAAGTTGTTGTTTAAAGGGTATAGAGTTTCAGTTTTGCAAGATGAAAAAATTCTGGGGAATGGTTGCACAACAATGTGACTATGCTTAACACTACTGAACTGTACATTTAGAAATTTTTAAGATGGTAAATTTTATGTTATGCATTTTTTACCACAATTAAAAAAAATTTTTTTAAAGGCAGTGGGCCAGATTTGGCCTGCTAGCCATAGTTTGCCAATAAATACTACTACATTAAAAAAAATTGACAACACCAGATATTGGTGAGGTGGTTGAAAAACTGGATTTCTAATAACCTGCTAGTGGGAGTGAAAGTCTATAAAATCATTTTGGAAATTTGGCAGTATTTATCAAACCTGAGCATATACATACCCTATGACCACTCCTCGCCATATTCTCAGGAAAAGGCATATATATGTTCACCAGAAGGCTTATAGTAGAATGCTCATCACAGTATTATTTATAAAAAACTCAATGGCTGGAATGAACCCAAAAGTTCATCAATAATAAATGGATAAATAAATTGTATTAGCTTCATAAAATGGAATATTATATAGTAATATAAATGTACTACTACTACATAAAACAACATGAATTAATCATACAAACATAAAAAGGCAAATTCAAAGAAGTACAGCTAGTATATATTTCCATTTAAGTTAAAAAACAGAACAACACTGATCTGTTGTTTTATAAATATAATATCACTTCTTAAAGTGTGATCTGGAGACTCTTGGAAGTCCTCAGAATACTTTTAGGAAATCTGTTAGATTGAAACTATTTTCATCATAATACTAAGAGTTGTTTGTGTGTGCCTTTTTCACTGTCTTTCTCTCACTCACAAGAGTACAGTAGAGTTTCTCAGGGATCACATCATGTGTGTTATTGTTAATGATTGAATACAGATGCAGATATGAGAAGCGAAGCCAGATGCCGTCTATTAAGCCAGACATTAGAGAAATTTCCACAGTATGAGAACAACATCTCTATGAATTTTTTTCTTGGAAGAGTTGTGTTAAGATGTTATTTATGATAATATGTAAAGGGTTTATTATTGTTATATTTAAATCCAAAACTGTATGTTTTTAATTTCTCATTTGAATTTTCTAATAGGGCAAATAAACTACATAAACAAAAGCTCTCTGGGGTTTTAATCATTTTTAAGAGTGCAAAAGAGTCTTGAGAAAAAAAAGTTTGAGAAACACTCTTAGAAGGCAGGGTATTTACTATTGGGTAGTAAAATGGGTTTAATGATTAGAAGGGGACATGTGGGGAATTTCTTGAATGTTAGTAATTTTGTTTTTGTCTTAGTAGAGGATGCGTAGATGTATTCACTTTATTAAAAGTTTTTAAAGGCTATATATGCTTATGATATTTATATTATATAATCATATACATATGTGTCCTATATTTAGTAATGTTTGCAAATTGTCCATTGATATTCATGACCTATCACATGACACCAGAAATGTATTCTGTTACCATGAGAGCTCTATATTAACTAGATGTCATCAACTTTATGTCATCCACATAGCACATTGATGTCATCTCCGTTTATCTTGTCAGTGTAGCATGTTGATTCATGTTCTGGAATAATCAGATGTGTATTGCTTGGTTTCTGCTATATCCACTAAAAATCCAGAATGTACTATTAATTATTTTTTCTGACAGTTTATTTGTTACCTTCATAGGAAGAATCCAGTCCATTTTCAACACTTCAGCCACCCTGGTGATAGCGATTATGGAGGTATACAAATCATGGGTCAAGATGAGACTGGTGACCGGCCTGAATGTCCCTATGGAGCATCCTGTTATAGGTATGTAAACCAAGATGTTTGGCCGCACTCTTTTTCTCCCTAATTTCTGTTATTTATCTAGGAGAAACTGCAGGCAGCTTCTCTTCTCAAGCCTTAAACTTTTAGTTTTTAAACTTCCATAGATAACAGGTTTTTGTTTTGTTAATTGGTAGGATTATGTTTCTTCTAGGTAATTCTAAATGGTTGAGATTATAAATATTATAAATACCTGAATTTTTTTTTATTTTTAACTTTCTGAAATGCAAATCAGATCATTTAAAAGTTGTTGATGCTACCCCAACATACACTCTATTCAGATTCCTAAGTGTGACGTATAAATCCATCTGGAATGTTAGCTCTGCCTCCTTCTACTTCCTCAGCTCCTACTACTCCCCTATTCTTGCGAACACATAAAATTCAATCCTAAAAGAAGAGTATGAGTACCTCTCCTCTCTGCTTCCATAGCATCTGGCCCTGTCTGTATCATGCACAAAGTAGAACTTACCTCATGAGGTTGTTTCTTTACCAGAGTGTCTCCCCCTCCAAGCAGCCAAGTATCTTGACAGCAAGGACTCTTACTCTTGTATCTTGCAACTTTGCTTAATGAATTAGTGAATTTGAAATGCCAAACTACCAAAGAAAGAAGTAATGATTTCAACTTTAAAGAGCTTTAATTCCAGACAGCCATCTTTCTTAGATAATTTTGAATACAGATTACTGAATCTACTGAGCTCCTTGAAGTTGTTGCTATTTCTATGATTGTGATTTTCATTAAGAAGGCAAAATAAACTTCTGAGACCAGAAAGAAAAATCAAAGGCTTATACCTTATCATTTGAAAAGTAAGTGTTCCAGGCCGGGCGCGGTGGCTCACGCCTGTAATCCTAGCACTCTGAGAGGCCAAGGCGGGCGGATCGTTTGAGCTCAGGAGTTCAAGACCAGCCTGAGTAAGAGTGAGACCCCGTCTCTACTAAAAATAGAAAGAAATTATCTGGCCAACTAAAACTATATGTGGAAAAAATTAGCCGGGCATGGTGGTGCATGCCTGTAGTCCCAGCTACTGGGGAGGCTGAGGCAGGAGGATTGCTTGAGCCCAGGAGTTTGAGGTTGCTGTGAGCTAGGCTGATGCCATGGCAGTCTAGCCTGGGCAACAGAGTAAGACTCTGTCTCAAAAAAAAGTAAGTGTTCCATTCCAGCAGAACATCTTGCAGATAATAAGAGGCTATTATGATCAACTTTACCAATAAATTTGAAAATTTAGAAGAAATGAATAAATTGCTACAAAAATTCAACTTTAAGAAACAGATAAAAGAAAAAATAAAAAATAGAATAATCCTATAAGAGGAAAGAAATCAAATACATAATTCAAAACCTTCCACTAAAGAAGTTATAGATCTGTTTGGTTTTAATGGCAAGTTGTAACAAACATTTAAAGAAGAAATACTGAATTTTTACACAAACTATTCCAAAGAAATAAAAGAGGGTATATTTCCCAACTCATTTATGAGGCCATCATAACCTTGATACCAAACACAGAAAGAATAATACAGGAAAGAAAAATTACAGGACAAGCTTACTTCTGAATTTAGTTGTAATCAAGCAATAAATAAAAAGGAAAATATATGACCAAATGAGATTTATCCAAGGAATGCACCTTTCCTTACGTAAAAAATAATGTAATTTACCATGTCATCAGAATAAGTAGAAAAGTCATATAGTTATCCCAATAGATGATTTTTCAGTTGTACTGGGATAGTTGAACATATATTTGAAGAAAAAATAAAATTGCAATCCTTTATCACACCATAGTCAAAAACTGAATTCCAGATGACCCATAGTACTAAATGTGAAGAACAACAAAATTGTAAAGCTTTAAAAATATATATAAGGTAATTGTTTCATGATCCCAGAGCAGGAATTATTTTCTAAAACAAGCAATAATTAAAATGGAAAACATTTATTTATTTGACTACATTAAAATTAAGATTTAAAAAAAATCCATCAGTATACAACAATTAAGACAGTGAAAACAACCATAGAGTAGGGAAAAAGAATTGCAACCCGCGTAACTGATAGTAGCATATATCCAGAACACATGAAAAGATTTTCCAAATTGCTATTGCTTAGTGACACGTACAGGCTTTTTGCCCAGAAGGAAATCCAAGTGGTGGAAAAAGTTAATAACAAGTACTCAGTGTTATTAGTAATTGGGCAAATACTGTTTTTAACAGTTTAACATGTGCCTAGGTTTTTGTTGTTGTTGTTTTTGGTATTCACCCTATTTCAGGTTCACTGAGCTTTTCCTCAGGTTGATGTCTTTTATTAATATTGGGAGATTGCTTGGCTAGTACCTCATCTATCTTTCCTCTCCTTGCATGCCAATGAAACATGTATTAAACCTTTTGACCATGTCCCACATGTCTCTTTTGCTTGTTTTGTTCTTTCCATTTTTTTTTTTCTATCTGTGCTTCAGATTGGATATTTGCTATTGACTTGTCTTAGAGTTTACTAATCCTCTCTTCTCTTGTGTCTAGCCTGCTGTTACACCCATCCAAAGGGTTCTTAATTTCAGGTACTGTATTTTCCAATTCTAAGATGTTCACTTAATTTTTTTTAATAAATTCTAATTTTGATCAAGCTATCCATCTTTTCATTCATTTCCCCCCCTTTTAATGCTCTTTTCTTTAACATGTTAGTCTTAGTTATTATAAAGTTTTTATTTGCTAACCAATATTTCTGGTTTTGCTTCTTATGTTGTTTTTTTCTCTTGATTTTTGGCCATATTTTTCTGTCTCTTTGTGTCCAGCAACCTTTTATTGCAATCCTAACATTATTTGTTAAAATAACTATTGGAATTTTAGATGTTATCTTCCACGAGTAAGGGTACCCCCTCTGCTTGGCAGATAGGGGATAGTCAACTCTGTCTAGTCAGAGATTTAGATAGATGATAGCTAGTTTAGAGTTTTACTAAAACTCAATGCATCTTTGATTTGTTCCTATTCCTTTGGTGTGGCTTTTCTAGACTTTTGTGTGAGAGGCAGGTCTCTGTCTTCTTAGCTCTGGAACTTCTCTTTGGAGATTTCGAGCTCAGCCCATCCTGCCACCCATGCATCTTAAATTTTGGCACATTTCTTGAGGGGAGACTACTTATGTATTTATTACAGATTCCTTCCCTCCAGTGGGACTTTGTCTCTGAAACACTGCATGAGTGGGAGATATCATGCTGCTTTTTTGAGGTTCACCAAGACTTTCAGCCTCTTATACCTCCCAGAAACTCAACAAATATTTCTTGGGAAAAATAAGCTTTGTATTTAGGGCTCCTTTAGTTTATAAACTATCGTGCCAACCCCATGAAAGCATGAAAAGCTCTACTAGTTTCTCTTCAAATAAAGTTCCTCTACTTTGTTCAAATCTTATCCTTAACCCACACCAAGAATTGGTAAATGCCTTCAGTGAAAAAAACTGCCAGTGATTGTCAGCTCACATAGGAAAGACTTTTTCATCTCTGGAATTTTAGGTAATTTAAAATTCTTACTGCTCCCACAATTCTGTCATATAAATAATTTTTACGGTCTGTCAAGTTTTCTTCTAGTTGTTAAAATAAAAGTATTATTCTACCATGATATCCTATATCCATCCTTCTCAAAAGCAAAATCCAAATATACCTATTGTTGAGAAGAATAAGAAGAAAATACAAATCCTTGCTAAGAATAATGATGTCAAAAATTGCTGTCTCCATGTCATCAATCTCTCCAAAAGAGGTTGGGGCAGGGAGCAGTCCAGAGAAGGCCAGTAGCATACACAAGGTATTTTGATTGAAGAAATTATGAGTTTTCCAGGTCAACAATATAATAGAAATCCTAGTTGCAGAAGCCATGGTATATATTTACATATATACCATGTCTCTTGTCACATTATTATTAGGCAAAACATATATCTAATAGACTTATTTCATATCATTGCTAAAACTAAACAAATGTTATATTATGATCAATTTGTTCTTTAACAATCTTGATTTGTGAGAATGTTATTTTTATTAGCCATTTACTATTTAGTGCTAGAAAATAAGCCTTGTGTATCAAAATGATAAAATGTTCTAATTTCATTTGCTTTAAGGCATGTTTTTATGTATATGCATGCTAGAGTTTTCCTATTGTCACAGAAGAAAAATATTGAAGTTTCACAGATCATAAAACAAGCTGTCAAAATTGGCAACAAATAATTATATTTAGAAAAATATATATTCCAAAAGCAGAGTTGTGATAAGCCTGTTTCCCATGATGGATGACACATTTAGAAGGGGGATGGAAGTTACGAGCTATGACATGTGTTTGCTTTTTTTATCTTAGAAATTTGCCTTCACAAAACAGGTTAAGAATTAGTCTCAAGTAAAAACAATTATGCTTTCAAGTGAATGCTAATTTGATTTTTTAATTTTAATTTTAATTTTTGCTTCTCAGTCTTACCTTTTAATCCCAATATGTGAGTCAGTTTTTCTTTTTGATATATCTAAGCTATCTTAGGGTTGTATACCCTATTAAATATTCTTAATTTTATACTACATTTATATGATATTGTATTTCCACATGTTGTCATACAAGGTCAAAGTTTTATCACTGTAGAACAAATATGTAAGCATGAAATTGTATATAATTGAATATATTTCATTATCAGCCATTCCATCCCATGAGTAAAATAGGGAAAAGGAGATATGGGTCACATATGTAAATGCATACTGTAGTAAAAATGAAGGTTTCCACAGCTCATCTAATATAGAAGGTTAGTGTTTAGTGAAGGATATGTTATCATTAAATTTTACTTATTTCTAGACTATAGGCATTGTTAACATTTTATCTGCCTTATACTTTTTAGTCTAACAAAATTAACTTGAAAAAATGAGAATTTGAAAGAACTAGTTGATGCTGTCATTTTAAGTATCCTACCTTTTTAAATTTATTTTTGTGTGTGTGTGCTGTACGCTGCTGTTTGTCAGAAGATTCATTCAGTCTAATGGATTTGATTAGTTTAAGGTACTTGTCTGAATTAGAGCATTAGATATTTAGTGTCCAGCATACCCCAGTGATTGCTGTCCCTGCCTCTGACTCATTCACTTCCTTAATGAGTAATAGGATTTTATGCAGTGCATTATTCCTGTTCTTATTCATTAAATTAAGCAGTAAACTGAGAATATATGCACACTAAAATGAATGGAATCTATTTTCATCCAACCTAGTGTATTAATGTAAAGTCAAACTCATATACATTGCCTTGGATTATAAAACCTTAGGCAGTCATGTGTCATGCAAATGAAAATGTTGGTTTTCAGAAGCTAGTGCCCAATTTTTTTTTTAAATTATAATATCTTCTAAGAGGGATGACATAAGGAAGACAATTATCAACTATAAGTGCTTGAAATGTAATATTGAATCTGCAACATGGCCTCTATTGTGCAAAAGAACACAATGTTTTTCCACAGCACAATTTATTTTTTCAAAACATATATTTGATAGTGAGTAAATTAATTATTTTTTGTTATTCTCTGATCCAGGTTTATAGCTATGATGTAAAGTTTTTGCTAGTCCCTCTTTTATTTTTGAAAAATATCCCAAGTTAATGTAGTATTATCTTAACTGACAGAAAGTGTAGTCTTCCCTTGGTATCTCTGGGAGATTGGTTCCAGGACGCCAGCAGATACCCAAATCTGTGGATGTTCAAGTCCCTTATGTAAAATGGTGTAGTATTTGCATATAACCTACACACATCCTCCTGTATACTTTAAGTCATCCTTGATTCCATATAATACCTAATACAATGTAAATGCTATGTAAATACTTGTTATACTGTATTGTTTAGGAGTAATGACAAAAAAAGTGTACATGCCCAGTACAAACTCAGTCATCGTAGACAACAACATCTTCAGTCTGCAGTTGGTTGAAGCTGCTGATGCTGAACCCGACTATGAGGGCTGAGTATAGATGCAGATGTACACTTCAAACTATAAGATAATGATATTTAGAAATCACTTAATAAAAAATAAGAACATGTGTGTTTAGTGTAAATACAGGTAATATTATTTAAGGCAAAAATGTATAGGTCTTCATAAGGAGACTCTAATTGTCAGGGAGTTGAGATTTCTAGAATCAGCCATCACTTTATTTATAGCTAAGAATAGTCAAAGTTGGTAGCACCTTAATCCATTTTTATATATTCTGCTTATAGAGAAGGTAACCTATCATCATTTTCCATACTTAAAATTTTTAAATTATATAAGGCTATGATCTTGGAAGAAAGTATCTTAGACTAAATATTAATTACTTGCTGCACAGTTTTCGTAAGACTTGGCTATAATTTTTTTAAACTTTATTTGGAAATTGCAGTAACAACATCAATTATATTCATGTAGCCTTGATAAAATATACTAGAATGCTTTGGTGGTTTTGTTTTTATTTCATTTATTTGAATACACATTTGTTTTCATAATAATAACTTTGTTTTCATTTGTTATATTTAGTATTAATTACACTATATAATAATTGTCAGAGTTTTTTGGCATACATAATAAATTGTAGTGATTATCAGTTAACAAATTGAGTACTTCCTATTCTATGTTGGTTTACTCTTTCATTGTTTAATAAAGACCATATTTTTTCATTCTTTTCTTTTTCTCATACATTTTGAGACCTAGATTTTGGATAATATGGGATTCATGTTTTTGCTTCAGGTTTTAAAATAAGTGTTAATTTCAAAACTGAAAAATAAGTTATTTTGTTTTGATAAAACACAAACATAGAATGTCCATTATTTACTGAGTAAATATTGAGCTTCTATAATAAAATGTGCTACTCACTATACTAGGAGCTGATGTAAAACAGTTCTTTAGGTTCATTTAAAATCATGGTATTAAGTTACCAAATCTTTGGAAGTAAGTAAAAATAAAAATTATTATTCTATTCTTGCTACCACTGTCTTGTTAATCTTTGGGTGGAGAGATAAAGGGTTTTTAACTCAGCAGACTTAGGTTCTAGTTATGGTCATGCCAGTTCTGTAGCATAACTTTGCATAAGTTATTTGGTTTTCCTGCATTTCAGTTCCTCATGAAAATATGGAAAATACAGAGTTTGGATTGCTTGTACTCTGGGAGCCTCCATTCAACATGGACAAATCCAGAGCAGAGATGAATATATTTATATTCATAAAGTCAACTCAGTTATGTTCCTGGCTACTCTTCCTTAGCCGCCTTTGCTGTCTCCTCTTCCTCTCTTCTTGTAAATATTACAGAGCCTCACAGCTCAGTTCTCAGATCTCTTCCTTTCTCTATTCTGTTCTTATTTCCTAGGTGAGCTAATTTAATTTAATAGCTCCAGATCCATATGTTTAAATGTCTCCATTTGGTTGCATAATAGGCAGTACAAAATTATCACATCTGAAAAAGAACTCTTGATTTTTATCATGAAAACAACTCTTTCCCGATTGTTCCCCCCTCTGTAAGTGATTCTACTATTCATACAGTGTTCAATCCCACAACCAAGAGGCACCCTTGATTCTTCTCTTTCCTTCACTCATTTAATCTATCAGCAGTTCCTGCCATTTCAACCTGTAAAATATATTAGAAACCTGAGCACTTCTTAGGTCCTCTCCCTCTACCCTTTGCCACCTTAGTCACAACCACCATCATCTCTTGCCTGGAGCATTGCCATAGCTTCCTAACGATATGCCTGTTTTCTCTCTTGCCCTCCTGTAGTTCACACTCCATGTAGCAACCAGAGTAATTCTTTAAAAATAAGACATACGATGTTGTTTTCTTACTCAAAACTTTCCAAAGGCTTCCCATAACAAACTTTACCATGGCTTACGTGTTCTTCTCAGACTTCCTTTCCTACTATTTTCCTTGTTACTCATTCCCCTTGAGCTAAACTGGTCTTCATGTGTTTCACTTAATACTCCAGCTTGTTTCCATTTCTGGGCCTTAGCAAATGTAAAGACATTTACTGTTTCCTCCTCCTGGAGTGTTCTTCCTTCAGATATGTATGTGCTACACCTCCTCAGAAATGCCTTCTCTGACTTCTTTACCTAAATACCTACCCCATATCTCCATGCTCAGTCATTCTTTATTTTTCTTCCTAGTAATCACTTCCTGAAATTATAAATATGTATTTGTTTTTCTGTCTTACCCACCAGCATATAAACCCCATGAAAGCAGCAACTGTCTGCTTGTTTACTACTGATTGTGTCTCTGGAACCTTGAACAGTACTTGGCACATAGTAGGTGTTCAGTGAATTTTTATTGACAGATGGTACAAATGTAATGGATAGCAACAGGATCTATTTTAATCATTTCTATTTAGTCATTATTTGTAGGATCATTGTCAGAAAATACTAGAAAGGGTCAAACTTGCCATTGGTTCCCTATAATTACAAAGATTTATAAGTGCCATAATGGGAAAATTTATAAAATACTATGTTTCTTGCAGTATTGAAATATATTATTTCCTAAACTTTTTGTTATTTGTGCACTTACATCACTAAAATAAGAATAATGTTTTAGAAAATATCTATTTTAAAATATAACAGCTTACAAAAACCTGATGTGGTTATGGTTGTATAGCTTTATGTTTAGAAATAAAAGATTACTGTTAATAATTAACAACAATGGAAAAAAAAACCAGCAAGGATTTTGAGACCTGTTGAGTTACAGAAAATGCCATTTGTGAAAAAGATTGATATAAATCATTTATGAATGAACTTTGATTAAGTAATTCCATTCATTTTTGGAAAAACATCTGGGTTGAATTTGGCATTGCCCTTGAAAGTTATTTCAAATGTCCATCTGCCCCCAAAGAG
The DNA here is from genome assembly GCA_028533085.1 of Varecia variegata. Classification (NCBI taxonomy): domain Eukaryota; kingdom Metazoa; phylum Chordata; class Mammalia; order Primates; family Lemuridae; genus Varecia; species Varecia variegata. Next base: position 48,204,347 of record CM052437.1, read on the forward strand.
CTGTACAGAGTTGCCACTTAGCCTTGACCTAGGGATATATGAAAAAGACATTTTGCTTTGTTATGAAATAACTGATTTTTGAAAATAGAATATGCAAAGCAAATGTTAGAAAATATTATATAAGTTCTGAAATGTGACTGGGGGAATATTTAACCAGAAGTGTATATCTTATTGAAGGAAAAATTCAGCCATTTAATATTAATTGACAGTTACTTTTACTGGCACATATGATTTCTAGCCATTGTTGGATACCTTAAAGTGAAATTGATTTTTGTCTATCAAAATAGCTGATATCTGTAAAATGCTTAATGACATACAGGTGTTTATACACATTATTTCATCTAACCCTTGGAACAACCCTATGTGAGTTAATCAATGTTATCTGCTTTTCAGATGAGGAAAGTGACTTGGTTCAGAGGACTTCCCCTAAGTCAACCAATAAACTGTGTAGTTTGAATTCAGGCTCAGCTCTTCTGATCCCAAAACCCGAGCCCCTCTACAACATAATGCTAGTGATCTAAAGTTTAAAAAGCCAGATGAGAGCAGGTCTAAGACACAGTGGTTTCTATATCTTTTAAGCATTTGTGAAGGACTCTCGGTGTTCCTACTTGACCTGAGTGATTGATTGACTAAAGCTAAGTATCTTACAATGCTGAGCTGTCTGTATCTGAGGAACTTGATTGCAGTGGAGCCTGATTAATATGAATGTCAGAATTTCATTGTTTCCTGGGGAAGTAATATGAATTGTTAACGGCAGGAAATTCTAACATATTTTAGTTTTGAATATATGTAAAATGATTCAATGAGTACTTTGATTATTAACTTTATAGGTGTGAGTGCAAAGCAATTTCAGCACATTGGCAGTCATTTCAACCTGTTGAGAAATAGACATTCTCTGGAATATATCCAATAGAAAAACTGCTTTTCAAAGGGTAGATTTCTGAAAAACATCAGGATCCATGGATTAGGGTTTACTAAAAGAAAAAATAAGTATCAGCATTAACTCAAGAAAGTTCATTTTTAGTCCAGAAATATTAGAAAATGTTTTTTGTACTCCAACCAATGAGAATTTTAAACTTCTGGTTTGTATTGCAAATGATTCTTTCAAGCTTTTTTCAAGAATCATTTTCTTAAGAAATAATAATGATAGCAAAAACAAGTGTCCTTTTTTTCCTATTAAGTAGAAAAAATATAGCAGATGGCATGATCTTATATATAGAAAACCTTAAAAACTCCACTATAAAAAACTGTTAGAACTAATAAATGAATTCAATAAAGTTGCAGGATATAAAATCAACATATAAAAATCAGTATGCTTGTATACACTAATGGTGAACTATCCAAAAAAGAAATCAGGAAAGCAATCTCATTTACAATACCTACAAAAAAAGAGAGAGAAAGAGAGAGAGAGAGAGAGAGAGATTACTTATGAATAAATTTAACCAAGGAGGTAAAAGACCTGTACACTGAAAACTATAAAACACTGATGAAAGAAATTGAAGAAGACACAAATAAAAGATGTGCTATATTCATGGATTAGAAGAATTAATATTATAAAATGTCCTTACTATCCAAAGCAAATTGCTGATGCAATGCATTCTCTATCAAAATTCTAGTGACATTTTTCATAGAAATAGAAAAAACAATCCTAAAATTTGTATGGAACCACAAAGGACCCTGAATAATCAAAGCAATCTTGAGCAAAATGAACAAAGTTGTAGGTATCACACTACCTGACTTCAAAATGTACTACAAAGCTGTAATAATCAAAACAACATCATACTAGCATCAAAACAGACACATAGCCCAATGGAACATAATAGAGAGCCCAGAAATAAATTCACACATTTTCAGCGAATTGATTTTTGACAAAGATGCCAAGAACACACAATGGGGAAATGACAGTCTCTTTGATAAATAGTGTTGGGAAAACTGGATCTCCACACATAAAAGAATGAATTTAGACCCTTATCTCACACCATATACAAAAGTAAACTAAATATGGATAAAAGCTTTAAATGTAAAACCTGAAACTGTAAAAGTACTAAAAGAAAACAAAGGGGAGAAGCTCCATGACATTGGTCTTGTCAATGATTTTTTTTTGGATATGATCCCAAAAGTACAGGTAACAAAAGTGAAAATAGACAAATGGGAATACATAGAACTAAAAAGCTTCTGCACAGCCAAGGAAACAATTAACAGAGTGAAGAAACAACCTATGGAATGGGAGGAAGTATATACTAACCATACATCTGATAAGGGATTAATATCCAAAATATATAAGAAACTCAACTCGATATCAAGAAAACAAATAACCTGATTTTAAAAAGGCAAAGGACTTCAGTAGATTCTTAAAAACCACATACGTATGGCCAAGAGGTATATAAAAAGTGCTCACCATCACTAATCATCAGGGAAATGCAAATTAAAACCACACACCTATTAGAATGGCTATTATAAAAAAGGTAAAAAATAAGTGTTGGCAAGGATATAGAGAAAAGTGAATGCCTGCACACTGATGGTGGTAAGTCTAACTCAGAAGTCTCTGGTGGTTACCAGAGGCTGTGGTGAGGATAGGTTGGGGAGACATTGGTCAACACATACAAAATTTCATTTAGAAGGAATAAGTTCAAGAGATCTATTGTATAACATGGTTACTACAGTTAATAACAATGTATCTCATATACACATACATAACAATGTATCATATATAGCAATGTATGTATTAATAACAATGTATCATACATACATACATAACAATGTATGTATTAATTACAATGTATTGTATACTTGAAAATTTAAGAGAGTAGATTTGAAGTGTTCTCACCGCAAAAAATGGTGTATGAGGTAGTGCATATGTTAATTAGTTTGATTTAGCCATTCCACAATGTACATATATATTTCAAAACATCATGTTGTACACCATAAATATATACAATTTTTATTTGTTAATTAAAAAGTTAATTTGTTTAAAAATAGAAAAATATAAAATATTACATCACTTTGAAAATTCATGTGAAAGCTTAATTTAAAAAAACTTTTGAAGGAAAAGTGCTATTCTTGTAGATAGAATATTGATGATATTCTTGTAGATACATTGATCTTTGAGAAATATAATTGACTTGTGAAAGGCACTCTTGTAAGTGCTATGAAAGATATTAAGAAGTGTAAGAAAAATCCCATGACCTCCAGCAGCTCACGTGAGAAAAAACAGAGATCATACACACACATGTGCAAGTGTGAGTGTTTGTGTGTGTTGAACATTTAGAAGACAGTACAGGAAATTATGTGGTAGATAACAAATGGTGAATATAGACAACATATTCTGGAGCTATTTCCCAGTGATTATTAGAGTTGCTTTCATGAAGGTGGTATAATTTGAACTTAGGCAGCAGAGAGTTAGAAGAATATGCTTGGCAAAAAAGCTATGAGCAAGTGCCTATCAATGAGACAGAACCAAAAACTACTCCCCTACAGTAGAAACAAAAGATAAGGCTGCAAACAAAGGTTAAAACTGAGATCATGAAGGACCTTGAAAGAGAGGATAATGTAAGAATTTGGCATTCAGAATACTTAATTTAGCATTTCAATTGTTATGTAAACCAAACATATATAAGTTTTTTTGAGTATGTGCTTTTGCATGTAATATACTATATTTTCTGTTTGGGTTCATTTTCTTATTAAGGTCAATCTATTCTGTGCATTGTATTTATCATCAAAAAGAATAAAGTATATTTGAAAATACCCCAAATAGAAAACTATTGAACTTGGCACAGAGAATATTTTTTCCTTCATTTTCAACGAAATAGCTAGCAAAATTTTATTGATACTATTTCTTTTGTTTTAAATTGGAGGTTTTGTATCTAAGGTAAATTCGAAAAAACACCAGCTCGACTAGTTTCTTTTGGTCTGCATTGCCGTCTTTTTGTGAAAATAGCAAGTTCTCGTAGGAAAGAATGGAAACTATTAACAGAGTCTCAAAGAAACAACTTCCCTTTTGAAGGCAGATCACAATCTGCACATGGGGCTGAAAAATTGTTCCCATTTTTAAATATAAAATTTCATAATATATTTTTGTTCTTCCTTTTTGGAATATGCAAATGTAAACCTTTCTTCTTACTCATTTATTCTGAAATGGCTTTCCTTTCCTAGGTGGTATGCAAGGTTAGAGTATATAGATGGTGTATGTGAGTGCAACTGTGGATGTTCCAAGATAACGGAGAATGAGGAACCACCTTCTGAAACTCGAAAGTTGAACCAGTGCTTCACCCTCCACTTTCTGATACTGTGTCTTCACTTTCTCTTTTTAAAAAGTTACTCTCCCTTTTGATCGTTCTAGCCTGGCAACTGATGTCAGCAGTCTTTTAACTGGTATTTGGTATGTAAACTGTACTTGAGTCTCTGTTGACTCCTTTGGTTCCATTTCTGTACCTGTTTTTAAAAACTGACATTTGGTTACTTGAGTTTCTAAAGCAGCTTTTGAAGGAGGCCCCATTAGCAAACAACTAAGACCATATTTAACTTTTCAATAATCCTACTTACCTATTGTGGGCAAAGTGGGAAAAGGTAGAACTGCTTGGTTCCTGAAGCAAACATATATTAAAATGAAGGAGAAAAAGCCTTTAAATCTCAAATGACTGTAGATAAACAGATAAGTCGCCAGTGTTGAATGTTAACACTTGAAAAATCTTGATACCGGTATATGCAACTTCAGTGTGCTATTCTTGCCTACTTTTTAGTAGGTTTGAAATTTTTTCAAAATGAAACGTTACTAAAGAAATCTCAAATGACTAATAATCTTTTTCTAGATCAAAGGTGAAGAATATATTTGGTATTAATGTCCCCCATTTTTCTCTTCCCCCTTCCCTGATGCCCAGCATTAATTGCAACTTAATAAGACTGAATTTAACAAGTCAGTGACCTGCACCAGCATGTTTAGTAGGAAAGAGCTTCCCACAAGTCACCACCACAGCTCTGATCATTTGCAGCTCTTTTCATCACATCTAAGTTGTCCAGTTTATTTTTTTCAAGTTTGAATTTCTTTTCCATCAAAAGGTCAAATTTGGGTTAATTACCCTAAGTACATAATCTTGTATATAATCTTTATTCCATTTTTCAAGGCTGTTGAGTTACGACCCTAATTAATTGTGCAGTTGCACTCTGGCACTGTGTTGAATGCTCACATTATAGGAAAAGTTACAAAAAAGAAGAGTATTAGCAATAAGAAATGTCACTGACACCTAACACAAGACCTGGCATGTAATAAGGACTCTGTGACTATTTCTTGAGCTAATAATGAGTGGATCAATGGCGAACATTATTCACTTAACATCTACTAAGCCCTTAGACTAAGGACTTGTACGTTATCTCGTGAATCCTCACAACAGCTTCATATGAGTAGAGGGGCTGTAACCTCTTCCAACTGGGGAAACTGAAGCATAGACAGCATGTGTGGAGGTGGATGAGCCAGGATTCTAACTGGGTCTTTCTGATTTTACTCACTACCCTTATACTTTCAATAATAGTATTTCTACCTAGAGAATTTTTTTTACTTTTTTTAGGGTCAGTCCATAAAAGAGAGGGTATTTTGTTTGTTTGGGTGAGATTAATTTTAAATTAATCTTGGCTGGGGAGGGAGGATCTTCCTTTTCTTGGTTTTTAAAAACTCTGTCATCCCATATGGTAGCCACTAGCCATATGTAGCTGTGGACATTTCAATGTAAATGAACTAAAATGGAATAAAATTTAAAATTCAGTTCCTCAGCTTTATTACCCACATTTCAAGTGCTCAAAAGCCACATGAAGTTAGTGGGGCTACTGTATTGGACAATACAGATACAGAAAATTTCTCTTATCACAGAAAGTTCTTTTGGATAGTGTTACAAAATTCTAGGGTTTTCAGTTGAAACTATTGAAAGTAACATTAGTTAAAATCTATCTTGTAAAATAGATTCCATGGTTACCACAGCTCTCAGCAATAACACTCTATTTTTCTTTTTCTTTTTTCTTTGTACTTTCCTTTATTATTTCTACAAATATTTATTGACTACCATGTTCCAGGAACTGTTATAGGAATTGGTTTTCAGTAGTAAACAGAAAAGGACAGAACCTTTATCTCCACAAAGCTTAGCATCTAAGTTCATTTCAATTTAATTCTCTTTCAACAAACATCTGAGAACCTCCTGTGTGCTGAGATTACACTAGGTGCTGGAAGAGTCTGAGTTCCTTGATGAACTTATAAATGGTAGGAGAGGCAAACACATAATGACAATTAAAATGTAAAAGGATGAAAAAGAAAAGAAATCTTTTTCCAGCTGTGGAAGTCTTTCTGGAGTAGACATGGTGGCCACAAATGTTAACGAGGTGGAGAAAGCTGGGGCGGCTGTAGCAAAGGCATCAAGATGAGCAGTGCACTCTCTGCGTGTCTGCCTATGAGTAGTTTGGTGTTGCTAGAGCATAGTGAGAGGAAGTCAAGGGTAGGAGATGAAGTTGGAGAACACAAAGAACCTGGGCAATAGAACATGATGGAAAAATAAAGAAAATATTTCTATAAGACCTATGAGACCTTCTATTTTCTACATACTATTGAACAGAAGTGAAAAGGAAACAAACTGGTGTTGGTGAGAGGAGGTGAGAGCTTCCTTCTCAGATGGTTGTGTAAAACATAATTCCTGGGAGATAGCCATTACATGACAATTACTGCCTCATTGGGCCAAGAAGTACTTTGGAAATAAGTTACTGGACTTCCAAGCTGGACTCTTAATTTGTACGAGAAGGAAACTGTGCTTAAACAAGACTGATGTCCAGATTATTCCATAGGGGATAGAAAATAATGTCAAGGGGGAGAAAAATGAATAAAGACAGGCCTGAGAAGAATATTGAAGGGCATTACTGGGTGCTTTATGACGCGGGCCATTTCGTTAATTTTAAGCTTTCCTGGGTGTGTCATATAAGTCACAGAACAAGGCAATAGATGGAAATTTTATTTTCTTGTTTAAAACAACAAGCTCCTATGAACTAAATAAAAATATAGGGGCTTGGGAACATGGGGAGTTGATTGTAAGGGCATAAAATTGATCTTAGATGTATGGCCCATCATGTAACAAAAACAGCCACCATAATTTATATTTGTTTGCTACTTTAAAGCTTATCAAATGCTCTCACGTTGCATTATTTCATGTGATCCTATCTCAGCCCTGGGAAGTGGACATTATACCATCCCCATTTTACAGATAATGGATAATGAGATGGACAAGTCTTGCCCAAAGGTCTTTCAACCAGGAAGGAACCAAACTGGAATTGAAACTTGGGTGCACTGACTCTAAAATGAATTCATTTGCTCTACACAGCATCCTCCCCTAACCATACTCACCCAGAAAAAATTCTCCAAAGATTAGTTAAAATTCGTCTGTTCCCCTAGTCCCAAAGTCACATTTAACCATCAATCTTGATAAAAATCTCTTCAACACAAGTGAAATTCATTATATTTGGTATAGCTGGAATTCGAGAAACATTGTTTCTTCAGTGAACTTCCCCAGAAGAAACAATTTTGTGTCTCAAAAGAAAAGAAGTGTAATAAAAAGTTCTCTCATGGACTTCCCTGGTTAGTACTGTCTGCTCTTGCCTCTCGGTGAGTTACGACTGTTGAAGCAAAGCAGCCTGTCAAGCTGGAAGAGAGTAGGAAAAAAATCAGCTGACTCTATTTTTCTTGGTTTTATCAACTAATTTTATGTATTTATAATTACTTCTCATTGTCCAACAAATTATGATGAAGATAAAGAAAATTAACATTTGGAGCGAATGCAAAATAATTATGCAATGCTAGAAACAAAACAGAAATATTTATAAAGCAGATGGTTCTGTATGATTAGAAATTATTTATTTTACTTTGGTCACCAATATTACAATAGTGTCAAAGGCACAGAGATGAGAAAAATACAATATTTTTAAAGTTAAATTTTTATTATGAAATATTTTCAACACAAAGTGTACACTTTTGTTAAATGATAAAAAAGAGAAGTCAGAGTTTTTACACTAATCCCATAAAAGAATTTGTAAATGAAACATTTAATGACCTGATTATTTTAGAAATGTTTTTAAAATTCAGTCCATAAGTTTACCTGGACCTCTGTCTTAATATGGTCATTACCCAAGTTGGAAAGCACAGACCTTGGGCAAGAACTTCACCTCCTTAGGCTCACATTGCTCATCTGCGACCTGGAGGAGGTAGAACAGCCACTCTGAGATCATCCTCAGTACATATTTACATTCTATGATTCATGGACTAGATTCTAGGCTAGAGATTTACTTCCAGAGACTTTGGCCATTTTTCCCCATTGGAATAGATGTGGAAATGTAAAGTTGAATGGGAGGACTTATGGAAAAATGTAAATTTATAAATAAGTTGTATAATTTCTTAAAAATTGTTTTATTTGTCCAATTGAAAAGAAAAAAAAACACAAAAAACAAAGAACAAGGGTCATTTAGCCTGAGAAAAAGGCAGCCCAAAGCTTGACTTAGTTCCTGTGTTCTGAAAGATAGTATAAGGAGTATTTCCCATCTTCACAGAGGTTCTTATTTCTCAGTGAAGAAAATGCTTATCTAATGTCTGTCTTGCCACCACCCCCAGACTCTGTCTCCTTAGGGGCAAGAATGTGCATCTTGTTAAATATTTTATTCTCAGTGCCTACATAGAGACAAAATGGAGTACAACATTTAGCCAATAATTGCTGAATGAATAAACAGATGAACCTTTATCATGTAAAAATAATTACTTCTGACACAGGATATTAAAAAGTTGTACAGCTCAGCACATATCTATTGTCCGTGTACCCTAGCCCTGCTTTGTCAGTCCCCTGAGAGAGGGGTGCCAATCAATTGGATCATGATGAATCTATTTGCTTTGATTTTTGCTGCTGGAACAGTCTGTCTTATATATATAGGGTGCCCAAATATTTGTTTAATAAAATAATAGAAGGGATCATAAGTACATATAATCAAAAATAGGTCTTCAAATAGTAGGGTTTTGTTTTTTGTTTTTGTTTATTTGTTTTTATTTGAGACATGGTCTCACTCTGTCACCCAGGCTGAAGGGCAGTGACCAGATCATAGCTCACTGCAGCCTTGAACTCCTGGGCTCAAGCAATCCTCCTGCCTGGGCCTTCCAAATTGCTGGGATTACAGGTGTTCACCCACCACCCCTGATCCAAATAATAGTTTCTGTTTGACTTCAGAATATGTTATATGAATTTCTCGATGAAATTGACCTTCCGGTTTTTTCATAACAAATGATTAGTGTTCTTTGGAAAGAAATTATTTAAATGCTTTTTTCTTTCACTTCAAGAAGAGTCTTAGAAGTATCTTTTTGAACACTAAACATACACACACAGAGACATATACATATTTGATATTTGTGTCATATATTTTATATATACTTTTACATTATATTTTTGTGTATTTGATATATATTTTAGAAATACAATATTGTATTTCGTCTTATCCTGTCTAGAGTGTAAGTTCTTGAGGTACGAACTTTGTCTTGTTTACCTTTCTTGTCTTTGCATCTAGAAATGTGCCTGCTTCCGTAAATATTGTAATTAGAAAGCAAATCCTTTCCATAAGAAGCCTATTAGGCCCTAATTTTTATTTGTAAGCTAGTGTTCTAGTTTAGTTTAAATAGTCTTATCAATTTTTAGTAATTGGAAAACTAGGTCTTATTTTTGCTTTCCTTTTTTTTTTTTTTTTCCAGGAAGAATCCCCAGCACAAGATAGAATATAGGCATAGTGCACTTCCAGGTAAGTAATTTTACTTCAGCAAACTCAAAATGAAAGCTTTGAATGATTTTCCTGTTAAACCTAGATACAGTTTCCAGTTATTATGAGGTTTTTTTAATCTCTGCTTCTGTGAATTTAATTGCTGATTTTAATTATTTTTTGTTAGATTAAAAGAAAGCAACTATGAACCTCTTATATAGCAAATGTTTTCCCCAATCATTGTCCACAGTATATATTTGTTCTTGTATCTGTTAGGATTCTTTTGTTTTCAAGTACCTGAAAACAATATCTCAAACTGGCCTAAATGATAATTGACTTCTGTAACTAAAAAGTCCAGAGTTGGGACTGGATTTGGACAAGATTTATTGTTTTGGCTCGTTGATAATGTCAATAATGTCTCCAAGGACCCAATTTCCTTCCATCATTCTGTCTTTAGAGGGGGTCTTTATTGACCTAAGGCTGGCTCTTCTCCCGATGAAGGACTATGTACATCCATATTCAGCTGGGACAATAAGCACCCATGTTTACATCTAAGGGGAGAGAGAGATGAACAACTTTTACTTTCATGATTCCTAGGAAAAATCATAAAATTCACTCTTTTTACTGACCTAGATCACATTCTTACCCTCGTACCAACCACTATGGCCTCTGATCAGTTTGTGCCACCCCTGAAACCAGGGTAGAGTCACCTTCTTTAGAACCACAAGGATCTCCAACAGAAACTAAAGTTTTGAGGAAGGAAGCAGAGGGGGACAGACACCAGAGAAGCAACCCTCAAATGTCCATCTGTCCTATTTACATCAACTTGTTTTACCCTCTGTTTCCCCTGCTTCTGAACTCAAATATTTTTCCTCTTTAACAAAATCTGACTTTTTCGTATCACTTATATATACAGAGGCTAATTCAGCACAGAATATTTCCGCCCACAGAGTGGGAGAATAAAATGCATACTCTCAAGGCTATGCTTACTTGCACTTGTATGTGCATACATACAATGGACTTGCAATCAAATGATGTAAATAATTTCACCATAAGGGAATTCCATTTGCTATTTCTTACTGAAACACACTTTAGTGCTTTAGTACTTCAGACATAAAAACACTGACTGAGCTAAAACAGTATGTTATACTTTCTTTACTGGGACTGTATCTAATGATGTAGTATTTATGGTAGTTAAAGTAGCTTCCTTTCCAGCAATAAAGTAATAATATTTTATTAAAAATATGTCATTGACAAATTATAGCATTGTCCTATGAAAGGGCATTTAATACATTTGTATAACTTTATAGAAATAGGAACTATTTATCTAAAACTATTAATATGCATCCTATAGCATAGTTTAAAATATCTGGTTTCTTTGAAAAGTTTCTTGAAATTATTATTGAAGTATTTTCAGAATGAAGAACATATTTTTAAGACAATTAACTTTTTAAAGGAAAAACTTTATTTTATTGGAAATAAGTTTTTCTTTAAAAAAAAGTATAGATATTTTAAAGCGATACGTTTAAGGCTATAGGTTTAGCTTTATATTTTTAATGTACCTTCAAGAATTGTTATGTGGCAATATAGTCAGAACATCTCCTCCCCTTATAAAATCTATAAATTGAGGGTCTGGAGTGTTTCAAATATTAAATGTTAAAGTATCACCATATTAATATTTCCTAATTTAGAGATCTCTAACATAGAATTCTAACTTACTTGTTTTTCTCATACCTCAAATCCTTAAAGCTTACCTAATTACCCAACATCTTAATCTCATTTATGTATTGACTCATTTACTTACACACTCATTTATTCACTTATTGTATGTCTTCCATGTGAGCAAAGTTCCAGAGATAGGAGAACCAGTTCACAACCGTGGTTATGAGAACCAGCTCTGGCTCTACCTGCTTGTGGTGAGATGTTCTAAAGTCTCAGAAGGAAGGGAAGGAGCACTTTCTGCTGGGGCTTATCAGGGTAGTTTTCATGTGTGAATTTTAAGTTAAATTGGTCTTTAGGTGGTAGGATTTCAGTCATTTTTGTTTCTTAGCTATGTGGTGGCTGGGTATGGCACGTCCCAGACAAAGTGAATAATAGATCAATCAAGAACATCAAGGTAGAGATGCTGTGGTTGGAGTTGGCAAGTGGACCAGTTTAACTGATGTGGAGAGTCTCTGTAGTTACCGTGGATGATACTAAAAGGGTGTATTGAGGCCAGATTATGGAAGCTCTCAAAGATCAGACCAAAGATATGGGCATTTTGGCAAATAATGGTAAGCAAGTATTTTACCAGAATCAAGCTGGTGGTGGTGAACAGTCGGAATTAGAGTGGGGGAAGGCCTTCGGAGATTAGTTAGGTAGTGGAATAAGGGGCCAGAAACAGAGTGGCCATCATGAAAGTGGAAAGGTAGGATTGGATACAAAAGATTTTGAAGGAAGAATCAAGAGGATTTACCAACTGACTGGCTATGGTGTGAGGGCCGGCGTGTGGTAAAGGAAATAGGGATGACTCAGGATTATACTGCAGATTTTCAGGACACTGAGTAGCATTTACACATAACAGAGTTTAGGAGGATGAACTAAGTAGTTTTTTTGTTTTTGCTTTAATTTTAAACATGTTGAATTTGTGGTGAGGGTATCATAACTACTTAACGAGACAATAAAATTATTAAAATAGTACAAATATTAAACTAGTTACATTAAACTCTATTTAATATCTGATTTGTAACACCCAAAAACATTACCATCTTAGAGTTCTACACATGTCATGATTTATATAGTCATTCTCTTTTTTTATAAGTTTGAATGCTGTCATCTATTAAGCTTCTTGTATATCTAATTGGTTTAAAATTTCACTAACTTTCCATACTTTTTCAGAGTGCTGCAGTTTTGGCACAGGATATTAAATGCAAGAGTAACCAGTGCCAGGAAAATTTTGCTTTATACTTTCTTAGCTACCTTGCCTGTTGACAACATTTAAAAGAAATTATCATCAATGTTTTATTATCTGATTATTGGAGTCATTCTTTTTGGCCTCCATTATTCTGTGATATGCATTATTCTAGCTAGGTAATTGGCACTGTTCATGGCTAAAAATTTAGAATGCTCCACTGATAGCCACTTTAATATTTCTCTATTTCTACAGTTATATACACATATGTGCTTATATTAATACATACTTTTTTCCAGAGGTTAAACCCAAAAGATCTAGAAAGAAAGCTATTAGGAGGGCTGGTGAGACTTAAGTGAGATTCTATAAACTGCTGTTTAGTGTGGAGAAAGCTGAGAGAATATGAAATATGAGAAAACCTGGTACAGTGGTATTTTAAAAAGAAATGAACTTCATGTACAATAAAATAGCTCAGAAGTATACAAACTGCTTTCCCAAAGCTAAAATATGAATACCTACTAGTTGCTTGATGCCTTATATGTGTAGTAAATTTCCATCTTTAGTGATATTGGGCCAAAATATTTCTTTACTTAATGAAAATTAACATCCTAATTAATCCTAATATTTACTGAAAAATAAATAAAACATGAAGAATTATCAGAGTGTTAAGCTGTCATTATGAAATGAAATATCTCTCATCTTAGATTTTAATATCAGAAAACTATTAGGAAAAAGTCAGCAATTTGAAAAGATCTTTGCTCCATGCAAAATCAGCATTTCTTCCAACATGCATTTGACACAGTGTACTCTTCAGTAGCTCTGCAGACTTCAATCTTGGGATAAGAATTGACAGTGAAATTTTAAATTGTAAAAGAAGTATTAGATAAAAAATTTGGAATTGTCATTCTCATATTACAAATTCCTCCACATAAATAGAAAAGCTAGAAACTATCATATGCTAATATCACATAGTTAATAAAATGTTGTTTTAAACATGTTAAAAAGTGTTTATTTTTTCTAAAAGTTATTTTTCATCATCATGGGAGTTTAATGTTAGCCATCAGTTTTTAAAAATAAAGGACAGCTTATTTCCTTAGCATTGCCTTAGCTGTCAATCCCTATCCACATTTCATATTGCTTCGTTGATTTATAGAGAAAAGAAAGATTTCAATTTGGGCCTTAAAATTAGAATTTTGGAGTTAGAAAGGATCTTTGAGATCATTTAATTATTTTGATTCATAGTTAAAAAAATAAACTCCCTTAGGTTAAGAGATTTGTTTCATTATCATGGGCTTGTTTATGACACAGATAGTTGGACTTCTGCCCCCTACTCCAGTTCTCTTTCTCTTAAGCCGTGCTGTTTTTAAAGAGCCTTTTTGCTGGGTGAGAGGGATGGATGACCAAATGAGAACAGCAGTAACTAGCAGCAAGAAACCTCTAAGCTTTCTAGGTGAAGATAGAGAAAAAAACTAATTTCCTTCAAGCTTTCCATCATTTGGAAATGTTAACCTAAATAACAAACAGAGAGAGGCTCTCTAAAAGAAAAGGTATTTTTTGGGAATAGAGCATTGTAATGGAAATATGTGTGTCATAGCAAATTATGTGTATATTTGGGGAAGTAAAGGAAGACAAAGGTTTTTAAAGGAAAAAAATGAGGAGGATTCATTACAAAATTGTTTTGAAATAATTATCCTTGGCTACAAAGATCAGTAACAAGGGTAACGGTGCAAAGTTGGACAGGCAGTTGTTGGGAAGATGTCTTTGTAGAAGTATTTTTTGTGTAAGGCTGCAATGGCCTTTATGCAAGTTTGTGGGGTTTGTAGAGTCTTTTTTGTTATCAGGCATACAAGTATGAGAACCCTCTCTTTATGGCCTTCCCTGGCACTATTTGTCAAGTTGGGTTTTTTTGTTTTGTTTTGTTTTGTTTTTAACGTTAGTGGCTCCATTTTGATTTTAACAACTTTTAAAGAAGAAACAAGTGTACTTCTGATTTCTCAGATACACTCAACAATTATATTTCAAATAAACTAGTTGTAATACAAGAAAATTCTATAGGCTTTTAATTTTTAGAAAATTACATTATGCTATTTAACCTATGGATATCTTTTGTAAACCACAACTGTAAAACATAAAATACAAAAAGTTATATTTTGTTACTAATTTTAAATACAGCTACTGCTATATTTCCTGTTAGTATTTCTGTGCTCCAATAAGCTTTTCACTGACAATGGCATTCTCTGTACCTTACTGGAATCATGGCTTGGGATCTTCTATAATGTCACTCCTCATAACTGGCTTGTCTACTTCTGTAACTAAAAAGCTTCCTTGTATGAGAAACTTTCTTTAAAATTTTTATATAGCAAATAGTGCTGTAGCAAGTTTTTTGGGAACTTTAGTAGTTTCATTACTTTAAATGCAGATACCTAGATACCATGCTATGTGCTTTAGCTTGCCTAGTTAGAGAATACAAGCATACTTCCCCCCCACCTTGCTTTCATTGTTCTCCATATCCCCTTTTGTATAAAAGCATATTAATTTTTATGGTAAAAACAGACATTTTATTCCTAGGTTAGGTGCTAGTCATATTTATTACAGAACCCTGCTTTTGAGATTTTTTCCCACAATTCAGAAACTCATGTGATAATTGAGATCAACAAGTTCACTGCTTCAGAACATTTTCCAAGTGAGTAAAGTTTCATTTCTTCCTTGACCCAGTTACACTGAAAGGCAGAAACAGACATTTCTTTAAAAATACCTTCAGAGTCTGCTAGCAATTAAAAAAAAAGGAAACTATCACCTAGGTAGCATTTGTGTTGTATAGTATTTAAAGTTGTTAATTTAATTTGCTACAAGAGAATCTATTAATTAATTGCTCCCACAAAGCTAATCACATCAGCATTTAAAACCCTGTTGAGAAGGATCTATACAACACCACTAAGAAAGGACACAGCTGAATTCTAGAGCTGACTTTGCACTCATGTCATGACTTTGGCTCTTTAGTTGCTTTCACTTAAAACACAGTTAAAGTATCTGTTCATTTGAAATAAAGTGGATAAAATTTGACTGTCAGCTCTACATTGAGTTCTGTTACAGACGGTTTTGTTAGATTCTGGACTTCCTGTTAAAAGAACATGAATGTATAAAAGTAAACCTCAATTGTAAATGATGATGGATACAAACAATTTTTTGAGGAAACAAATGAGATTCTTCTGATTAAAATGAGCCCATTCAATAAGTTTCTAAGATTTCCAGGTGTCATTGAGGCTTAAAGTCCTGTCATTTAGCAGATTGAAATAAAAATCTTTTATGCAGTTGATTATATTGAATACTGCCTAGGCTAGTGATCAAAAGTGTAGGCTAAAATAAGGATTTCTGTAAAACTAAAGATGTTCAGTAGTTGATTTGCAAATGATTCATTTATTCATCCATTGATACATTCAGCAAATATATTTATTAAGTGCCTTCTACGTGGTAAGCTCTCTTGTAGGAACCAGGATACAATAGAAACAAAGCCCTGCTTTTGTAGTATTTTACAAAGGTGGACAGTGCACATTTAAACAATTATATGATGTCATGTGATGACAACTGCTAAGAAGAAAAATAAGGCTGTGTAAGAGGACAGAACAGCAGGGGTGTGTGTGAGGGGTGGAGGCGCCATTTCAGATGGGTAGCAAAAGAAGAACTCTCTGATGCTTGACTTTAGAGCAAAGGCCTGAAGGAGGAAGCAAGCCAGGTGATCATCGGAGGAAGAGTATGCCAGGAGGTGGGAACCCTGGTGAGGATCGTGCTTGGAGTCTTGTAGGAGCAGCAAAGAATGGACAGAATTGGAACAAAGGTACTAAGCAGAGGGTGGCAATGAGAGGAGATCAGAAAAGCTAGCAGTGGGCCATTTGTGTAGGGTCTGGGAAGCCAACCTACAAGTAAGGACTTTAGATTTTATTCAGAGTGAGATAGAAAGCTATTGGAAAGTTTTCTGGCTTCTTTGTGGAGAATAGAATGGAAGCAAGGAAACCAGTTAGGAGGATATTGTAACTAGGAAGAAGATGATAATATTTGCACCACAGCGTTAGAGTGTTAGAGTGCATGTGATGAGAAGTGGTAAATATATTATACCTGGCAGGTAGAGCCAATAGGATAGCTTGACATATTGGATGTTGGGTTTCCAGAAAGGTATATTCAAAGCTGACTTCAAGAGTTCTTGCTAAAACAATTAGAAGGTTGGATGGTTGGAGAACTCATATATTCAAAACTGAGAAGAGAATGACCAGATTCCCAAATCAACTCAAGAGTTATGTTCTGGAAATGTTATGCCCAGATGCCTGTATGTCATCCAAGTTGGGATAATACATCAGCACTCAGATAACTGAATGTGGAATTGGGGGCAGTGGGTCAGGGCTTATGATATAAATTTGAGAATGTAGGATATAAGACTGGATAGAATCATCTAAGGAGTGAGTTGGAGAAGAGGTCCTAGCCCAAAACATGGGCACTCCAACATCTAGAGATGTGGAAGATGAGGAAGATCCCGCAAAGACTGAGAAGGAACAGCCAACGAGCTGAGAGGAGAACCTGAAGTTGTTTCAGCTTTATTTCCATTTTTCTTATAAATCTTGTTAAGATAACTTCTGAATCAGAAAGGAAGCCATTTATTGAGATATCATTGGCACGTGCTTTGTGGTAATGTGCATTCATGTCTTGCAAAAAAAGTTATGTAGATGAGGTACTTCCAAGAGGAAAATAGTCAAGAATAGAGATATTGATGTTCTTTCCTTCTCACTCTGTTCCCTGAAAACTACCCTCCAAATGTTTCTTAAATGCATTTTATCATTAAAAAAATATGAGGAATTGAGATTAGCTAGACATAAAACATGCTCTTGTGATTTGCAGGAGATAAGATATATATACAGACAAATGTAATGCAAGATTTCCCTGAAGGAACTGGTGTGCTTCCTGCTTTATGAGAATTGTACAAGTTATTATGTAGGCTTTTTAGCCTTGACTACCAAGAAACAGGGAGAAATTTGATGCTCAATTTATAATAATTATGTTAAAAATTGAAGTTGACATACATATATCCTGCTTTTTCTGTTCTTAGTTTCTACTTTTATTAGTATTTTATTATTAAATCATTATTATTATAAGCTATCTCAAATATTCTCTGGGATGAGTAGTAATGATATTAAGAAAAACATGAATATATTGGATTATAGGAGTTAAAAGGACAGATATATTACTTTCTTTGTCATTTTTATCATTTTTTTCCTCCATCAAATTCCTTGATTTTCATTTAAACTATATTTACATGTGAACATTTTAGAAAGATGTTAACCAGAGCATATACAAAAGTACAGACAATATTTTTAACCTATACATTCATTGTTTATCAGGTATTGTCCTCTGCCATTCAGAAGACTTCCAGATAAAATCTTTCTGGTTGTTTTTTAAATGTTCCACATTGTCCTGGAATCTCTCACTACCTTATTTTAAGCCAACTCTGTTGCTCACTATGGAAAGAGTATAAAACAGAGTGGGATGAGGGAAGAAATGAATTTGGAGACAGATAAATTCCTGTATTATAATATTTAGAGATCTATAAATTCTGTTACCATTGCAATCCTAGTCTTATTGAAACATGACCTGTAAGAATATCTTAGACTTATAAAACTATACTTTCTGAAGTACCTAAACTCATATCTTTATGTCAATGAGCTTTTCTTAGGTTTTCTGTGCTAATAAACAATCCTAAGTTTCAGTGCCTTACTATAAGTGTATCTCTCCTTCCTGTTGCAGTTGTGAATTAGCCGTGGCCCTGTCCCTTGTGTGTCCTCATCCTGGAATTCAGGCTGAAGGACCAGTCCCTATCTGGGACATGCTCTTCTTATGGCAGAGGGGAAATGGCAATAGCAGAACCACAGAAAGCTTCTTTTTGGAAGTGGCATATGCTACTTCTACTTACATTTCTTTGGCCAGATCAGTGGGGTGGGGAAGTATAATCATATCACAGGAGGGGCAGTGAATAACTGGACAAAATACATCCTACCACATGGGAAGATAGGGGATCATGAATATGATTATGATATTATTAAGGAACCACTATTATGTATCTCATGGGTCATTTTAGTCTCAGGAGCCTCATGGTAGGAAAAGTTAGAATAATAAATAATAAATGTCATTTTAATGCCCTTTCCAGAAATTTGTAATGGTAAGCTATGTATTAATAAAATTTATTCTTCTTCATGTAGAAAGACATTTTATAGTGAGAAGTCTCTAATCCCAGGTTGAGCGGTGATTAATGTGTTATGTACCAATCTTCTGTTTTTCAGTGAGAAGTGTTTTAGATGAACATAATGACAATGTTGGCCACCCCAATGAGTATGACCTGAGTGACAGCTTCCTAGATGATGAGGAAGAATATGAGCCAACTGATGAAGATTCTGACTGGGAACCAGAAAAGGAAGACCAAGAGAAGGAAGATGTAGAAGAGCTTTTGAAAGAAGCAAAAAAGTTTATGAAAAGAAAAAAGTAACTCTTTTCCGCCATAATATATGGCTCACATTTACTTTTTCTTTGTGGGAAAAAAATTCAGGAACCAGGGAGGTACACAAACGAATTATTTTCCTTCTTTTGATAGTTATGGCTTTTACTATTGATGCTTTGTAAATGAGACATGGAAACATCAACCTTCCATGTAGTAAATGGAATTTATTTTGTTGCTTTGCCTTTTCTTTCCTATGTAAAGCCTCTGGATATAGGAAGAAGACAGAGAAGTTAAAGAGTAATAATTGATATTTTTCATGTACTTTGTATGTTGTTAATAAAAAGTAAAAGCCATAGGTTGCGCAAAACTTTGATATTTTTTCTTTTTTCCACAGATTATGTCTTTATAGAGTTCTGTGCAAGTATAACCAGGCAAATTACATGATAGGTGGGAAAGCATGCCTCTTTCCTTGCTATATTGAAGCAATTCTTCAGGCAGACCAGGCTTTTAAAAATGACAGCCATCACATAATGACTGTTTTTTTCTAGTACCCTAGATGTGCACTTTGCAATTTCCCTTACTACTTTTATCCTTTGAAACTTGGGGAGATTAGTAGCAAATAGATACTGAAAATAGATTCAAGTAGGCTATAGGAGAGAAATGTTCACCATGCAGGGAGTGTTATTTTGTGTCTTACATCTGTAATTTACTGTATGTCTGAGTTTAAAGGTAGAACAACTCAAAGAATTTGACATTTTTTTCAAACTGAAGTCCTACCTGATTATTTTAACTCACAATGTGCTGTCTTTACATTAAGAATATGGAAATAACATAATTGTCTCAAATGACATTGGTTTTTTTGACCTCAGATAAAAGTAGCAAGTTGTTTGCCTGTTGAAAGTTCAAGATTCTGACCTCCTATATTAAAAAGAAATTACTTATTCTCCAGTTTTATGAAGTTTCTCTGTATTTCCATTCTTAAACTACTTTAACCCCCATAATGCTTAAAGTATACTGCTTCATTTTCAGAGACTTAGAATTCTTATATTGTAATCTTTAATAGCAGTTGAGTATGTGTACGTAAGAGTAGAAGGTATATTATTGAAATTATAAATCACTAAACCAAAATAATCCTTGTTAAACACTAATATTTTCTACTCTAAGGAAAGCTAAAAATTTATATCTTAAAAGAGCAAGACAGATTTATAATATTGTTTTCTTACTGTTTTTAATATCTCTCCAAGTAATTACACGATATTAAAATTAAACTGAAGCCAAGGACAAGATAAATATTTCTCTAGGCAATTACTTATTATTCTGATTTTATCTCTTATTGTTATTTGGGAACTCATTTTCCCCTTGTAATGTCCCTTTAGACTTAGGGGCTGAAAAACCTGTGAATAAAATCTTTGAACTTATTCTCATCCTGGTACCAACTTAATCTTTAAAGTGTTCTTTAATCTATACCTCATCATATACCCAAAGGAATTGAAAACATGTTCACGTAAAAACTGTGTACAATGTCCGCAGAAGCATTATGTAGTATCCAAAAGTGGCAATACCCAAATATCCATCAACTGATAAATAGATAAACAAAATGTGGTATCTCTGAACAATGGAATATTACTTGGCCATAAAAAGGAATGAAGTACTGATACATACTACAGCATGTATGAACCTTGAAAACACTATGCTAAGTAGAATAAGCCAGACACATATTGTGTGAACTCGTTTATATGAAATGTCCAAAATAGACAAATGCGTAGAAACAGAAAGTAGATTAGTTGGTTGTCAGGGATTGGGAAAGGGAGTGACCGCTAATGAGTAGTATAAGGTTTCCTTTTGAGTGATAAATATGTTCTAAAATTAGATAATGGTAATAGTTGCACAAACTGTAAATATACCAAAAACTAATGAATTGTACACTTGAATTTTATGGCATGTAAGTTATATATCTCAATAAAGCTGCTATAAAAATGCAAAGGGTAATACCAGTCTTTTAGAAAGAAAAAAACATTTAATATCAAAAGATATTCTTGGTAGTAGAATAATGTGATAGTTCATGGTAGCTTCTTTTTAAGGATAGTTTGGTGCAACTTTAATAATCATTCTAAAGACACATTTGAGTATAAGTTTTGTATAAACAAATATATAACTTAATTGACCATAGTGTAATAAAAATTTGCCACTTGTAATTGGACTGTTTAAACCTATGATTTTCAAAAGAGAGAGAAAACTGATGACATTAGGCTGTCAGTGGTCTCAAGAGCAATATTAACAGAAACTTGATTCTTTAACTAAGTGCTTCCATAAACAGTAGATAAAAGCCAATTTTCCCTATCATGGTGTTCATGGAATTTAAACTATATCCTCAGCCTCCTTTGTCATAGTAAAAATGATCACGTACAAATTTCTCACCTATGCACTTAATATTAAAAGCAAATATTTTTGGTTGAACTTCTGAGGAGAGTTGGGTTTTCTGGGACCTTGGGAAGCTGGAGATGTGAAGATTTTTCAGGGACACCTGGGCACTGACTCTGCTTTTTCCCTCGGGCTGAAGATGGCTTTGTTATTACTGAGTTTGTTTCTAGATCTAGAAGATCCTGGTGGTAGTAAACATTCACTGTAATGAAAGAAGATAAATTGTGATCACAATTCTTCCAGAATGGTGATGTAAAGCTGAGAATAATTGGATGGTAACTACTACGCAACTACTCTGTGCAGAGTTCAGTGTCACCAACACACCCCATGGAGGGGGAAAGTTCTGTGAGACCACCCCAGTCTTAGGAAGTTCTCTTTGTTGGCTAGGAGTCTGTAATAGCGTGTGTGGTGGTGGGAGGGGTCTTTTCCTGCCAATCGGCAAACCTCGTCTACAAAGCTGCACCTTTGCAATACATATTGAAAGTAAAGTGATAAAGAATAATTATTGCTGAGATTATTGGTCATCCTAATATAATGTACATAATAAACTTTATTATCATAAACAACCATAGTTGTACTCTGTTGTGCTCAAGACCTTGTTTTAGGTGATGACAATTTGAAGAATAACAACAAAGTCCCTGTTTTCAATGTGCTTATAATCTATTTGGGACAATAGGATATTTATTCATTCAGTAACAATGATTACTAATTACTATGAAAGATACAAGGAAGAAAATGACATGGTATCTACAGTCAAAGACTTCACAAAGCAATGAGTCAAGCATTCAAATAACATAATGGAAAGAATGGGACTAGCCAGAGATGGGAATGCTAGAGTATAATGTAAATACACCTTCTTGCTGTATATTGAACATTATACAGTCTCTGTCTTGCTTTTGTGTGATAGAGTCGCAAGATGAAGTAGCAGAGGTTTTCATGGAACAACATTTTTACTTGGAAGAATACTGGCAAACATAGTATGGTTATTCAAATTTGAGTATTTTGCAGACATTTTCTCAAAAATGAACTAAATGAGCCTTTTTCTCAGGGAAAACAACCAACAGTATTTGTCATAATGCTGAAACTTGAGCTTTTAAGCAAAAAAGAGAACTTTGGAAAATTTGTATCCATCACCATAAGCTTGATAGCTTTTTGAAACTCTAAAAACTGTTCTGATGATACTGGAGTATCGTGATATGATATAATAAAATGTGTCAGTATTTGGAAGATCTGCAAAACTCAGTAAACTAATATTTTCCATATGACCAGTGTATGATGTTATAAAATTACACATGGGTAAAAGATTTACTCAAAGTATAAGATAGACCAATGGCGCTTAATGTAACAGAGTCTATAAATTTCACTAAGATGGTTTCAGATTCCATATTGCAACTATCCTGTCAGAAACTGCCATTTGTCTATTTTGGTGACATATCAAGAATAATTTCTACAATTGTCTGAAAATCCTATTAAAATACTCTTTTGTCTCCCCAACTACACATCTGTGTAAAGCCTGATTTTGCCATGTACTTCAAGCAAAACAACATCTGAGAGCAGATAAGAGAATCCAGCTGTCTTCTACTAAGACAGACATTAAAGAGATTTGCAAAAATGTAAAACAGTGCCACTCATCTCACCAAAGTAAAAAAAATTATTTTTCATAAAATATAGTATTTGTGTTAATGTGTAAAGAGTTTCTTGTTTTTAAGTGAATTAGTAAATAAATACTTTTAAAATTTATCAATTGTAATTTCCAATATAGTTCATATCTATAGCTATGACACTCATAAACAAAAGTTCTTTGTGATTCTCAATTTTTAAGAGTGAAAAGAGTCCTGAGACTCAAAATTTTGAGAATCACTGAAGTAGGTCACTACCATTCAGTTAGACTAGCTATGTGAGGAGACCCCAAAATTTCAGTGCCTTAACACAAGGAAAGTTTTCTAATCCCCAGATTTTCTGTGTTGTGTGACCCTCCAGGATCTCTCTTCCGTATGGCAACTCAGCATTCCGGACTTTTAGAGGCTCCACCTCCTTGTAGTTGCACCGTATGGAACATGAGACCTTCTTAATCATGACTGCAGGGTGAATAGAGAAAGCAGAGGATCATACCCTGGTAATTAAAGGTTTTAGGCTGAAGTGACACTCATCACTCCTACTTGCAACCCATTGGCCATAAGTAGTCACATGGCCTTCTCTGCTAAAAGGGGCCTGGGAAGTACAGTTTTATGGGTGCCCCAAAAGATGAGAGCCAGATAGAGTGAACACCAGTAATGTCTACCACAATTGCTAATGGAGTGAGTGATGTTGTTTCTCCACTTCCCACTCTTTTCATGTTTTTTCATGGACCTCTTAAGTTGAAGTAATCAAACCTGGGCATTGTGAGGTAATACCTATGTTAACTAGCTTGACTTAGCCATTCCACATTGCATATATATTTCAAGGCATCATGTTGTGCATGATACGTATATATAATTTTTGTCAATTAAAAAATAATTTATTTTTTAAAAAAACCTAGGACAGAAAAAGAGTTAAGGACAAGATTTTGGGTGTCATCATTTAAAGAGTAGGAAAATAAAGAAGATTCTTTAAAAGAATTACAGGGAATAGAGGAATGTCAGGAGCTTTCTGTGTCACAGAAGCTAAAAGCACAGTGGCTTACGCCTGTAACCTAGCAATCTGAGAGGCCAAGGTGGGAGGATTGCTTGAGCTCAGATGTTCGAGACCAGCCTGAGCAAGAGCGAGACCCCATCTCTACTAAAAATAGAAAAAATTAGCCAGGTATGGTGGCATGTCCCAGCTACTCGGGAGGCTGAGGCAGGAGGATCACTTGAGCCCAGGAGTTTGAGGTTGCAGTGAGATAGGCTGACCCCATAGCACTCTAGCCCGGGCAACGGAGCAAGACTCTATCTCAAAAAAAAAAAAAAAAAAAGAAAGAAAGAAAGGAAAAAGAAAAAGAAAGAAGCAACAATGAGAGCATTATGTTATATAGCAAGTAATATGTACTTGAAGGAGAATAATATTTAATCTGAAATGTGTATATTATTATAGAAAAAAGATTAAAAATAAACAAACTAGGTATTATACTCAAAAAGCTAGATAAAAGCAGCAAAATATACCCAAGGAAAGTAGGACAAAATAAAGTAGAATCTTGAGATAAAAGACAAAAAAGCAATGGATGATCAATAAGACAAGAAATAGAGTCTTTGTAATGACTAATAAATAACTCAGCATAAAAAAGACAAACTTAAAAAATGAGAAGGGTTAGAACTATAAATATGGATGTTTTAAAATTTTGTAAGGGAATATGTACAACTTCATGTCAATAAATTTGTAAATCTAGATGAATGTATGATTTTCTAGAAAAATATAATTTACCAAAATGTAATTTAAAAGATATAAAACAGACTGAATAGATCAAGATCAATAGCCACAGAGGAAAGGGAAAATATTCAAAGGTCTACTGCTTCTATAGTACTAAATATTGGGTATTATAAGTGAATTCTATCAACCCTTATTCAACAAATAATTTCCCCATTATAAGAATTAATATAGAATATGGGAAAACGTGGAAACTTTCTAATTCTTCAAATCAACCAAAGAAAGTATTTAAAACTTTCAGGCCAACCTGAATTTGAACATAGATATACAAATCCTAAATAATTACTCAATTGACTCCAGCGATGCATTAAAATATCCTGACCTAGCAGGATTTCTGCTGACAGGGCAAAGGTAGTTCAGTATCTATAAATCTATTGATGCAATTCATCATGTTAACAAATTAAAGAAAGAACAATTTATCATGATCTCATGAGAGGCCAAAAAAGGCACTAATAATTCAACATTGTCCCCTTTCAAAAAAATAAACTAATAAAAAGAAAACTCATGTTTAGCCAGGAGTAGAATGAAACTGCTTTTACTTGATGAGTACTTATTAGAAACCCAGCAGACTTCTGAATTCATAGGGAAATATTAGAAATGTACAGAGTGAAAATAAGACAAGGATGTCCACTATCACCTCTACTATTAATATTTTGTGTTCTTCTGGATATCCTTCCTTGAGTAATAGAAATGAAAAGAAATTCTGTATTGAATAGGAAAACAAAAAACAAAAAACAAAAAAAAACCCTGGTACTGTATGCAACATGTTTAGCTATTTAGGAAACACAAGAATATCAACTGAAAAAATATTAAAACTAAAAAGGTTTTTCTTAAAAAAAATGATGAAATACAAGATCACCAAAAATTACCAGCTTCCCTGTTCATACGCAGTAAATAGTTAGAAAAATGTAATGAATAAAGATCTTATTTAGAAGATCAACAAAAACCAAAATGCCTAGTAATAAACCTAACACAAGTGTAAACAATTTAATAACTTATACAATTAAAACATTAAAACTTTAAAAGATATGAGACACTGACATAAATGGAGATGCACACACACCCTATTTCTGGATAGAAAAATGCAATGTGGAAAAATATACATGCTCCGCAAATTAATATGTAAATGGAATGCAATCTCACTCAAAATTCCAAATGGATTATTTACATATAAAGTTTTACAATCTGAGCTAAATTTTATTTTAAAGAAAAATGCGCTAGGCAAATCAATAATTTTCGAACAAGAACAATGGGGAGAGTTACCTACCCTATCGAAATGTCTGTGTCAAAACAATAGATCTATATATGCTTTTTACAGAAGTGGCACTGGTGCAGAAAAAAATAGTTGAATAAAACAGAATTAAATTCATATATATGGATTTAATTTATGATAAAAGTGCAATTTTAAATCAATTGGGACAATCTGAAAAATAATGAAATTATACTATTTGCCCCAGATTCTGAAAAGTAAAATTCAGTTTAATTAAAAAGCAAACATGCGAAAAAATTAAAATATGGGAAGACAATGTAAAATATTCCCTAACCTAATGTTGAAGAAAGCCCTTTTAAGTAAAACCTACATCTCATAATCTATAAGGAAAAAAAATTGACATATTTCACTTATAAAAATCAAGAAACTTTTGTTTTAAGACAGCAACAGACTGGGAGAAAATATTTGCAGCATGTGTAATATATACATACAAAAATCTCCTACAAACAATGTAAAAGAAAAATGGACAAGAGACAATTTTTCTCTTTTCATAGAAGATAAATAGTTGGTCAATGCATACATGAAAACACGTTTAGCTCCTGTAGTAACCATACATACAAATTAAACTGCGGAGATAAATAGTTCTTGACCAACAAGCTTTCAAATCTGAAATATTTATTATATATAATTTTCAGTGATAGGAAGACAGTATCATTGGTCAGGACCCTCTGGAAGGCAATTTAGCCATAGTTATCAATATTTAAAGTGCATGCCCTTTAACTCAGTTGTTCCTATTTTAGGACACTGTCCTATAGAAACATTTGTGTCTTGGTATAAAGATGAATATACCAGGAAGTCCAGCTCTATCTGTAATAAGAGAAGAAAGAAAAAAAAAAAAAACCCAAAGGAAACAATCAAGCTTTCCATCACAGGGAAGTAGTTAAATAAATCATGCGACATCTATACTATGGAATTTTATGCCATCAATAAGAAGGATGAGGTTGACTTATGTGCTAATATGGAAACATCTCTAAGAAATGCTGTTTTTTGAAAAAAGGAAACGATTGAATAATGATCTCAGTATAATTCCATTTACCAAAAAAAAAAAAGAAGACGTATCTATGTATATTTATGTACATGTGAACAGAAAACTGACAAGGAGGAAATGGAGGTAACTTATAGTACTTACCTGTGAGAATGGGAATGGAGGTGGGGGAAGAAGGAGAGGAGGGGTGAGCTGTCAAATTCAATCTACACTCTGATGTATCATCTGGATCTTATAACAAGAATGTGTTCAAGTACCACTTGTGTCCAAAAAATGAAATATTGCTGGAGACACCAATTGAGGCTGGCAGTGAAAGAGACAGCATGATCTCAAGATGAAACCCTCAGAGATACAGTAGAAAATCCTTGTGTTATTTCTGATGCTATCCATAACATTTCTGTCCATAAAAACTATTTTTGTGACCAGCACTGATCCTTCCAAGCCCGTGATCCCTGGAGTTTTGCCAAAACATAAATTAAAACAAAACACTGCTTAATTGGTAGAATCTTAGGAGAGTTTATGGATTCAAGGCATACCCCATGTCATGGGTGTTAATCAATGAATGCCCTAGTCCAAATCTGATGGCTGAATTTTCCCCAGTATCCTCCAAATTCTAGGCACTTACCAACATAATCATCTAGGGCAATGTTGGGTGGGGAGTTTGTGGAAGCTGCAGGTGGAGGAATATATAAGGTAAAACAGGATGAACCAGCTCAGTACTGCATCTTCTCAGCTTCTTCTGGGCGTCTGCTGACATTCTATGATACTCAGCATCCACCAAAAACACTGAATGATCTGGGTCCTCCTAGAAGTCTTAGTGCTTGGACTCTTCCACTGTGTTGGAATCTTTAGGTCAGCATGTTAACACCCAGGAATGTTTCTGTTCTATGTTATTACAGCACAGAAAGGTGAAAAGCCAGGAGATTTTCACCTCTGGTACTGATCACTGGATGGGAAAACTCCAGTTGAAGAACTTGAGCTAAATACGACTCCAAACAACCTCCACTCACACTCCAGTGTTTAAGCAGGAAGTCCAGAATATTCCCTAATTAATAAGCTAGCTTACTGAAAGTATATCATTGGGATTCATCCGTTTTGTTTTGAAAGAGAAATTTGCTGTTCCAAAACTGAGACTAAGCAAACTATGCACCCAGAACCCTTGATTACACGCTAGAGAAATTTACGTTCCTTCACAGTGTTGATAGGTAAGTGCTAATTGACAGAAGACAAGATCGTGTTGCTTGGTAGGTCTAATTAATATCCATAGATCAGTCTCCTTGTTGTTTTCTTCTTAGATATAGCACTTGCTATTTCTGATTAATGGTTGACATCTCGATATGGTGCTAATCATGCATGCCTAAATATTAACCATGCCACCTAACAAGAGATGGCCCTTTCATGACTTAGCACGTTTACTGGTCTGTGAAATAAAAAACTGTCTGGAATTGGCAGGCTGGATATTTATGCAAACATCCCCTAACCAAAGATACATGTTTGTTTCCCCCAAACTTATTTTTCAAACTGGCACCCTATTTTCAAACTGCCTATCGTCCCCGTAAATTAATAAAAATCATCAGCACCTCATCTAAGAAACTTTATTTTAACAAAATAGAGATATCAATCCTATTGGAATGACAGTGAGGAGTTAATGAAATTCTTTGAATCTTCACTCAACATATCCTCACGCTGAGGATAGCTACCCTTGGTTCACTTTAGAGAACTTTTAAACTTTTCTTGGTGGAGACTCTCAGGAGGCTGCCCCGCTCGCTGATTTGCACTGAGAACAGCGCAATGCCTTTCTGGCCTCAGCAACTGGTCCAGGGTAAGTCCTGGTCCTAGCCAGGCTAAGAGCCCTGGTCTTATCCAGTGATCAAGTGCTCTGTCCAGGGTATCTGCACCAAATAAGGACAGAGACAAGGAGCCAGAACGGCGGATGGGGTGGGGAGGCACTACGGTGGGGCACTATGGTGCCACACTCTTGAGAGTGGGTCCCCAAACCCTCATCACTGAGGCTTTGGAGCTGTCTTGGTTCCTTGGCTGGTCAACACTTCCTTTGATGGAACTACCCTAGGGTCTTTTTATATTTTCCTTAAGCTAGCCAGACTTGACGTCTGTTGCATACAGCAAAAAGAAAAATGAAACAACTTTTAATTATTACACTGAGGTGTAAATTATGATTAACACATTAACTGCCATGTGAGTTGTATTTAACTCACGCTGATTTTGAGCCTGGGGCCTCATGAAGCAAAACCTGGGCAAAACCCTGCAGTTGGTTTGTGAAAATCTTACTTGTTGATGTTCTTATTGTTACAATTAATACTGGCAAATTAATTCTAAAAATGTGGATTAAATGGATAGAAGTCAATAAATTTCATTTTTCAATAAATTTTTTCAATAAACTCTGTACTAAATTAGAAAGGATCATTTTGTTTTCAAAGTTTTTATTCTATTTTCATAATAAAACACCATGGCCCCAAGGAAAAAAAAGGTTTTTTCTAGAGTGGCAGTCAATGTGTTAAGCTATATAATCAACACCACAGTTGTCATTTAATTAAGGACACTTTTGTCCTTAATTAAATCTTTCTTTTCTTATTCTTCCTCCAAAAGTTGGCAAGTAAGGAGGCAGACTGAGGAAGAAAGGTTGAAAAGTTAATGCTTGTCTTTTAAAACATCAGACATAACACGGTAACATGAAGTTCTGGCATTTTGCCAAGGAAGGAGTTCCAGAGTTTATTCTGTTGTACAACAGCTATGTCAATGCTTCCTGAGCTTGTACGGATTGTAGTATGTGTAGGGACTAAAGGAAAAAAGTTCTTCAGACTTCAGTGTGCAAAGCACTGCACCAACTATACTCAGCTTATTATTAGAGATTTAAGTATAACTTTAAGCTAGAGCAGCTGGGAGTGAAGTTTTAGGTTGCATTGTAGGTAATAAAGTAACTGAACTCCAAAGCTGGGAAGCAGAGTAAGGGCCCCAAGACAGGTGGAGGAGGGTCTCAGTCTTTCCTTGAGGTTGTCCTTGACAGTTCCCAGGAGGCATGAGTGGGACAGGCTGGGGCAGAGGCAAGTCAGGCCCTTCCTGGGGACAGGGAATGCACTTCCCACACCAGCTGCATTCAGGAGAAACAGGGCTGAAGACAAGGTCGGAGGTAGCTTTGCAGAGGAGAAGCCACAGACACTCTCAGGGAAGGCGTGGAGGTGGAGAGAGACAACTCGACCTTTGTCCTGGTCATTGGGGTGTGGTGTACACTGAATACTCAGGAGCCTCATGTCTTCGTGGCAGCTGGAAGGACCAGGACCTCTCCCACTCTTACAAGGTCTCCTAAGTCACTGTGTGGCTCCCAATGCTGTGAAGGAAGGACAGTACACAAGTGGGGTTTGGGAGCCCTTTGCAATAGGGGACAGCTCAACCTGAGCCTGTTGAATTTATTCACTCATTTTCAGCATAGAGCTTTTGTGATCTGTGGCTATTAAATACCAATGCTATAAAGTTGTGTTGGTCTATGTGACTCCTGGCATTCATTCATTCGTTCAATAAATACATGTCAATTGAGTTCCCACTATGTGCCAAGCTGTATTCGAGGCACTGGGGTGACAAATCCTGGTCATCCAGGAGCTTCTCTTCTAGTATGTGAATCTGCTCCACAACATCACACACTTGGTTTGTTCTAAACCTGGATCTAAACTTGCATTTGTGAGAGGGTGGGTACTTGTCTTTCTGCTTCCTGTTTTCAACCCTGCCATATACATAAATGCTAACCTCTTGGACAAGAAGTGCAGACTCAGAACACCAAGGTTGGATTTCTTTTCTTTTCTTTTCTTTTCTTTCCTCTTTCTTTTTTCTTTCTTTCTTTCTTTCTTTCTTTCGAGTAAATAGCTCAAAGGCAGGAGGCAGAAACGAAGTTCTCAAGCAGTGCAGACAAATGGCCGTAGAAGACAAGGTCAGTGTTCCCTGTGAGCAGGTGCCAACTCTTGCCACGTCTTCTTTCTTCACCTGCCACAGCCTGATAATACCTAGAGCTGAATTTGGGAGTCAACTCAAACTACGCAGCTACAAAAGACACCATTAGCTCCTCCTTGCTTGAGATGTAGTTCTTTTAAATACTAATTGCAAGTGTCTGATACTCATTTTATTTCTTCTTTTCCCCTGCTCTCAACTTTTAATGAGTTCAGGGAAAGATCACAATTCTGATAGAACTCTACCCTCCCCCTCAGGAAGAGCAAGTGGGAGACCTGAGATCAGGTGGGTCCCGGCAGCACTGGGCTAACGCTGGGAGTTCCAGCCGGAGTACAACAAGCTCAAAACCTCAGCCTCTAACAGAAAAGGTGGTTTACATCATTTCTCCCATTTGCCTTAATTTCAAAAATCCAAAATACTTCTATCCTCTACAACAACAGCTACAGTACAGTGAAATGTGATGCAATTTACCATTAAATGCCAAAGGAAATGGCATTTCGTCTCCCAGTGTGGTGCCAGGCCTCCTGCCCTTCAGCTCTGATGCCTGAGCTTCCAGGATAGGCAAATATGTCAACACGTGCCAGCGTCCTCCTTTGCCCACACACACCCTGCTGCTCTTCACAGGCTTCTGCAAATTTACATGTGGCCTCATGCCATTAAGGACTCAAGGCAGCTTGCAGAAATACATGGGATGAAAAATAAATAGACAAAGAACGTGGAACACAAAGGCAGGATAGAAAGCTGAAGCCAGGGATGAAGTTAATTCACAAGAATGCACAGAAAAGGGCAGGTCAATGTTCCACACAGGGGCAAAGCCAGCTCTCAGTCTTCCCAAACAAGAGGAAAACAGTTGCAAAATTTACAGGGTCCATAAGTTTTTAAATAATAATATATCCTATTGAGAAAAAGCATAGTTTTCATTGGTACAGAGAAAATAAAATTATCTATAACATATGCCTTCGGCATACCAAGGAGACAGAAAGGGTTGAACTTCAATTTACATGCAAGAGGCAGTGAATATATGAGGCCACCAGACTCAGCTTCCGAGCCCCAGTCAGACCTAAGACTCAACGGGGGTAAGTGGAAAAGAGGAGGATGCAGCCAGGTCCCAGCGGGGGATAGATCACAGACAACCTCGGCCGGAGTTCACCCCTAGAAGGAGCCAACTCCACCCTTGCCAAAAATGTTTACCTGGCTGGGCGCAGTGGTGCGTGCCTGTCGTCCCAGCTACTCAGAAGGCTGATGCGGGAGGATGGCTTGAGTCCAGGAGTTCTGGGCTGTAGTGCGCTATGCCCATTGGGTGTCCACAGTAAGTTTGGCATCAGTATGGTGACCACCGGAAGCCAGGATCCACTAGGTTGCCTAAGGAGGGGTGAATTAGCCCAAGTCGGAAATGGAGCAGGTCAAAACTCCCGTTTCCACTCATTTGTTCAACAAATACTTGTTAGTAGCTAGAACTGTAGCAGACATTGTTCTTGGCACTGAAAATGCAGAGATGAATAAGACAATGTTCTTTCCCAAATGGATCTTACAGTCTAGTGGGATAACAGGAAAAAGCCAACAAAATAGAGACTACGATAGGTGTAATAAGTACTATAAGTGCTATAGAAACAAAGCAGAAAAAGACAGAGTGTTGGAGTGGGAGCTTGTGGTGGGTGTGAGTGCTGGTGGCTATTTTAGATCAGTGGTCAGGGAACTCCTCCCCGAGGAATGAGCGATATGTGAGTACGCACCTGCGTGAAGCAAGGCAGTGGCCAGGTGAGGGTCTGGGGGAAGAGTGTACCAAACAGAGGTAACAACTACAAAAGCCATGGCAGGAAGGA
>CM052437.1:48237804-48288449 GCA_028533085.1 Varecia variegata
TGGCTATAATGTGAGTCAATGACGGACTGTCTCCCTGTCACGATCCCACATGGAAAGGACCATCCAAAAATACAGAGGAATATTCATCAGTAGCCAGGATATACCTCAATCTTAAGGAAACCTGGATTTATAAAAATATTTAAAGAATATTTAAATTTGTAATAGGCCTAACATTTTATTTCAGAAAAATCAGAGAAAACAGACAAGCAGAAAGAACAACATAAAAGTCACTCATATCTACCACCACCTTCAGACCATCACTAGTAATTCCCTTTTTGAGTATCCTATTCCTGTTTTGCAGTTGGTAAATGGAAGATTAGAGAGATTACGTGAATTCACCAAAGTTACAGAGGAAAAATTAGTTGCAGTGGTGGTTCCAGAAGGGGCAGCAGGTGATTGAGGTCTCTTCCTCTCTCTCTCTCAGTGGGTCAAGTACTCCCTTCCAATCTGCCAACCTCAATTGCTCCCCACAAGCCCCTTTTACCTTTTGAAGCTGTGCTGCCTAGTTGGGAGTGGTGGGTTCAGGGTATGATAGAACCAGTTCTCCTGTCTGGACCAGCCCTTCTCACGCCTAAACTTAAAAACAAATGAATTGTCATGAGATCCCATTTCATCTCATGCTTTGATCTTGCTTCAGGGCACTACCTTAGAATGTGGACAATTAATGACAGATTAAAACAATTATCAGTCCTAATGAAATCCCTCAAATCTTAGCGAACTAAGGTCTTGTTGGCTAGATTTGCTATTTAAAAGAACAAGATACAGTGGAGGAATAAAATAGATGCCAACTTGGCATCATTCTTTTAGTGATAAGTAAAGTATTTCTGAAAGAGGAGCTCCGGATTAAAGATGCAAGGACCCTGGCATGCTAATTGCAGCCGATTTCCTGCCTTGAGATGTCTTCCTGCCTGTGTCACTGCCAGTGACTGACAGCTGGCTTAATAATTAAATTCAAGCAGTGTTTGCTTTTCTTGACCTTTACCGAGAAACGAATTTTTGAGCTCTGGACATGAATAGAGTGTTTTAATTTGGGGAGAATAATATGTTTGCATCATTTCCGGCAACCCATGGATCTGATTACCTGTGTTATTTCTACTTCCCACTTCACAGCGGACTTCTAGAGGGTGGCTGGTAGTTAAGCCACTCTGTAATTAATCCCCAGTGTTGGCTCTCCGCATATGCGTCATCCAAAAGAGGGCATAGTGGTTTCTGGCAGAATTCATCAGGGCTCTAGCAGACCATTGCTCTCAAGTGTGTCCAAAACCTATTTATTTTGAACAGCTAGATTTTTCGTAGTTGTTTAAGGTCTTTGTTCATGCTAGCTCATATGAACAAATAGTTTTCTCAAGTTTTAGCCTTGATTTTCAGGCCTTTCTTTACCTTTTCTCTTTCCTTTTCTTATGTCCTCTCTACCGCCCTCTACCGGGGCAGATGGGGTGGTGCAGTCGCAAAGAGCTCCCAGACGGGGAGAGCTTCAGATTTTCATCTGGAAAATGGAGATAGCATACACACCTCGTAGAAGTGTTGAAAGGATGAAGTAACAGTGTGACCAGTAAGTGAAAAAATATTTATTTAATGTGCCCGGAAAGCACATGTAACTGCTGCTATTTTCTTATGGATCCAAAGTCCTCTCAATGACCCCTCTTTCCTCTGCTATGTGGGCTTTGCAGATTGCCGCCTTCTTTTAAATCCCAGCATACTTTTCTCAAAGCCTCCAAAGAGAACCAGTTTCTTGAGAGACAATTTTCCTTCCTTATCAGGATCAGTTTGTCTAGTCCAGAACATGCTGGGATTCTTTCTTTGTCTGGTTGGTACCTACCTTGGGATTTCTCATCCTCTCATGTTAGTGGAGGATGCAACTTCCAATAACTCAGCTGGCTATAAGAACAGCCTCATTTGTATGAACAAAAAGCTTCCAAATTTCTGAGTTTAAGGACAAGTAAGCACAAGCCTAAATGCTTCAGAAGCCTATGTTCAGGGGTTCAGGATGTCCATATTTGTTATGTATAGCAACGGAGACCATATGATTTAGTGCCGCACTGGGACAATTCTAAAAGTGAAAGTGAACATTAAAATTGTTTTTAAATTAACTTATTTAAAAATTTTTTTAAATTAACAAACAAATTGCTTTTATTTCATTGGTAGACCTGCAAAATAGTTTTATTCAAATTATTTTTCAAAATAAAGTCTTTTTAAAAACTTATATATGTGGGTACAACTAATCAAAATTTAAAATTCCATTGTAAGTTCTTTAAGTATTAAAAAATAACATAAGCAGAATATTTATTCTTAGTACATATTCTTATACTTTAATCAGAAATGAAACAGAGTTCATTACAACCCATTTAACAGAAATAAAAAGAATCAAAAGATAATACTGTGAACACTTGTACACCAACAAATTTGGTAGTGATAAAATGAGTAAGTTCCTACAAACAACCTGTCAATACTGAATCATGAAGAAACAGAAACTCTGAACAGAACTACAACTGGTAAAGAGATAAACTAAGAAAAGCCCAGGATCAGATGGCTTCAATCGTGAATTCTACCAAACACTTAAAGAAGATTTAACACCAATCCTCATCAAACTAGTCCAATAAATTGAAGAAGAGGGGTCACTTCTAAACTCATTCAGATACCAATTTCAGACAAAGACACTAGAAGAAAAAAAAATTACAGTCTAATATCCCTGATGAAGATTGATACAGGAAAAAGCATTTGACAAAATTCAACACCCTTTCATGAACAAAACACTCAACACACTAGAAAAAGAAGGAAGCTAATAAAGGCCATAAATGAAAATCACACAGCTAACATTAAACTCAATGTTGAAAAAGAAAAAAGATTCCTTTATGATTAAGAATAAGACAAGGATGCCTATTTTACCACTTTTATAACAAAGCACTGGAAGTCTTAGCTGGAGCAATCAGGTATGAAAAGTAAAAGAAAAGGCATAAAAATTGGAAAGGAAGAAGTAAAATTATCTCTGTTCACAGTCAACATGATTTCATATGTAGAAAACTCTAAAGATACCACAAAAAACTGTTAGAACTAAGAAATAAATTCAGTAAAGTTGCAGTATACAAAATCAACACACAAAAATCAGTTGCATATTTGTACACTAACAATAAACAATTTGAAAATGAAATTAAGAAAACAATTCCACTTATAATAGCATCAAAAGAATCAAATACTTACGAATAAACCTAAACAAGGAAGCCAACAACTTGCACACTGAAAACTATAAACATTGCTGAGAAAAATAAAGAAGACAAAAATAAATGGGAAAATGCTCTGTGTTCATGAATTGGAAGACTTAATATGATTAAGATGGCAATACTAGCCAAAGGGATCTACAGGTTTAACACAATCCCTATCAAAATTCCAACGACTATTTTTTTTTTTTTGGAGAAGTAGAAAAATCCATCCTAAAATTCATATAGAATCTCAAGGGATTTCAAATAGCCAAAACAATCTTGAAAAAGAACTAAGTTGGAGATCTCACCCTCCTGATTTCAAAATTTAATACAAAGCTACTATAATCAAAAGTGTGGTGCTGACATAAAGATAGACATACAGAACAATGAAATAGACTAGAGATCTCAGAAGTAAACTCTTATGTATATGGTAAAATAATTTTCAACAATGGTGTCAAGACAATTCAATGGGGAAAGGATAGATTTTTCAACAAATGGTGCTGGGAAAACTGGATATTCACATGCAAAAGAATGAAGCTGGATGCTTACTTCACACCATATTTAAAAATTAACATAAAATGGATCAAAGAACCTAAACATAAGACCTAAAGCTATGCTACTGTTAAAAGAAAACATAAGGGAAAAAAGATCATGACATTAGATTTGGAAAAGATTTCTTGGGTATGACACCAAAGTATAGGCAAGAAAAGTATAAACAGACAAATTGGATTGCACCAAAGTTAAGAACTTCTGTGCATTGAAGTATGTAATCAACAGAATAAAAAGCAATCTAAAGAATGATAGAAAATATTTGTGAATCTTTTATCTGATAAGGGGTTAGTGTCCAGAATATATAAAGCACTCCTACAACTCAACAACAAAAAACAAATAATTCAATTCAAAAATGGTCAAAGGACTTGAATAGACCCTTCTCTAAAGAAGATATACAAATGAAAAACAAGCATATAAAATATGCTCAAGGCCAGGCGCGGTGGCTCACACCTGTAATCCTAGCAGTCTGGGAGGCCTAGGCAGGTGGGTTGTTTGAGCTCAGGAGTTCGAGACCAGCTTGAGCAAGAGTGAGACTCTGTCTCTACTAAAAATAGGAAGAAATTAAATGGACAGCTAAAAATATATATAGAAAAAATTAGCCAGGCATGGTGGTGCATGCCTGTAGTCCCAGCTACCTGGGAGGCTGAGGCAGGAGGATACCTTGAGCCCAGGAGTTTGAGGTTGCTGTGAGCTAGGCTGATGCCATGGCACTCTAGCCTGGGCAACAGAGTGAGACTCTATCTCAAAAAAGAAAAAAAAAGGATGCTCAACATCACTTGTCATTGGGGAAATACAAATCAAAACCATGATAAGATATTACCTCACACCTATTAGGGTGACTACTATCAAAAACAAAACAAAACAAAACAGAAAATAACAAGTGTTGATGACAATGTAGAGAAATTAAAACCCTTCTTCACTGTTGGTGGGAATGTAAAATGGTGCAGCCACTGTGGAAAACAGTATGTCAGTTTCTCAAAAAAATTAAAAATGGAATTATCTATGATTCAACAATACCACTTCTAGGTATATATCCAAAAGCATTGAAAGCAGGATCTTGAAAAGATTTGTGCACACCTATTTTCTTAGCGGCACTATTCACAATAGTTAAGAGGTGGAAGCAATCCCAGAGTCCATTGACAGATGTTTGGACAAACAACGTGCTCATAACATTCAATGGAATATTATTTAACCTTAAAACAAAAGGAAATTCTGGCACATGCTACAACATGGATGAACCTTGAGGACATTGTGCTATGTAAAATAAGCTAGTCACAAAAAGTCAAATACCACATGATTCTACTTACATGAGGTAACTAGAATAGTCAGATTCATAGAGACAGAAAGCAGAATGTGGTTGCCAGGGGTTGGGGATAGGGGAGAAATGGAAAGTTGTTTAAAGGGTATGAAGTTTCACTTTCGCAAGATGAAAAAGTTCTGGAGATTAGATGCAAAACAATGTAAATACTTAATGTTACTGAACTATACACTCAAAAATTGTTAAGATGATATATTTTATGTTATGTGTGTGTGTGTTTAACCAGAGTTAAAAAATAAAAGATCCTTCTCACAAATAGAGATATTCCAAAGCACTATCAGAGTTAAACCTCTCTCATTTGATTTTTCAGTTTCTCTAACTTTTAAAATAATACATTTCAACATTTCTGTTTAGAAGCTCTGTTTTCAATAATTGTAATTTTCTAAAAGTTTTAAATGTTAAATCGTTTTGGTGTTACTGTCATCAAATATTTTAATTAAAGATTTTAAATTTTTCATGCTCAAAATGCAACTAAAATTTAGAGGAACTATTAAAAATTTTAATACAATTCTAAGACATATGATTTACAAAGTAGTTCTTCAAAGGCACAAATATTTCTAAAATTTGATAACAGAAACAAAGAGAAAAAGCAGCTGCTACCAACCTAAAGGGTTTTTTTAAAAATTTAACAATATAATCAATTTAAAAATTTTGTACTTATGTCATTCTGTGTGTATATATACAATATTTATAAATGTTGACAGCTGCTGCTTCTCTTTGGTTCTTAAAACACTGAACATTTGAGTATAATTGTGAATTTGTGTGCAATAAAACTAATTTTGTATATTTCTGCTCCATAAGTTTCTTACAATCATTTAATAAGAACATTGTTATTACCATAATACTGAGAGTCATTAAAATTCAGATTATCAACAAACACATACACACACATGTAATTTTATTTTCAATGTTGAACTTATTACTTGAACTTATAATAGCATTGACAATAATGTCAAATATTTTCCTTCACTAAGATAAACTTCCAAAAGCTTTACTATAATTCTGAATGTTGAAAAAAAATCAAACCTTTATTCCTTTATTGGAATAAGCTCAACTGACTTTCAGTTGGGATCATTTGAGGACACCAATATAAAATGTTTATATAAAATGTTTCTTTTATGAATGATGCCAACACATTAATACCTATTGCTTCCATTTGTTTGCACACACCAAAAAACATTGAATTAAAGCAGAGTTTAATTAACTTAGAAGAATAGTCATTTGATCTAAATGAAAGGTCATACATCATGGATTAATAAGTAAATGAACCTTCTACAGTTGGACACGGCAAATTGGGCACAGTATTCTTAAAATAACTTCTCATTCTTGTTAGTAGTGCTGATACTTTTCCAGCAGATGTGTATCCTCTTGTTTGCATGTGGTCAGTGATGTCACCGCGGCCCCCATAGTGGACTATTATCACTGACTTCCCTAAGTTGCTTGGAGCATCTTACACGCCACAGCATGGGCCATGGCACAACTGGCTGGTTTACCAAGTAGCTGGCATAACACCAACACCAACTTCTACCCTTACAGGAAGACAGGAAGGATGTTAGATAACCCTCAAGTCTAGTTTTATGTCCCTCTTACAGCTTCACCTATTTATGTTGCCTTCCAGGCAGGTATTTGCGTTTGCAATCTCTGGTTCTAAAATGTTTTTGCCACCCAACCTTGTTAAAGGTGGATAATGTTAAGTTTCTTTTTTGTTTTTTCTCACTCAGTCTGCATCTTCTCCTTCTTACTCTTCCCGAGGAAGAGAAGAAAGAGCATCAATGGCAAATCGCAGTTGCAGCGAAGCAACACCAAGAGCCAGCTTCAAGCTGGGGAGAGATACTGAGCCTCCTCCTTGCGGTTCCTGGTGCTCTCCACAGTGCACAAAAACTTCTCTAGTAATGACCTGTGCAAATGATCCCTGAAAGTATACTTTTCTTATTAGTTTGTAATACTTGAGTTTCTCTAGGTGATTTCCAATGCCTCCCCTTCCTGCAGAGGAAGTTGAAAATACAACTAATAAATGGCATGATAGGAATCTGGGCCTAGATTTGTCTGGTTCCAAGGCTCACATTCTGTCCAAGACTCTGTGCTTCTTCCTTTTATATCTAAGCACTGGTGAGAACACAGATGATGGATGATGATAAGAGTTGCTGTTTCTTGAGAGCTGCCAGGTCCTGCGGTAAGCATTTTAGGTTCTGAAGCACTTCAGAGTTTTAAAGTTATTGTTTTAAGCTACTAAGCTTGGATAATTTTTATGCAGCAATCAATAATTAATACATAATTATAAACATTCATTCCTTCAACCAACCCATCAACTTTATTCAGCTTCCATTGCTGCCTAAAAAACTTACACAGAGAGAACAGATGAGTCTTAGGGATCTATATATTCAAGACTCCATGAGAGTTGCACTTCTCTTTTTAAGTTTGTAAATGCAGATGTTGGTTTTATTCTCCAAGTCACATGCTTGACTAATATGAGTCTAACCCTAAGAGATGGATCAGGCTTTGCTTGGCCACAAAACCCGGTTGCTGAGCCTACAAGGCTGAAGCCCATACCCCAAGTGGTTGTTGGGCACAGGAAGCTAATGATTGCCTGTGAGGCTAAGACAAGCTTCAGGTCATTTCTTCAGTGAACTCACCTGCTTTTGCATATAAAATTCCTCAACGTGGCCACCTGGGAGTAAAAGTAGGAGCCCTGGGGAGCGTAACTCTCATGGGATCTTGAATATGCAAAGCCCTGTGACTCATACTTCTTCTTTGTTTAAATTTCTTGGGCAGCAATGAAGGCTGAATGAGGTTGGGGAGGGTGGTAGGTGTTTAAAGGAATTGAATCTATTTGGGGGCATTAATTATTGACCGCTGCATAAAAATTAACCAAACTTAGCAGCTTAAAACAACAAACATTTATTGTCTCTCAATTTCTATGGGTCAGGAACCTGGGCATAGCTTAGCAGAGGGCCTCTAGCTTAAGAGCTCTCACAAGACAGCAATCAAGATGTCATATGGGGCTGAGGTCATCTAAGGCTCAACTTGGGCAGGATCACTGCCATGGCTGGTGGCAGGCCTCAGATCCTCACCACATGGGCCTTTCCACAGGGTAGCCCACAGCATGACAGCTTCCTGGGTCTAGATCAAATGAGAGAGCAGGAGAGTGAGAGAGCATGCCCAAGTCTTTGGGTGCCATAGTCTTTTTGTAACCTCATCTCAGAAGGGACATATCACTTTTTGTCATATGTATTCATTAGAAATGGGACACTAGGGCCAGACCATGCTCAAAGGGAGGAGGTTACACAAGGGCATGAATACCTAGAGGCAGCGATCATGCCTTTCCCAACCCTTCTTATTCTTCTTCAAAATTGTCATGGCTTTTTGCAAGTACACGTTAGAATCAGGTTGTCAGATTCAATAAGAAATTCTATTCAGATTTTTAATGAGAATGCATTAAATTTATAATTTAATTTGGGGAATTCTAACATAATTACAAGATTCAATTTCATCCAGAAACATATGAGCCCCTTCATCTATTCAGTTCTTCTTTTATGTCCATTAACATTATGGTTTTCTTAATTTGTCTTGCACATTTCTTATTAGTTTTATTTTTAAGTCCTTTATCATTATTTTTCCATTGTTAATGGAATACATTTTCTAATTAGTTTTCTACTATTGCTATGAATAAGAAAATAACTTAATTTTCCTGTGCTGATCTTTTATTGGGCCAATTTAATAAACTGTCTTAATAGTTTTAATGTGCATTTCAATATATTCTGAGAGATTTTCTGGTTAGGCAATGATATCATCTGCAAACAACGGCAGTTTGTTTATTCCTTTCCAATATTTGCACTTCATTTCTCCTTCTTGTTGCATTAAATTTTCTAGGACTCCCAGGACAGTGTTGAATAATAGAAGTGACAGCCAATATCCTTATCTTGTTTCTGATTTTAATGGGATTTCTTCTAAAGTTTCACCATAAAGTATGGGGCTTACTATTATTATAGAATAAAAGACCAAAGAGTTAGAATTTTACAAATAAACTTTTGTTCTTTATTTAATGTATTATATAGGGGAAGAAATGAAAGGAACAAATAATAATTCAGTCCTTTACACATCAAAATCATAGGGTCACTTTAAGATAAAAATAGCTCAACCTAAGTTGCCCTTCAAAAATTATCATGGTTAGCAAGTAAGGTAGGGGGTCTCATGATGTCATGAGACCCATGACACTCAAAAAGAAATCCCATTAACTAACACTAACTGGGTCATTACCTTATTCTGCATGCTCGTCTGCCTCCCTGAATCACTGACCCATAAAGTGGCAGAATAAAATAGCAGGATACCTGAATTCTCATTCTGGCTGCAGAACTTACAAGCTTTGTGGAACTAAGTCTCAAACTCATACTATGCCATGAACAACTCAATCCTTCCAAAGTGAGAAACATGACAATATGGGTGAGTGGCCCCAGGTGGGGAAGCTAAGCCATAGTGAAGTTTGTCTGTACTCTTCCCCTGGTTTGAAGGGCAAAAGTGTAAAATGCACTGTTATGAGTTGAATTGTGTCCCCCTCCTCCACCCCCAAATTCATATGCCAAAGTCTTAACCTCTAGTACCTCAGAATGTGACCTTATTTAGAAATAGAGTTGTTGCAGATGTAATTTGTTAAGATGAGGTCATCCTGGAGTAGGGTGGGCCCCTAATCCGATATGACTGGTGTCCTTATAAAAAAAGGTAAATTTGGAGGCAGACGTACACAGGCAGAATGCCATATGAAGATGAAGATAGAGATCCTACAAACCAAAGAACACCAGAGAATTGTCAGCAAACTACCAAAAGCTAAGGGAACTATATGGAATTGATTCTTCTTCACAGCCATCAGAAGGAATCATTTCTTTTTTTTTTTTATTTTTTTATTTCAGCTTATAATGGATTCTAATGGTACCTTGATCTTGGATGTCTACCCTCTGGAACTGTGAGATAATAAATTTCTGTTGATGGTTGGGCTCAGTGGCTCATGCCTGTAATCCCAGAACTTTGGGAGGCTGAGGTGGGGGGAATTGCTTGAGGCCAGGAGTTTTAGAACAGCCTGGGAAACACAAAGAGACCCCGTCTCTACAAAAAAATTAAACAAAAAGTTAGCCTGACATTGTGGTGCATGCCTGTAGTCCTAGCTTCCTACCTACTTGGGAGGCTGAGGCCAAAGGATTGCTTAAGCCCAGGAGTTTGAGGCTACAGTGAGCTATGACCTTGCCACTGCATTCCAGCCTGGGTAACAGAGGGAGGCCCTATCTCCAAACAAACAAGTAAATAAATAAATAACAAAGTTCTGTTGTTTAAGCCACTCAGTTTGTGGTACTTAGTTACAATAGCCCCAGCAAACGAGTACAAGCACTTAAGCTAGAC
The DNA here is from genome assembly GCA_028533085.1 of Varecia variegata. Taxonomy (NCBI): domain Eukaryota; kingdom Metazoa; phylum Chordata; class Mammalia; order Primates; family Lemuridae; genus Varecia; species Varecia variegata. The sequence continues at coordinate 48,248,260 of CM052437.1, forward strand.
TCTCTAGGTTTCTAGATACTGCAGGATTTTATGATTCTAATCTTTGTAAACTATTACAGGCTATCTTTGTTAGCTTTTACTGCAATAAGTGGTGCATTACTAACAACACCCAAACTCAGTAGCATAAGCCAAACATTCATTTTTCAGTCATGGATCTGTGGCTGTGACTCTGTTTAATGCTGCTGGGCTGTACTGGATTTGGTTCCAGCATATGGGAAAGATCCAGGTCTGCTCTCTGTGTCTCCACATTTTGCGACCAAGACTGAAGGAGCACTACTTCTGAGACACGTTCTCAAGTGGGAGGCAGGAGCTCAGAAGGTGAGGCCAAAATATGCCAGTGGTCACAGAGAGTATGTTCACTCACTTTCCATTGGCCAAAACGAGTCATATGACCAAGCCCAAAGTCAGCTGAGAAAGGGTGGAGTTAGCGGAGTTAGGAAAGTATACTCTTCTTACAGACAAGTGTAAACAAAGAATTATTAGCAAATATACAATCTACTCACAGACACTAAGCTTGAATGAAGCTTGTGTGGTTCTTTTTTACAAGACACATTTATACATTAATTAAATAATTGATCACATTTATAATAATCAAAATTTAGCAGAAGTCTTCTGAACAATCACTTTGCTTTTGTGTAGTGTGGGATAAGCTATTCCCTTTTCCTAAAATTCCCTCCCCACCTCTGTCTCCCCTTTTATTCTTTCAAAACCTGCTTTGCCTAGCATGGGCTTTGCATATATCAAGTAGTCAATAAGTGTTTGTTAAATTTTTTGTTGAATTTAACCTTTTCTTCTTGATGTGACTTTTAAAAAATACAGCCTTTCAAATGGCAGGCATATAAAAGAGTGACTGAATTGAATTTAGGACAGGAAAAAGAACATCTCTTTGAATATAGCTGTTGATGAAGACTCAGACGATTCCTGATTGAAGGGATTACAAACAAAAAATCAAAATACCATCCTACTGAAATTCTCTAGTATCTTTGAGAGTTAATAACTTAGCCCTAAATTCATTAATGTCTATCTTTTTTATTCAGTACATTTCTTTTGAGCGTAATTAATTCTTGCTACTTTTATTTGATGTCTTTTATAGGCATTAAAGAAAAGCTTAACACATTTTATTCTTTAACCAGAACTTCTAGGTGGTGAATTCCAGGCGTGTGTATAATGAAAGTATTCCTCAGGTTATTCTGATGTACAACTCTTATTAAAAATCATGCTTAGGCCGGGCACGGTGGCTCACGCCTGTAATCCTAGCACTCTGGGAGGCCAAGGCGGATGGATCACTCGAGGTCAGGAGTTCGAGACCAGCCTGAGCAAGAATGAGACCCTGTCTCTACTAAAAATAGAAAGAAATTATCTGGCCAACTAAAATATATATATATATATATATATATATATATATATATATATACAAAAAATTAGCCGGGCATGGTGGCGCATGCCTGTAGTCCCAGCTACTCGGGAGGCTGAGGCAGTAGGATCGCTTAAGCCCAGGAGTTTGAGGTTGCTGTGAGCTAGGCTGACGCCACGGCACTCACTCTAGCCCCGGCAACAAAGAGAGACTCTGTCTCAAAAAAAAAAAAAAATCATGCTTATAGAGGTAACAAAATAAACCCCCAGGAAGCCTCTTAGTCCTATAGGAAAGTGAAAGATGGTTTCTCTCACCCTTCTAGGTTCTTTGGCTGAGCTATGAATTAAATGGATATACCACAGATTAACAGGGGGAAAGGTATGCAAATTGATTAAGTGCACAGGGGTATCACATGAAGGAAAAATGAATACCCCCAAATCCATGAGATCTAGAAGCTCATATACCCTCTTCAAAGGGTAGAGAGGATGTGGACAACTTAGAGGAGAGTAAATGAGTTTTGGGAAAGACGAATCGGCCCTCAGAAGAATAGGTGACAGCCTGTGACAGAGTCTCTCTGGTGTCGACTCCCACTCTCTTCTGCTGTGACGTGAACCAATCTTCCCTGGTCCCTGAGGTCCCCGAGGTGGGGATTCATGACAGCTGAGCTCCCCCTGGAGGACGCATCTTCAGGCAGATAAGGGGAGTTTAGAGACAGCCGCTCCTTGCATTTGCTGTTCCCCAATGCCCTCAGCTTGAAGTAATCAGCAGACCAGAGTGGCATATTTGGGGATGGCATTTCCTGCGCTCAGGTAATAAAAGTTGTCTCTGAGCAGCGCTCTTCCTGATACACATACTTTTACTAATGTAGATTTCCTTTATAGATGTAAATTTCTTCAACGAAAGGGCAGCTTTTCAGAGTTACTCCTGTGTCTGCACTTTCTCAGAATAACCGGCTTGAAATATGCCAAAGAAGTATATTTGGGGTAGCATATTTGGTCTCCTACAGTCGTATTTTGGGATGATGTGTCCTGATCCCCAACAGGTCCCCAGAACAAACCTGTGGGTTGGGAGGCCACGTCCAGTCCCGTTTCTCATCCTAGTCTTCAAATCCCTGCTTCATTTAGCTCACTAAAACAGAAGGGCATAAGTTTCGAGTTCTAGAAACATGAGTTTGGATTCTGGCTCTGCCATTTACTACCTATGCGACTACGGGACATTACTCTCCCTTTCTCTCTCCTTTTTAAGTGTAAAATGGAGCTAGAGATAGGACCCCCCTTATGTTAATGGACAAAGACTCAAACTCTGTAAAACAATTTAAAGAGGTTTATTCTGAGCCGAATGTGTGTGTGTATGTGGCAGGCATGGAGCACATGGCCTCAAGAGGTCCTGAGAAAATGTGCCCCCCATAGCTGGGTTACAGTTTGGTTTTATACATTCATGGAGACAAAAATTACATGTAAGACCCTAAGTCAACATGTGGGGGGCATACATTGGTTTGGCCGAAAAAGGCAGGACATCTCAAAGGCAGGGGGCTTACAGGTGGGGTTAAATATTCTTTGATTTGTCATTGGTTAAAGAAATGAAGCTTTGTCTAAAGGTTTGGAATGTTTTAACCTAAGATAAGGATGTATGTTAATCAGAGACAAACCACCAGACATTTACCAAAACTCAAGTAATCTGTTAAATAAATTGATGGCCTACAGGTGTGGTTTAAGCTTTGTCTTCTATAGCCTTAGGCTTGTTAATGATTTACAAATAACATCTCCAAAAAGGGAGGGGGCATGATCAGGCCTGTCTCACATCCCTTCTTGTAGCCAGCAGCTCAGCTTTACGGTTTTCTGGGGTCCCCTTGGCCAAGAAGGTGTCCATTCAGTCAGCTGGGCAGCTTAAGATTTTATTTTAGTTCACACTCAGGAAGTTGTTGTAAGGATTAAATGGATGACATATGTACAGTGCTGGCACATGGCAGGTGCTAAATGAACATTTGCTCCTGTCCTTGGCAGGGAATGGCGTCTGGACCCCGAGAGCAACTGGATCCTGAAGGAAGAGAACTCTGCAGAAGAACCTGGATTCTCCCTGCTGGTAGTCAGTCATTTCCCCCGTATCCATAAACAACTTGTACACCTCAGGCAAAGCCACTGTGCGTGGTAAATTTTGACCATGCATGCTCCTGGCTTGATGAGAACCATTTAATGATGACTATTTTTAAGATCTGAAAAGTCTGTGGGACTGAGGGTGTGACACTGGATGATTAAGATTTCATAGGTTTGTTTGTTTGTTTGTTTTTTAATCCATTAACTACTCTTTACTGGAGCTTTTTCTGCTTATTACTCAAGCTGCTGAACTTTGAACTGGGTGTCATCCCTTTCCACAAAGGTTCCACTGAGCAGGCCTTGGTGCCTCATGAAAATGCTGGTCAGTCTGGCCATGCCCTGTAACCAAAACCCTTACCCCAGGCCCTGGACAGCATTTGGCATGTGTGATAGAACCTAAATGTTCACTTTCCTAGAATTAAGACTACAGTAGAGGAAATAACAACTGGCTTAACATGTTGCTAATTTCTTCTTTAGCTGAGAAGAGATACTTAAATATACTTGAATTGAGTTGAATGGAATTTGGCCCACAGCCAAAGGGCCCTAGCACCATTCCTATCTTCCTTGAGGCAATTACTATTACAGTTCATGGGAATGCAAATAAATTCAGCCCTCCATATTCATGAGTTCCTGCATATGGGGATTTGACCAACCTCAGATTGAAAATAGTCAGAGAAAAAGTTTGGTTGTATGTGTACTGAACATGTACAAACTTTTTTTCTTGTCATTATTCCTTAAACAATACAACTATTTATATAGCATTTACCTTGTATTAGGTATTATGAGTAATCTAGAGATTATTTAAAGTATGCAGGAGGATATGCAGAGATTATACGCAAATATTAATACTATCCCAATTTATATAAGGGACTTGAGCATCTGTAGATTTTGGAATCTGTGGGAATCCTGGAACCAACCTCCTATGGACACCAAGGGACAACTGTATTTATTGAAGACAGAAACCCTTCTTTTTCACAGGAGAAGCAGGACGATGAAGATGGTGGGTATGGTGTTTGGGAATAATTAGTTGCTAAAACAGCAGCAACATAATCAATAGTCTGGTCTAGAAGAGTTTAATAAAAGGTATCCCTAGACTTCTGTTTCTTCATGGCATAAGCTCAGTTTTAATTTTTTTTTTAATTTTTTAATGTTTATTTATTTAGTTTGAAACATAGTCTCACTCTGTTGCCTGGGCTAGAGTGCCATGGCATCAGCCTAGCTCACAGCAACCTCAAACTCCTGGGCTCAAGCAATCCTCTTGCCTCAGCCTCCTGAGTAGCTGGGACTACAGGCATGCGCCACCATGCCCGGCTAGTTTTAATTTTGAACAAACCAGTCTTTCAAATGATGTGAGATTCTGTAAAACTGAAAAGACTTCTGTTTAATCTGGTTTATTTACAATTTTAAAATTGAGATATAATCCACATAACAAAAAATTAATCACTTTAAAATAAATAATTCAGTGGCATTTAGTACATTCACAATGTTGTGCAACCACCAATTACATCAAGTTTCAAAATATTTTCATCATCCCAAAAGAAAACCCCGTGCCCACTAAACAGTGTCTTACTCATCTCAGGCTACTATAACAAAATACCATAGAGTGGGTGGCTTATATGACATTTATTTCTCACAGTTCTGGAAGTTGTGAAGTCCAAGATCAGGGTGCTGGTGTCATTGAATTCTTGCTGAAGGCCCTCTTCCTGGCTTGCAGATGGCTTCCTTCTTGCTGTAGGTGAGAAAAAATAATTTTCTCCTCTACCTTTCACGAATTCTTAGCTGGGACTCCCAACAGAAGTTTAATAATGTATATATACCTCCTGCATACTCGGAGCTGACCCAGAGTGATGAGTAAATCTCTAGAGTAGATCTCGAAGAGTTGCCTTAGACTTCAGACTTAAATACCACCGTTCTCTGAAATAAAGAAGGGTATGGGGAAAGGCCTGGTTAATAGGAGATGGCCCAAAAAAGCACCATCACAGCGGTGAGGTTTGTTACTCAGAGTTAAGTTGATGCCTTCTCCATTGATAAAGAGTCTCTAGTGGTTTAGTCATCCTCTTCCTGATGCAGCGAGGAAGATACCCTTACAAACGGAGATTTCCTTTATGGATGTAAATTTCTCTTACCAAAGGATAACTTTTCAGAACTTCTCTTGTGCCTGCAATTTCTCAAAATAACCAGTTTAAAATAATCCTTATGCCAAAGGTGCATTTTCTCGTCTCCTGCAGTCATATTTTAGGGTAGCCTGTCCTGAACCCCATCAGTGCTGTGTCCTCACACGGTGAAGAGAGAACAAACTCCAGTTTCTTCCTCCTCTCATAGGGACACCAATACCATCATGAGGGCCTGCTATAGACTGAATATTTCAGTTCCCCCAAAAATTCATATATGGAATATCTAATTCTCGATGTGGTGGAATTTGGAGTTGGGGCCTTTGGGAGGTAATCAGGCCATAAGGGTGGAGCCCTCATGAATGGGATTAGTGCCCTTATAAGAAGAGACATGAGAGATGATCTCTTTTTCTACTACATAAGGGCACCACAAGGAGAAAGCCATCTGCAAGCCAGGAAGAGGGCCTCACCCACCAGACACCGAGTCTGCTGGCACTTCTACCTTGGACTTTCCAACCTCCAGAACTGTGAGAAATAAATGTGTGTCATTTAAGCTACCCAGTCTAGGGTAATTTTTTGTAGCTGTCTTAGTGATTAAGACAGTGCACGACCCTCACGCCCTCATCTAAACCTCCAGCAATCACTCCCCATTCTCCCTTTCTCCCATTCCCTGACAGCCACCATTCTGCTTTTTTATCTGTATGGATTTACCTATTCTGGATATTTAATGAAAAAGGAATCATGCAATAGTGGCCTTTTGTGTCTGGCTTCTTTCACTTACAATGTTTTCAAGGTTTGTCCATTCTGTAGCATGTAGCAGCATTTTGTTTGTTTTTATTGCCAAATAATATTCCATTGTATGAATATACCACATTTTGTTTTATCCATTTATCATTAGTTGATGGACATTTTGATGTTTTTGGCCATTATGAATAATGTTGCTATGAACATTCATGTACAAATTTATGAGTGTACATATATTTTTAATTCTCTTGGGGGTATATAAATGTATAATAAATATATTATATATGTATATATAGGTATTCCTGGATCATATAACTCTATGTTTAACTTGTTGAGGAACTGCCAAACTGTTTTCCATAGTGGCTGCACCATTTTACATTCTCAACAGCAATGCATTATGAAGATTTTGATTTCTGCACATCCTCACCAACAGTTGTCATTGTCTGTTTTATTATTGTTATTCTTATTATTATAGCTATCCTAGTGTGTGTTGAACTGGTATCTCATTGATGACTAATGGTGTAAATCATTTCTAAATGTGCTTATTGGCCATTTGTATATCTTGGGAGAAATGTCTATTCAAATCAATTGTGCATTTTTAAATTGGATTATTTGTCATTTTGTTGTTGAAGAATTCTTTATGTATTTTGGATACTAGACCTTTATTAGATATATGATTTGCAAATGTTTTCTCCCATTCTGCGAGTTGTCTTTTCACTTTTTTGACAGTGTCCTTTGATGCACAAAGCTTTTATTTTGATAAAATCCAATGTATCTAATTTTTCTTTGATTTCTTGTGCTTTTGATGTCATATCTAAGAAAACACTGCCTAATACAAACTCACAAAGATTTACACCTATGTTTCCTTCTAGGATTTTTAAAGTTTTAGCTTTTACATTTAGATCTTTGACCCATTTTAAGTTAATTTTTATACATGATATGAAGAGTCCAACTTAATCCTTTTGTATGTGGATGTCTAGTTATCCTGGCATCATTTATTGAAAAGACTATTCTTCCTCATTGAATAGTCTTGGAACCCTTAACAAAAATCAATTGACCACAGGTGTAGGGTTTAGTTTTGAGCTATCCTTATGCCAATTTCACACAGTCTTGATTATGGTGGCTTTATAGTAAGTGTGGAAAGCAGCAAGTGTGTGTCCTCTAACTTTGTTCTCCTTTTCAAGATATGCAGAGTCCCTTGCATTTTATGTACTTTAGGATCAACTTATTCATTTCTGAAATAAGGCAGCTGGAATTTGATAAGAATCTCATTGAATCTATAAATTGCTTTGGGGAGTATTGTCATCTTAACAATACTAAGTCTTCCAATTATAAATGTGGGACGTCTTTCCCCTTACTTAGATCTTCTTTAATTTTTTTTCAACAATTTTTTATAGTTTTTGGTGTACATCTTACACAGCCTTGGTTAAATTTACTCCCAAGTATTTTATTCTTGTTGATGCTATTGTAAATGGCATTGTTTCTTAATTTAATTTTAGTATCGTTCCTTGCTAGTATATAGAAATTCAACTGATTTTTGTATATTGATTGTGTATACTGCAACTTTGCTGAGCTCACTTATTATCTCTAACAGGTTTTTCTGTGTGATTTCATAGAGTTTTCATAAGATCATGTCATCTGAAAATTAAGATAGATTTACTTCTTCCTTTCTAGTCTGGATGCATTTAATTTTTTAAATTTCCTAATTATTCTGGCTAGAGTCTCTACTGCTATGTTGAATAGAAGTGGTAAGACTTTCTAGTGCTATGTTGAGTGGAAGATATCTTTGTCTTGTTCCTGATCTTAGCATGAAAACTTTTAGTGTTTCACCATTAAATATGATCTAGCTTTGAGTATTTCATAAAGGTCCTTTAAAAGGTTGAGGAAGTTCTCTCCATTCCAAGTTTGTTGAGTGTTTTTATCATGAAAGAATGTTGGATTTTGTCAATTCTTTCTGCATCAATTGAGATGATCATGTGGTTTTTGCCCTTTATTCTATTAATGTGGTCACACATTATAAATGTATCAGCACATTTTATTGATTGATTTTCATATATTAAGTCACCATTCTTGGTATAAATCCCACTGGATTGTGGTGTAAAATCCTTTTTATGTGCTGCTGGATTCAGTTTGCTAGTATTTTGTTGAGGAGTTTTGCTATTATATTCATAAGGAATATTTGTCTATAGTTTTCTTGTGATATCTTCATCTTGCTTTTGTAACAGTGTAATATTGGCCTCACAGAACGAGTTAGGAAGTTTTTACTCTTCTTTCACATTTTTGCAAGGGTTTGAGAAGGATTGGTGTTCATTCTTTTTTAAAATTTTGGCAGAATTCATCAGTAAAGCCATCTGGCTCTGGGTTTTTCTTTGATGGAAGTTTTATTGATTACTAAATCAATCTCTATACTTGTATATCTATTCAAATGTTCTATTTCTTCTAGAGTCAGTTGTGGTAATTTGGGTGTTTCTAGGAATTTATTCATTTCATGTAAGTTATTTAATTTGTTGGACAAATTTTTCATAAATCCACTTATAATCCTTTTCTTTCTGTAAGGTCAGTGGTAATGTACCCTCTTTCATTCCTGATTTTAGTAATTTAAGTCTTCTCTCTTTTTTTCTTCATCAGTCTTGCTAAAGGTTTGTCAATGTTGTTGCTATTTTCAAATAATCAAATTTTTATTTCATTGATTCTCTGTATTATTTTTCTATTTTCTACTTTGTTTATCATCATTATAATCTTTATTTTTTTCTTGCTTAGAGTTTAGTTTGCACTTCTTTCCTAGTGTCTTAAGTTGAAAGGTTAAGATATTGATTTGAGATCTTTATTACTTTTTAATACAGGTTTTTTTCCACCATAAATTTCTAAGCACTGTTTTCACTACATCTAATAAATTTTTATATCTTGTATTTTTTGTTGTTGTTTAGTTTCTTGTGTTTTCTTTCAGCACTTTGAAAATGTCTTCCTACTGTCTTTTGGCCTCCATAGTTTCTGGTGAGAAATCAGCTGTTAATCTTATCAGTAGCCCTTGTACATAGGTCACTTCTCTGTTGTTGCTTTCAAGATTTTTTCTCTATCTTTGCCTTTCAACAGTTTGATTATAATGTGTCTGCATGTGTATCTCTTTGAGTTCATCCTACTTGGAGTTCACTGAGCTTCTTAGATGTAAATGTTTATTTTATTTTATTTTTTAGAATCAAATTTGAGAAGTTTATGACCATCATTTATTCAATTTTTTTTTCTATTCCTTCCTTTCACTTCTCTCCTCTAGAACTTAGGTTATGTATATGTTGGTGCTTGATAGTGCCTCATAGGTCTCTTAGGCTCTGTTTATTTTTCTTTATTTATTTTTACTTTTCTTCCTCAGACTGAATAATCTCAACTGAACATTTTTCAAGCTCGCTAATTTGTTTAGTTTCTCTTGAATGTGCTGTTGAAGCACTGTAGTGAATTTTTAATTTAAGTCCCAGAATATTCTCTATTTAATGAGACATTGTTCTTCTGATTTCTTTTAGCTCTTTGAACATATTTTAAATAGCTGATTAAAAAATCTTAGTCTAGTAAGTACAATGTCTGGAAATCCTCATGGATAGTTTCTATTGATTGCTTTATTTCCCCTGTGTATGGAACACAATTTCTTATTTCTTTGCATGCCTTGTAATTTTTTGTTGAAAAGTGCATATTTTGGATATAATGTGGCAACTCTGGAAATCAGATTATCTTCTCTCCTGAGGATTTGTTTTTGCTGCTTGCTGCAATTTTGGTCTTTGTTTTTATTTTTTAGTGACTTTTCTGAACTAATTCTGTAAAGTCTGTTTTCTTTGTCATATATGGCAACTAAAGTTTCTGTTCTGTTAGCTTAGTAGTCACCTAATGATTAGACAGAGATTTCCTTAAACACCTGAAATCAAAAATTCTTCCTTTCCTTGCCATGGGACTCTATGTGTGTTTTGAGGCATGCCTTCAACACTTGGCCTAACCACTTACAACATTACCTTGGGCTTCACTTTCTTCTTGTGCAGAGTCTCATGGCCCATAAGAATTAGGCATGTAGAACCTTTTCAGATCTTTCCTGAGCATGTGCACAGCTCTGAGCAAGCATTTGTATTTCTAGAGTCCCAGGAATATGTAGGGGGGTTTCAAATCTCCTCATTTCCGAGTCTATCTTTTCAAGTTTTGTGGTTAGTCTATTGTTTTCCCAATTTTTATTCATTGCCTCAGTTGGCAATAGCAAACATTTGCCTATAAATGTTTTTTGACAAATGCTTCCATGGGTAGATGCTTTAGCAGCAACAGAGAAGTGACCTATGTACAAGGGCTACTCATAAGATTAACAACTGATTTCTCACCAGAAACTATGGAGGCCAAAAGGAAGTGGGAAGACATATTCAAAGTGCTGAAAGAAAAAAAGAAACTGAACAAGAAAAAAATACAATCTATAAAAATTTATTGGATGCAGTGAAAACCGTGCTTAGAGGAAAATTTAATATTGAGTCAAGTAAGATAAAGGTAAGCCTTTCAAGCAGTCTTCCAGAGAGCCACCAAATAGGTTAAATAACACAATTTGTGTGTGTGCGTGTGTGTGTGTGTGTGTGTGAATGAGGCCCATTCTGCTCCCACTGGTACTGGGAATATGGGCTATTATTTTCAAGGTTGCTCCTGATCTGAGGGGCAGGGCTTGTACTAGGGTAAATTGAAACATCACAAACTTCATTGTTCTTACATAATTTTCCTTGAATAAGTGCTCCTTATGTTACTGTGTCTTTGGTTAATTTCCAGAATTCCAAAAAGTTCTGGTAGTTTCTGACAGTTTTTTTTATTGCTTTCAGGAAGGAGTAAAACTTCAGAGTTCCCCTACTCTGCCATTTTTGCTGATATCTTATTTACCCTTGAATAACCATACCCACACTGGACATTTGAAGATGTTCTTCAGTATTTCAGGCAATTGCATATCCATTTTCTCATTTTATTCTTATAATAAACTTTGGAGCTGAGAAGTAAATATCCCTTTTATGGAAGAGGAATTTAAGATGTCCTGCAGGCTGTTACTCTATCTTCTGTGTGCCCCAGCTCCTCTGTAATCACATTAATTGTGATTAATCTATTTTTATAGCTAGACCATAAACTCCAAGACTGAATGGATAATGTTACTTGTGTCCTTCAATCCAAGCACTTAGCATAGCTCTTAGAGCGAAGTTCATGTTTTTAGAATTTAAAAAATGAATAAAGAATTAAGTTTAACATTTAAGATCTCTTTTCTGATGAAAGAATTCGTGGACCCCTACGATGTCAGAGCTGGAAGCATCCTCAAGGGCTGCATGGGAGGGGAATGGATGGCATAGGACTTAGCTTCCTACACCAAGGCTTCAATAAAACCAGTTCCCCATTAATGACCCCTCCCCCAATGTTCATATTAATTGAGCTCCTGCTATGTGTCAGGCCTGGTAATAGGAGCTATAAACATAGAAATTAATGAAGTCTTTGTCATGGAATTTATATTCATGAGACAGAGAATAAACAAATGACAAGCATATCATTTCGAGTGGAAGTAAATGCTAAGAAAAAACAAAAATGAAGCAGAACAAGGTAGGAGGGCACTGGGAGAAAGAAAATTATTTTAGACAGGGTTACCAGAGATGTCCCCTCTGAGATGACATTTAATCAAAGATATGAATGAAGTGAAGGTCAGGCCATTTGAGGATATAGGCGGAAATGTTCCAAGCAGAGGGAGCAGCAAGTGCCAAGACTCTGAGTTGATCATGATTCAGGAGGAATGACAAGACCACAGTGGCAGGAGGGGATGAGCAAGGGGCCTGGGAGAGAGCGGTGGAGATCCACAGCATGGGGCCAGACAGTGCTTTGCAGATCAGTGGGGCCACGTTAGATTTGCCTTGAACAAATGGCTCTATGGCTAAAAAAGCACTTGAAAAACACTTACTTTATATTAAAATTTATAATTATATATTTACTTGCTTCTTCCAGACTTCTTTTCTTCTTTTCCTTTTCTATCTTTCCTTCCTTTTTCTCCCCTTATTCCTTCCTCCTTTCCCTTCCTTGTCTTCCTTCCTTCCTTCCCTCCTTCCTTCCTTTTCTTTCCTTTCTTACTTTTCTTTCTGTTTGTCTTCCCTACCAACAGAGTCTGGACCATGTCTTCTTTACCTGTGATTAACAGCACCTGGCACATGGATGGTTCTCAGATGGTATTTTTGTTTTTGAATGAGTGAGAAAATTGAGACCCAGAAAGGTAAAGTAGCATTTTCAAGGTTACACAGATAGTTAGTGGCAGAGCCAGAGCCAGAGCCAGAGCCAAATCTATTTTCAGTTCATTTTCTGCTGTTTTACCACATCAGTAGCACAGAATCAAAAACAGACTCAAAGAATTTTACAATTAGTGTGTGTGGCTTGTTGTTTCCTGTTACTGACTGCAAGTATAATCCAGTCACACAATCACAGAGCTAAGACATTAGCAGAAGAGCACCTATTATTCCATTGAGTGAAAGTGAAAGGTTTCATGGTGACAGCATCAAAGATACACTGTGTTGTAAAGAACCAAAGGGTGTGATGGGGGAGCGTGGAGGGGATGGACAATTGGTACAGTGTCTTGTGTCAGGGAAGGATGGTTTGGTTGCAACCTTTCGTTAATGAGGAGAAGAGAGATAAGGGGAAAATATTGTCTAGAAATTGGTAAGTTTTCAAAGTAGAAAATGCCACATTTTCTATTTTGCAGATCCAGAAGCCAGAAAGCAGACAGAATCAGAAAACACACCATTTAGAATGATCCACAGTGATCTGGAGAACTGTGATTGGCCAAGACTTGAAGCATCTCTTCTAGCTGTAGCCTGGGAGGTCATCAGTGTCTCCACACAATGTACAGCAAATTCAGGCAGATCCAGGGCTTGAAATGGATGTGGAAAGCAAGGCCACGTGTACTGAGATTGAGGGTGTTCCCACCTACCCCAAGCTCCGAGTCAATCCCCATTGCAAATCCAGAAACCACCCAAGATGAAGAGAGAGCAAGTTGTTATAGCAGGTAGGGCAAGCCAGAGACCCCAAAGGAAAGTCCCCAAGTCAGTGAGTAGTCTGGCCAGGAGACGGCAGTTGTCAGTCAAGCCAGCCTAGGTCTTCCTCTATGACTAATGCTCCTACCAGCACAGCTGCAGTAGAAATAGCTTGTGCTACTGCTACATGTCAACAAGAGAGGAGGCAACTGTGGAGTGGATGGAGTGGTTGGAAGTAGGCATTCTTGTCCAGAGCTCTAGTGCAGCAGCCTCTAACACTGATGGCAGCATCCACACGAACTCTGTGGGTGGAACACCAGGCACTCAGTGCACAGAGGCTGCTGCTGCCCTGCAGCAGAACATCCTGAAGATTACAGAACAGACAGAAATTGTACAAGCAGCCCAGATGATGACGTTGACAGGTACTTGAAGCTTGCCAACAGTGCAGGCAAGTAGCAAGCCAGCCATATCAAACAAGTCTTTGACAGGAAGAACCAGGAATCTGCCCAAACCATCTTTCAAGTACAAAAGAGGCTTGAGCACTACCACCAGAAGTTTCGGGAGGTGAAGCGGAATGGGATTCTGTCACAACCAAAGGACATCTTCAGGGACATGCACCAGAGTCTAAAGGATGAGGGAGAGAAGGTGACCAGTTCCAGTGAGAGTGTGGTCAACAGTGCCAAAGGTGGGCTATCTGGCTTCTCCTAGGCCACTCATTCAGTGGTGAAAGCCCAGAGAGATCACCTCATTGATCTGGAATAAATTTGGCGATATAGAAGACATCTCTAACCTGATGTCACAAGGAATCATCTAACTTTAAGTCTGCAAAGGACCTTAGAGATTATGCCAACGCTGACTCCCAGAGAAGGTGAGCAAATTGCACACCATCACACAGATCACAGCAAGGTAGAAACGTGCACCCAGTTCTCCGGGCTTCCAGCCCCATTCTGGACCCTCTTCACCCAACTGAACGTAGAATGGTGGAGTGTAAAACTGGATGTAAATAACCATCAACTGGCATTCTGAATTGATAAAGCAAAGACTTTAAAGGTCAAGGACTGATCCAATGGACCACTGCTAGAGCTCAGTATGCCTTTGTGCAAACCAGAAAAAGATGCCCCTTCCCCTGAGTGGACTCAGGGCACAGAAAGGCTATCAGCTTGGCACAAGGCATGTGGGGGCTGAGATTTTATATGTATGTGTATATATATATATATATATATGGTATATACTTATATTAAACAAAAACATACCTCCTGTTCTGCAGTTTGCTCTCCTTGTTTATCAATGTGACATATTTTCTATGCCATTACATATATAATTGAGGTACTTCTTCCTTTTTAGTCGCTGAATTGTGTTCCATTGTTTGGATATGCCACAATTTCTTATCAAGTATATTAATACTTTTATATAAAATCTCCCTGATTTGTTCACTTCATTAGACTGGAATACAAAATAAGGTCACATCCCTTTTACTGTTCACAGTAAATGCTACTGAGTCTATAAATCAACCCTTTATGAGAATTTGTTTCTTGTTTTTACAATATCCTCCCAGGGGAAAAAAAAAACAGGATTCTCCAAGACATTTCTGTATGCCACGCCCTATTCTGGTTGCTTTTGTGTAGCTAAGGGAGTCAGAACTCAGATGCAACCCCTTGAGGCTGGAGGACTTCACCTCTGCTACATGACCTGGTTCCTCCAGGATGTGTAGCTGGGCTCTGTGGCTGTCTCTGCTTAAACCATGAAACCCAGAGATGCTCACCAGAAGCCTCTCTTCTCTACTGTTTTCTCTAACACCAGAATGCATTTTTTCTCTGTATCTTGTGCAAAGGGCCAGTTCTGGCTGCTTTTCTGGCTAGAGGTGGAACTGAGGCTGCTGCCTAGAACCTGGGGCTCCAACACACTGCCAAGGCTCTTCTCAGTCAGGAAAGAGAAGGAAAGTCTGGCCATCAACCATCTCTCCTCCTAAGGCCAGGGCAGTTCACTTCCACCACTGTTTCTTCCATACAGCCTCTCCCACATAGCCCAAAAGCTTTCCTCCTGCAGACCCAAGGCCACCCATTTCCTACATGACCACTGTCTTGTCCTTGTGGGTTTCCACAGACAATATCCCCAGCTTGGATGGGGATATCCCTGAGCTTGGAATGTTCCCAAGGCATGGATTGTTTCATATTCTACCTGATTTCTTTGATATATATACACAGAGAGTATTCTAACAACCATATACACTGTTGGAATGTTCAACAAATGCTCTAGCACAGAGGTGGGTATATTGAACATTTGTGATTTATAGTGTATCCTCTGGATTGGTTAAAATTTACTTTAACATATGCCAATATCCCATTAATGAATTCTGTATAAGATTATTTTAAGACATTCTGTATTTAGGAAAATAGCTATACCAAACTATTAATAGTAGAATTAGGGATAATAGTAAATCTGAGAATTTTTGTTTTCTGTACTTTGTATGGTGGGTTTTTTTTTTTTTTTGAATACACATTACTTTTGCAACCACAGACAAAACTTAAAGACATTGAAAATACATACTTCATGTGCTATGCCTAAACGTTATACATATGTGTACATATCCTTGTTCCTGAAGATAGTATTTGATGCGGAGAGAGAGAAAGAGAGAGAGAGGGAGAGGGCTCAGGTGAGCAGGAGCTCTGGACACACCTGAGCTTGGATGGTGATGTCATCAACAGGGAAAAAACTGTTGAAAAGGCCAAGGAGACAAAGACAAGGTGCTTCCATACAAAGTGGAATACTGTCTTAGCAACTTCAACTCTTTCTTACTAAGTGGTGGCTTCCATTCTACTTCAGCTACTTTACAGAAAGTCTTAGTCTTTTTGTCTCAATACTCCCAGTCCTCTAATTTTCCCAGTGCACTTAATTACTAGTTAATTAACATCGCAAGTGGTTTCGTTAGGTCAACTGTACTGCTATAACCTAGCTTTTGGCTTTGCCATGTGTCACTTCCTGCCCCATCCCCCCAGCATGCACACACACACACACACACACACACACACACACAACTTGAAAACAACCTGAATATTCTAACTTATTCAATAAGCCATGCAAAAGATTAATTACACATTTTAAACTAAAATTTCCTAGGTGTAATTTGAGTTCAACCTTCCCCTGTGCATTTCTCTTTACAAGTGCAGTTGGTCAGCACAGAACTCTGACACTTTACTTAGCGTGATGTCATCTTCTTGGCCTGCTGCCTCTGGCTGTTCTCCTGGCAGCAGCTCAAACAAATATCAGGCAGACCTAAAATCAGGAGAGGGGAAAATGGTTCTGTGGAATCAACTGAATCAACCTATATTTATTACAATGCAATTCTGGGCAGAATGCAGTAAAGGCTGAAGAATCTGAGAAAGCTCCAGATGCTTACAAAGTTACAGTGTTTATTTGAATTCTTAAATTAGGTTACTAATCCAATTTGCAGTTTTACAGTTTATGTTCCTTGCTAATTTGATAGACAATGGTATTTTTTTTAGATGGGATTTCTTTGATTACTGGTGAGGATGAGCATTTTAAAATGCATTTTTATTGTTATTTGTATTTCTTTTTTGTTAATTGGCTATTTGTGTATTTTTCCCATTATCTTTTGAGATACTAGTTTTTTTTCCTTTTTAAAATGTAACAGTACTTCATATTAAGGATCTTGACCTTTTGTTTGCTATATTCATCATAAACATTTTTCCTGGTTTAAAATTTATCTTTTAGTTTTGTTAATGATTTTTTCTGACTTCCAAATGTTTAAATATGTTTAAATTTTAATCCAAAAATATCTATCAATCTTTTTCTTTGGAATATCATCTATTGCTTTTTTTGTTAGCATAGTAAAGCCTCCACCACTATGAAATCAGATAAACTTTTATCAATGTTTTCTTTCAGTTTTTAACTTTTTGCATTTAATTCTTTAATCCTTCCATATAGTATTTTGGAATATATTGTGAGATAAAAATCTAAATAAATGATTTTCCCTAATAGTTGAGTCTTCTATTCATCGTTATTGATTACTTCACCCTTTTCTCATTTATGAATTTTAAAGCATTACAAAAATAGTATAGGCTCATTTTTAAAATCAGAAAATGCAGATAATTGAAAGGAAGGGGAAAACACTTGCATTTTCTTTCCACTCTGAATTGAATGTTAGTAGTTTGCTTTGTCTCTCCAGACATTTCCTTCTACGGATGTACGTATATATCCATATCCTCCAAATCATATTGCAAGATGAGTTTGCAGCCTGATGTTTTCCATCCAGTTATATATCTTAACTCTCTTTCCAAGTAGTCAATATACTTCTACAGCACCATGTCCTATTCAACTTTCCCTTGAAATATGCTGTACTTCCGGAAAAGTGCACATTTCATCAGTAAACAGCCAGATGAATTTTTACTAATTGAACATATCCTTGTCACAAGCCACCAAGAAATGGAATATTACTAGCACCCCAAAGGTCCTGTAAATGGCTCTTTCCAGTTGTCTTCCTCCCCCAAGAGTAGCCACTATTTTTCTATCCTGATGTCTGACAACATAGATTCATTTCACAGCACCATTTTTGAAGCTATAGAGTATTCCATCATACATATATGTTTCATAATATACTTAGTTTAGGTTAAATTGTGTTCCATCAAAAGGTATATTGAAATCCTAACCCCTAGTACCTGTGAATTTGGAAATTGGGTGTTTGCAGATATATTCAGGTTAAGATGAGATCTTTAGAGGGGGTCCTAATCCAATATGACTAGTGTCTTTGTAAGAGGAAAAAGCCATAGGACAACAGACACACAGGGAGAGCACCATGTGGCAACAGAGGCAGCGACTGGAATAATACAACTGCAAACCAAAGAACGCCACTCACTTATTGGCCACCAGCAGAAGGTAGAAAGAGACAAGGAAGGATTCTATCCGGAGTTGCAGAGGGAGCGTGCCTTTGTGGATACCTTGATTTTAGACTTTAGCTTCCAGAACTATGAAAAAATAAATTTTTGTTCTTTTAAGGCCACCCAGTTGTTATGGCAGCCCTGGGAAACTAATATAATACATAACCCAATTTTGAATTATTTTGGGTTTTCCTTTTTTGTTATATATGAATATTTCTTTAAGTTTTTTCCTTAGAAGAAACTATAAATGTGGACTATCTGTATCAAAGAATAATAGTAACAGTAGGAAATATTATTAATAAGACAATAGATATGAATCACCAAATTGCTATCTTTAAGTGTTATACTCTGTGATGTAGGTGCTGTATTTGTGATGCATTCTCATGTAACTCCAGTTTCACCAGGATTTCCTAGCCTGTGGATACCATGGGTCACATAAAGAGATAACTGACCCCTGCCTCCATCTACACAGTGCAGAAATTCCTAGCCCCTTCTCTCTGGGAGGGAGTCTGAGAGGCTTATTTTCAGGTTTTAAATAATCCATTCTTCCCCTCTTGTCCAACCCCTTAACACATCCTCCTATAAAGAACTTTTGGGCACCTGCCTGCACTACTTTCCCTAAGATTGCACCAAGTCTGTGGAAACATCCACCTCCCACCTTCAGAAGCTGTGACTGCAAAGTGCCAGGGCACTGTGGCATTTCATGTGGCCATAACTGCACGGAAACCAGGTCAAGTTTCTCTAACAAGGAGAGAAGTGCTGTGTCTTCTTCTCTCCCAGAGTCCCACTTCCTGTAGCCCTGTCGCCATGGGGCTTAAGTCAGAAAGACCAGAATCTGAGGCAGGTACTAGGTATGGGCTCTGCCTTTCACCTGTCCTTTCCACTTTCCCCATGTAAAATATTCCAGAATTGCATTTCCATTGAGTTATAAGACTTCACACCCCGGCACATCCAGATCTCAACAGTGGGTACATCTCATCCTCCAACTATCTTCTCATTGTCTTCTTCAACTTTCATAGTCTTTTGACATTAAAAGGGAAAATTTCTTCTTTCTGCTCCTTTTTCAAAAAATTCTTGTATGCTATTACCTGTTTATTCTTCCAGATACATACATGAATAGTTTTGCCACCCTTTAAAATAATCCCATTAAGAATTTACTTGGGGCGGAATTAAGCCTATGAAATTAACGAAAGAGTTAACATTTTTCAGGTGTTCGGGCTTCTGTCGGGAATGGGGGCATGGCCCTGCACCTATCTGAGTCGTCCTTCACACCTTCTCCAGTGGGATTTGGGGAAGGGGAGAACAGTCTAGCTGCTCTGCTGAGGGGGCTCTGGAAGGTCGGTCAGGCGTTGCTGGCTCAAGTGGTGGAGAGGTGTTTGGAAAAGGAGGAAGGGTGGTTCTCAGCCAGCTCTGACATCTTCCAGGAATCCTTGATTTTTTTTTTCATGGCACTAGATGAAAGTGTGTGCTGAGAAAACAAATCTGATGAAAGCAGAAAATAAGCTGATTTAGTAAACTTGTCAGACAGGAGAAATTGTGGCTGGACCTTGGAGCCAAGGATCATGGAAAGAAGGACAAATTGAGGACAGGTAGATGTGCACTGTGAGTGTGGTCTGCCAGAGAATCAGACAGAGGGCTGGGCTGTAAGTCAGAAGACTAGGATTCTTATATGAGCTCTGAAATTGGCTGGTACATTGGGCTGGTAGCTTTCCCTTGTGAGCATCTGTTAGCTCCTTTCTCAACGTGAGTGCTCACTGAATGACCTCTAAGGCTCTCCTTGAGCTGGGTTTCTATGTGGCATTAGAGTTTCACAGGAGATGCATGGCTGAGAAAAAAAAACCCTAAGATGTTAAAAAAAAGCTTCTATGTCTAAACCCAAGGGACATAATTATAGGATAAAATGATGAAGAAATAAGAATTCAAAGGGCCTTTGGGATGATTCCTGTGAGTGGACTAGGAAAGAAAAAAAATTTAAAGTAGCAGATATTATTTAGAGTACTGGACATCTCCAAAGGAAGTATTTCCCAAGCAGGTTCTTTCAACCCTGATGGCCAAGACTCCCTGGGATGGCACATTCTCTGACAGCATCAATCTCTGTGGGCAAGATGGGGCAGGGCACCTCTGACCCTTGTGTGGGAGGCAAAATTTCTGGGCTCTTGGAATCCTTAGGGCAACAAATTTGGGAGAAAAAAATCAACGGAGCTCTAGATTTTGTTTTTAATTCTTTTCCTTTCTTCACTTTTTTTTTTTTTAAAAAAAAAAACCTTTTTGAGTTCCAGATTTTGCCTTAAGCCAAGTTAGCCCTGGTTTAACTCTGTTACAGAGATAGACTATTAAAATTCCACTTAGATGGACTCCTCACAGAGCCTCAGATGGATGTCTGCTTCTCGGCTGGAGAGGTCGGGGGTGGGGGGGGAGCAGCAAATGGCATACAGGCACCCAGACCCTTCAGAGGAGTCTCCAGCAGGACCTGCAGTGCATGGAGCCTACCAGATGACAGCTACTTCCATTATTGCATTTCCAAAAGAAGGGCCTAGGCCCACAAATTGCCCCAATTATACCCTCAAGAAGTTACCACCACCTCCCTACTCTAAATGTGAAAAACGTCTTCATTGTGGCTAACCTCATTGTTAGTCTCAACTACCATATCCTGCCAGGGCTTTGAAGGGGAAAAGGAAAATTCTAAGTCCTGTGTGGTAGCCAGAAGATGGCCTCCCCATTAGTCCCCAGTGATCCCTGCCTCTTGGTGGTACTCTCACACTGTTGTGCTTCCCCTTCCACATTGTACTAGGGCCTGTTTTGTGATGAATAGCACATAGCAGAAGAAGAGGAGGTTAGCTGCCATGTTGGGAAGGCACTCAGGAAGCTTATAGCCATGCCCACGTGATGAGGAACTGAAGTCCTCAGTGAAAAACAGGCCTGCCCACAACCTCACAGGTGAGCTTTGAGGTGCATCCTCCCTCAGTTGAGAATTCAGAAGAGACTGCAGCCCTGGCTGACAGCTTGACTTCAATCTCATGACAGATCCTAGATGAGGCTAGAATCATACAACTCAACCACTCCCAGATTCTTGCCCCTCAGAATCTGTGAGATAATTTGTTTTACGATGCTATGTTTTGGGGTAAGCTCTTGGGTTTTCTTTTTTTTTTTTTTGAGACAGAGTCTCGCTCTGTCACCTGGGTTAGAGTGCTGTGGGGTCAGCTTAGCTCAAAGCAACCTCAGTCTCCTGACCTCAAGCAATCCTCCTGCCTCAGCCTCCCGAGTAGCTGGGACTATAGGCATGCACCACCATGTCTGGCTAAGTTTTTCTATTTTTAGTAGAGACCAAGTCTCACTCTTGCTCAGGCTGGTCTCAAACTCCTTACCTCAAGTGATCCTCCCGCCTTGGCCTCCCAGAGTGCTAGGATTATAGGAGTAAGCCACCATGCCGGGACTGATTTGGGGTAATTTCTTATGCAGCATTAGATAATTAATGCATTCTTTGTTTTGTTTTTGAGTTTTGAGTAGAGATAAATATAGTCAAGAAGACATAGGCCACAGGGAATGACAATTCAACATCTGTCTATCTTGTGCCAATCTCTATTCTAGGCCCCTAGATTCCCAAAGTCATTTGATGATAAGAATCACCTGGTGTGCTAGTTAAACATATAGATTTCTAGACCCCTTCCCTTAGTTTGAAGTAGGATCCAGGATTCAGCAGGTTCAACTAATACTCCAGATAATAAAATGAGTAAGACATAACCCCTTCTCAGGGAACAGTGCAAGACTGAAAGCAATTTGGTGCACAGAAGTGCATTTAAAGAGAGGTACCAACAGGTAGAGAAGACATGAAAATCACTGGGGGAATTAAGGAATGCTTCTTGGAAGAAATGGTACGTGAGCAAGTTCTCAAAGGTTGATTAGAATCTCACGGAGCAAGATAGGGAAAGAATCTGAGTGATGGTAATAGCTGGCACTTCTCAGGTAACTGCTAAGTGCCAGGCATTGTGCTAAGCACTTTATTTGCTTTGTTTTATTTAATCCTCACAACAATATTATGAAGTAGAAGCTATTGTTGTCCCCAATTTACAAATGAGGAAAGCTAGGTTTTGGTGACTATGCTGTCCAAGCTCATACAGCTCATGCGTGCAGAACTGGGTAGAAAGGAGGCAGCTGACTCCATCTCCCACGCTATTTGCCACTACCCTGTTCCATCTCTGAGGGGACATGAGACTCAGAGATGTGAAAGTGCTATGACATTTTTTCAAATGACAGGAGTTTTGGACAAATGACAGGAGAAAGTGACCATGGAGGAATATGGGCCAGAGGAAGATACTGCATGAAGTGTTGGAACCTGGCAGTGGTTTCCCAGTGCCAAACTCATTTGTTTTGTAAATGAAGAAAAAGAGCCCCAGAGAGGTTATATGATTTGCCTAAAGTCACATAGCCTAATAGTGGCAAAATGTACTAAAAGTCTAAATCTCAGGCAGCACCCTTTCCATTAAGGACAATTGGAGATTGTCCAATATCAGATAAGCCTTGGTGGATACCTTGCTAAGGAGATCTGAGCTATTCCATAGGAGAGATATACAGTTATGTGCTGCATAATGACATTTTGATCAAAGATGGACCACATATACGATTATGGTCCTATAATATTATAATACCATATTTTTACTGTACCTTTTCTATATTCATATATGCAAATACTTACCATTGTGTTACAATTACCTGTAACATGCTGTACAGGTTTGTAGCCTGGGAGCAATGGACTATACCATATAGCCTAGGTGTGTAGTAGTCTATACCATCTAGCTTTGTGTAAGTATACTCTATGATATTTGCACAAAAAATTGCTTAATAATGCATTTCTCAGAATGTGTCCCTGTCATTAAGTGATGCATGACTGTATATGTAAAAGATGCATAACTTGAAATTTATCATTTTAACCATTTTAAATGTACAATTCAGTGGCTTAGTGTATTCACAATGTTGTGCAACTATCACCTATTATTTTCTCCAGTTAATAATGTAAAAAAGACTGCACTGACATGGTTAAATAATTCCCAGGACCCTCAGTTCTTAGGGATGAACTAAAGGGCTAGGGTCACCACTTGCAAAAGTGTCTTGAACTTAATGGTGCTCATGTTGAAAAATAAAATTTATATTATAAATTTTTATCTTTTAATTCCATTTTTCCATTGACTTTTTGAAGCCCTCTAGAGTGTGTGTGTATGTGTGTGTGTGTGTGTGTGTGTGTACACACCACATCTTGTTTATTCATTCACCCATTGATGGACATTTGGTCTGTTTCTGTGTTTTAGCTATTGGGAATAAGTCTACTACGAACATGGATGTACAAACATGTCTTTGCGACCCTACTTTCAATTTGGGGTATATACCCTGAAGTGGAAATGCTACTTCATATGGTACTTTTATTTATTATTTTTTTGAGAAAACACCATACTGTTTTCCACAGTGGCCGCATCATTATACTTTCTTACTAACAGTGCACAAGGGTTCTAATTTCTCCACGTTTTCACCAACACTTGTTATACTTCATTTCTTCTTACGGTTGAACAATAGTCTATTGCATGTATATATCATATGTATTTTGTTTATCCATTCATCAATGGATAGACGTTTGGGTTGTTTCTGCCTTTTGGCTATCGTAAATAATGCTGCTATGAACATTGGTGTACACGTGTCCCTGCTTTCAATTTTTGGAGGGTTTATATACCTTGGAGTGAGATTGTTGAGCCCTATGCTAATTCCATGTTTCACCTTCTGAGGAATCTCCAGGCTTCTGCAGGAGGAGTGTGCTCTGTAAGTCAGCTCCGGCCACCCAGCCTTCTGAACAGATACCCTTGGGCGGGGAGCCCTTCCTCTGTCCAGTGTGCTTGCCCTCCCTCCCGCCGCCCTCTGCTCACCAGAAAGCAGTTCTCTGAGCCTCTTTCACGCAGAGGTGCAGGCAGCTGACAAGGAAGATGGCCCTGGTGTCCAGCTGGGTCGCCCGCGGGGACGAGGTGTGGGCGGGTCCCAGCGCGTCCCGGGAGGGCGGTGCTGTGGGCAGCAGGGCAGGTCCCTCGGAGGCTCATCGCTGAGCTGGGCCGTGTCCGCCCACTCCGGCGGCGGCGCGGGCTGGCAAGGTGAACCGCCGCGGGGTCCCCGTGCCCTAGGGCGGGCACAGCGTGCCGCTTGGGTACCGCCAGCGCTGGGGGCCGCAGAGCCCTGCTCAGAGCGCGAGCGCCCTCGTTCCCGCCCGAGGCGGCGGTTCCAGAGCCTGAGCCGGGAGAGCACGCTGCCCGCCTGGCTCCCTCCCGCGTGTTCTGGCCGCCAGCTGCCACCTCGGCGCCCCCGACGCTCCGGCCCTGGGGATCCCCAGATTCCCCAGCCGCGCGCGGCCCCGGGCGCCCCCGACGTGCCCCTGTTTCGAGCCCAGACCCTGCGCCCCCGGCCCGAGCACACCTCCCCGAGCCCTGGGCGCCCCACTGCCACCAGAGGCAGGGACAGCGAGTCCCGGGCGGGCAGGGGCTGCGGGTGGCCTCGCCGCGGAGCCGCAACTCTCGGGATCTGCCGCGGCAGCGCGAGCGTAACTCCCGCCAGAGCCGGGAAACAGCCCCAAGCAGAGAGCCAGGACCAGTCCTCCGCCTGCGGGCTTCTGCAGAAAACGTCTCGGACCCTGGCCGGGGAATAAAGAAACCCGGACCTCGTCCGCTGGGCGCCGGGATGCCGCAGGTACTGAGCGCGCCTCCCGGGGTGCTCCTAGGACCCCGCGCTGCGCCGGCGGCCGCGGGGTGCCCGGGATCTTCAGTGGGGAGGGAGCTTTCCAGGGGATTCGACTCATTTCTTCAGGGCGCCAGGCTACCTCTCCTCTGTCCTTAGGCGTAGCCGCCCGGGCTCCCAGGAAAGTTGGGAGCAGCAAAAGGCTTATCAGCAGGGCTGTGAGAGTGGCTTCTAGGACTGAGAGGACACCGGGTGGGGGTGCGAGTGGGGTTCCTCCCTGGGGTAAGAATAAAGAAAAGACCACTGGACAATTTCTCACCAAATCCTTAATCTCGTAATGCTCTCCCCCAGAATTTTCTGTTATTCTTTATTTTAAAAATCTACTTTGAGGCTGCAGGTAGCATGCCTGTAGGAGTACCCCTTCAGAGGTGGCATGCATCTGTGACACACAGGCCCAGGCCCTGCAAGGAGTGAGGCCTGTCCCGTGGGGAGACCAAGCCTGACCCCTCTGGCCTTTCAGCTCTGGGTTCTGCTTCTCCCCACTGACAGGGTCAGAGGACAGGGGCTGAGCAGGACGGAACTTAGACCTCAGAGGAAGGAAAAAATCGGGGAGAGGAGTTAGGAGAGGGAGGCAGCATTGGAGCTGAGTCTCACTGGGGTGCAGAGGGACTTTAACCCTGGGCCCTCAAAGACACGCTCCAGATGTCTTGCCTTTGAGGGGAGTGGGCAGCAGGCTTCCCTGGGGCATCTGGGCGTCTTCCCCACCGTTGCCTTTCCCGGGAAGCTCAGATCTGTCATTCTTCTTTTCCCTCTATTCTCCTGCCATTTGGGGTGCTCTCCAGACCCCAGCACTCCTCTTACACCTCAGCTCTCTGATCTAATGTCTTCAGGTTCTGGGAGGGACTGCAGGGAGAAGGCAGGGGACAGGGGCACTCTGGCTTTCTTTCTGTCCCCAGAAGACACTCCACCCCCAGCCCCATTAGGTGATATGGCGCAGTCGCTGTGTCAGGATTTCATTCCCCTTCCTTGTAGCTGACGGAGGAGGCCTGAGTACACGCAGTAGTAACTCCTTGCAGTTCTAGGGTGTAGCACCCTCCCTCTCCAGGGAGCTCTGTGCTGTACAGACATTATTGATCTCCTCGAGGATGCTGAACCCTGAGTGTTTAAGCTATTTGCCTCAGCACACACAACCAGCCAAGGAAGAATTCTGCTCTACAGCCCCCTTTCTAACCCGCTCAGAACAGGCTGTGAATTCGACCCTGCAGCCTCTGCCTGGGGATGGGCCTTGGTAAACGCTCTGACAGGCTTCTAGGGTCATAGCAGATTTTGATGCGGGGACGGGGAGCCCAGTGAGGAGAGACAGAGGTGGCTGCTCCGTGGGCTCCAATATCATACTTGTTTTGCCAGAAGACCAGCTCGTGGAGAGCAGACGGGCTTGTCTCAGAGCCCTCCCTCTTCAGTGGCATTGAGTCATTTCTTTGAAGCCACTGGGAAGGAGTTACTGCTACCACAGAATGGGAATGGAACTATTCCACAAGGACAGAGTTCAGGCAGTCAGGACCGTGAGTGGAGCAGGTCATTTCTGTTCTCTTCAGCCTCCCCACACTCCCAACGTTGGTCCTTGAGAAAAAGTGCAACGTTTCAGAATCTTCAGTGGAGCAGAAATAAACTCAGTGCCCGGGTGTCTCTCTAGCAATCCACTCTTCCCTAATTGAGTATGTGGTTTTCATTTATTTGTTTCCTCTTATTGGTTCCTTTATTTCTACTCCATCACCCTCTGCTCCCTCTGAGCAGGTGGCTAATGGGTCTGCTTAGGTTACAGGATGATTTGAAATTTGGCCAGGTTCGCTCCAACATGTAGCCAACACTTGTATGTCTTTCAAAGGCTTAGAATGGAGATGTCAGCCTTGCGGACACTCCCCCCAGGAATTCCCAGCAGTGTTGCTCACAGCACCACCTGGCCGATGGAGATCACCACAGGGATCACGGATGAGAACGCCACCAACACTTCCACCAACTCCTTTTCTGTGCTCGACCCCCACGGAGCCCACGCTGCTTCCTTCCCGTTCAACTTCAGCTACGGCGACTACGATATGCCCTTGGATGAAGATGAGGATGTAACCAATTCCCAGACTTTCTTTGCTGCCAGGATTGTCATTGGCATGGCCCTGGTGGGCATCATGCTGGTCTGTGGCATTGGCAACTTCATCTTTATCGCTGCTCTGGCCCGCTACAGGAAACTGCGCAACCTCACCAACCTGCTCATTGCCAACCTGGCCATCTCTGACTTCCTGGTGGCCATTGTCTGCTGCCCCTTTGAGATGGACTACTATGTGGTGCGCCAGCTCTCCTGGGAGCATGGCCACGTCCTGTGCACCTCTGTCAACTACCTGCGCACGGTCTCTCTCTACGTCTCCACCAATGCCCTGCTGGCCATTGCCATTGACAGGTGAGCACAGGGGCAGTAGGGGTAACAAAGGCGGTCAGGAAGGAAGGTATTGGAATTACCCTTCCTTTACAGCTGCAGATTGATGAGAAGCATCATGTTTGCATGGGGGACTCAAAACAGTGACCGAACAGTGAGAAGAGCTCCAGTTTTCCAGCTCTGGTCAGGCAGGAGGCAGCAGAGGCCCTGAGGGTTGGGTGGCCAGAAGGCTTTTGATCACCCCCTTCTCCTCTGCTATAGACATACTCCTAGATTCTGTACCTATTCAAGGTCTAGAGTAGACAGGCAAGAGGAGGTACTGAGGGATAAGTTTAACTTCTAGGCAGTTACCTCTTGGTCAACTTGGAAAGCTTGAAGGACGTTTCTGTCTTAGCAAGACTTTCTCTACTAAAATATGACCTCCTAGCACCAGGTGATTTCTAAATAAGATTGATGGATTTGTTTTGAAGAAAAAGAAAAAAGGAAGCGTATGCTTACTTACTTTTTGTTGTTATTGCTGCATTCATCACTTTGCACCTTTTCATCCATTTGCATGCAAAAATGCAGAAGACTGTCTAGTTGATGGTAAATACAGCTTTTGCATATCTTTTTTAAATGTAGTCTTTTCATTTAATATGAACTTGTGTTAATGGGCCAGGGTGGTCTTTTTTCCCTGGGGGACAGTCTTTGCAAGCTCCTCTGCCCACAGTTGGACTATCATTACAAAGCACCTTGTTACAGTCTAGAGACAGTTACCCTGAGGGTCAAACCAGGCCTCCTTGTACTTGGATCTGAACAGCCCAAGCAAGAGAGCCTGAAGCACACATGCTCTCCCTGTTCCACGGCCTCAGGGCTCAGGGGTGGGGGTTGACCTGGCCCTCACAGTCAGGGCACCCCGGGCAGTGTTCTGGGGAGGAGCACAGCTAATAGTGTGTGTTTTCTGAAGCCATAGGCAGGTTAGCCAGGGCTAGGATGACCTGGAAAAGGATAACCTGAGGAAAGGGATCACTAAGGAGTCTGTCTTTAAAACCACTGAGGAATGGAGCCTCTGTCTCCTTTCTCCAGGGAAGGATGTCAAGGAGTTAGCAGCTTAAACAGCCCTTGGCCTGCCACCCATAGAAGGTGCTCGGTGGTGTCAACCTTACAGAGGGCTGCTACTACTTGGCCAGGGTTCTCCACCTGAGTCATGGAGCACCACGGCATTTTGTTCACCTAGGCAAGGACCCTGCTACAGAAGGAGCAGGAGGAAAACAGTCAAGCAGAATATTGCCTCCCAAGTTCCCTTCAGAGCTACCAAGGAAGAGCTCCAGAGACTTTGTCTCTGAACTTTTCTGAAAATGGAAAGTGCCACCTTCTCTGTTAGCACATGAACAGGGCACAGCATCGGGGGTCATTTCCTGAAGCTTCTTGCCAGCAAGACATCTTTTCCTAGGGGGTGCTCTCAGTTACTGAAAGTGGGGTAGGTAGGTGCCTGCTGTGGAGTGGGACACCCCTCCCTAGGTGGGACCCATTTTACCATGTAGGGGTCACTTGTTGAAAGGGGTAATGACTGTTGGAGGGAGCAGCTTCAGGGGGGAAGGAGCCAGGATAAACTCAGGGGCATTGGGTTATTGTGAACATGTAAGAGGTAATATCTATGTCAATCAATCAACTTTGATCTACTGAACTCCTTCAAGCCCGTATCCTGCTTTCATACCAAACTCAGCTTGTCTGCAATACTGTAGGCATTTCCCTTGCAGTGTGACTTGACACAATGAAAATTAGATACAATTAGAAAGATGAATTAGGGAACATGCTTTCATCACGGGGCCTGCCATTGTTTAGAGTGGGGTTGTGATTGGAAACTTGCACCCAGACATTGGAGGAAAGCACTGTGTGCCGCACTGGGCCATCCGGTTTTCACAGAGGGGACAAGTGCCGAACTGTGGGTAGCACAATAGTCTTGGCTGACTAACTGGCTGCTCCAATGCATGAAGTTCTTTTATTGATGTTTGTGATCTTTGCTTCAAATTATTTTTAGTTTTATGTGTTGTGACCATCTAATTTCAATTTTGTGGTCTAGGAATTCATTGATTTTTGTCTGCTCTCATTTATTGCTGAGGATTTGATCACTGATTTTCAGGTTAGTTTTGGGCAACTAATTTTTATCTTGGTATAACAAATACACACACCATTGTAAAAATGCTTTTATTTAATAAAAATTTCTGTAGAAATAGGGTTAGCAGTTATTCTGTCTGAGTTTAAATTGCTGCTGTACCACGTAATAGGTGTAGGGCCTTATGTTAGTTATTTGACTTCTCTCTGCCTCAGTTTTCTCATCTGTCAAAATGGGGATAATAAGAAAACCTAATGCATTGGGTTGCTTTGGGGATGAAATGAAATAATATATGTAGTTGCTTAGAACAATGTTTAAAACAGAGTAAGCACGCAACAGTGGATATTATAATTCTTAAATTAAACCTTTTAGAAACAACTACAACAAAAAAGATAAACTAATACATATTTCTGATCCACTAACCTCTTTTCATTGAAGTGATTGTTTTTATGATGTGATTTAAAAACATTAATACAAGGTTTCTAAGAAAGAGCAGAATAGAACTATTTATCCTCTATCTGCTTAGATTTCTGTTCATATTATTGTTCTCCCAGGCACCTAAACTGGAAAGTCTCCTTTGTCCTACCCGCTCTCTCCTCCTCACCAGCATTTATTCAATTTCTAGGTCCAGGCAATACCCACCTTCTTCCTGCAGGGCTGGACTATCCTAGTCTCCCCTTGGTCTTCCTACCTTCAGTGTCTCTTTGCTCTGCCCATCTGTCAACCCTACTCCCCTTCACAGTCCATCCCCAAATTTCATCCATTTATCCAAGCATTCATTCAAATAGTGCATTTTTATAGAGTGACTATGATGTGACAGATACTATTCCAAGCACCAGGGGTATGATGGTGAATAAGACGAAAAAGCTCCTTGTCCCCATGGAGCTTATACTCAAAGGATGGAGAGAGATAACAATCGGGCAAACAAAAAGGGAAGGTAATATCAGAAGCGAGAAATACCCTGAACAAAAACAAACACACATAGAAACATCTAGCGACTGAGGTGGGACCTACTCTAGGTGAGCAGTCAGTAGAAATGTCTCTGAGAAGACATTTGAACCAACCAGGGCACCAGGAGGGAGAAAAAGCCTGCCCTGTGCGGACTGGGAGGAGGCATTCCAGATGAAGGGAATCACGAGTGCAAAGGCCCCAAGGCAGGAACAAACCTTACAGGTTCTGGGAACAGAGAAGGCTCCGTGGCCCGAGGGAAGTAAGCAAAGCTACTGCCAGATTAATCTCATGCCTTGTACAAGTCTCCCCTCTCTTACTAAAAGACCACTGCAACTCCATTGTCTACAAAGTCTGGCTCAAACCCCTTCGCCTGTTCTTCCAACCTTTTATTATCTAGCCCCAGACAGCCTCCCAGTCTCATGCTGGGTAAACACATTTATGTCTTTTTTTTGCAAAAAACATGATCTTTTTGAGAACCGTCACCCTGGCTTTTTACATTTCTATTCGCCCAGTGCCAGGCACTAGGTTAGGGTGAAGTTTCATTAAAATCCTCTTAGGTGCCCAGAATTCACAGACAGCCAAAGTTTATAAAAGAAGTAAGACATGATCGCTGCTCTCAGGGAGCTTACTGTCTAGAGTGGGGCATGGGGGAGAACTACCACGTATGAAATGGTTACAGAATAAGTAAAAGATAAACTCTAGGTAGAATTTAGTGAAGAGTGAGTTTGTTGTGTACTGGAGCAGTCAGAAGAGGCTTCTTGGAGGAGGTGGACTTTTAACTGGCCATCAACAAATAAGCATCAGCAAAGGAGAGTAAAGTTTTTCCAAGAGGATAGAACAGTGTTTGCAAAAGTCTAGAGGTGGGAGTGCTTGAGTGAGTATAAGGTACCTTGGGGAGGTATGTCAGGCAGGGGCAAGAAATGTAAGGTGAGTAGAGCTCAGAAAGGACAGGGCCATATTCCAGGAGATCTCAAAACCCAGGCAAAGAGAGTCAGAACTGATGGCAGAAGGGAGTGGAAAAAGATCTTGAGAGAACTCTCCCCTGGTCCCCACCAGGTCTGGGCTTTCTCTTTGATGTGGAGACACCAGCACTGTCCTTGAGGTATATCTCTCAGATCCCACAACACGTGGGGCACTAGGGACCCTTCTGTTACCAGCCCGTCTGTGTACCCACTGGAATACCCTCCGCTTCTGTCTTGATGAGGCCAGCTAAGGCTTGTGTACCCTCACCCAACCTTAGGAAGCACAAGTGTGCCTCTTGAGCTCATTGGTCAGGGCAGGCTGGCCCAAGCAGCAGGTTGTGTATTCTGTGCCCATCCCAAAACCAGCCTAGTAGCTCCTGGGACTGCTGTTGCCATAGTTAGATCTGGGGCTGGGTCCTGGGGGCAGAGAGGGACCCCAAATGCTCTTTGCTTAATCACCGAGCCCACTATTGTCACACAAGTCATTGCCTGGACATGTCTTTGTCCAGCAGCCTTTATTCTCTGTTGTCTGGGAACTATTGGCTCTAGATGAATCTGGACCTAAGCCACTGTAGTGGCAGACACAGAGGGCAAGCCAAGGGCATACTCACAAACAGAGAAAAGTAGCTGCCAATTGTCTGACCCCTTCTTGGAACATCCATAGGTAGAAACCAACTGTGATGGAGAGGAAAGTGGAGACGGGCTGCTGGGATGCCAGGAAGACAGGAGGAAGGGGCATTGCTGGAAGTGAGGGGACAAATAGTATGACTGGAGAGGCCACTGGATTTACAAAAAGATACAGGTCTCAGTCATGGTCTGTCAGTTTCTACCTGAGTGGCTTTTGGCAGGTTATTTAACTTCTCCAAGCCTCAGTTTATTCACCTGTAAAATGAGCATCTTTGCTTTCACCATTTAATAAGGTTGGTATTACCTAGTGAAAAAGTGGATTTGAAAATGCTCTGTAAATTGTAAACTTCTTTACAAACATAAGAAAGCATTACTAATACCAGAGTTATGGAGTTCTGATCCTAGCCTAGCCAAGGCTGATGGAAAATCCTTGAAACAGTTTTCTGCAATATGCCTATTGGTAAATGTATCTAACAGGAAGGCCTCTTGCGCAGCTTCTGGCACTGACTCTGGGGCTAGAGTGGGGTGGTATCAGCGAGCCAGGATGAAAAAACTATCTGATGGGTAGTCGCATGTTACCCTGAAGATTAGTTTTGATGTGAAGAGTTAGATCCAATGAAATAGAATGTAGGAGAGAACTTGCAAATGCAGTATTTGCCAAAAACAGGTAAGGGAAAATTGCAGTGTATATGGAATAAGTCTGAAAAAATACATCTTAAGATACTAACAGTTTCTTATATATTAATAGCTGGATGTTATTTATATGCCGTGTCTCATTGCATCCTCATAGTATTTAGGTGATATTCCCATTTTACAGGTTGGGAAATTGAACCTACAGGGCTAAGAAAAATGACTCAGATTCACAGAGCAAATTTGTGACAAAGCTGGGATTAGATTCTTGGTCTTCTGAGTCCTAGGTTGGTATTCTTTCCCACATGTTCCTTGAAAACACATTCTGAGTGTGAAACATCATAAAGGTTTAGGAAGTCAGTATTGAAAAAAGAAGGAATAGAATTATATAGTGAAAATTCATATAGTGAACAAATATGAATATAGAAATTTTCTTAGAGGAATTAGCTAAACATGGTAGGGTGGACAGACAGCAAGCAGGCTGGTGAGAGCAGAAGCTCTAAACTCTTAGTTTTCATTGTGAGTGAGAGCAAGTTTGATGCCCTGGTTACATGAGGAGCACCTTGGTCTTTGTGAAGGGCCCACACCCATGCACGACAACAGCACTGTCAACCCCCTGAAGACATTCTCCTTTTACCCTTGGGCACTTGGCACTTGGGAGATTGGCTAGAGTGCCAGGAATGGTGGCCAGCTAGGTGTCCAGAGGGTGGACACAACCCATCCATCTTCTTCTAACATATTCCGGGAGCTAGAAGAGAGTGAGGGTCTCACCCTGGTGAACTAACTCTCTCAATGTGTCCAGCTGCCAGTGCTGTGGGGGAGGGACAGAAATAGTAGAAATACAATTAGGGAAGAAAAAAAAAAAAAAGAGTGAACCTCTGTTCAAATCACAATCCCAAGAAAGATGACCTGACAGGGATTGGTTTCAAAGGAAACAGAACTGGTTTGGCTTTCCTTCAGGCTCCTGTCACATTTGCTCTTGGTCCTACCTGGGATAAGCTGTGGACACGTGAGAATGTGTTTGTTTCCAGTGTTGACTAGTCCTTCCCTCCCACTTCACTTCCCACCTTTCTCCTTTTCCAACTTCCATCCCCTGCCAGCCACAGAATGTCTTCCAGGAAACCGGAGCTCTCTGCATAAGTATGTGCGCTCTCTGGGCAGGATGCTATCAGCTATCGTACCGCACGATGACTCACATCTCCCAGAAAGATCTCTCTCTCCACTCCAGTACCACTGCGGTAACAGCAGTGTGGGTTTTTTTTTTTTTTTTTGGAAAGCGCAAAAGCAATATCTTTTACTGTCTGGTGCTTTGTGGTTAAAAAAAAAAATACATTCATGTATATTCTCAATTGATTTTCACATCAACCTTGTGAGGTAGGGTTAAATGTTTTCCATCAAGGATTCTGTGGTATATGACCTTGAGAAAGTCACTCATCTCTCGCTAGCTTCCATCTCTCCACATGGAAAATGAGATAAATGGTCACGTGCTTTTCCTCCACCTTGGCATGCATGTACATACACGTTTTTAAAATGTGGAATGAAGAAAAACTTTGCCCACTGCTCCCCTTGGAAAGGGAAGATTCTCCCAACAACTCTTTGGAATTATCCCAACAACTCTTTTAGCTCTAAACTGTGAGGTAATTAGAGCCAATGTCCTGAGAACAGCATGGAGCTGGGAATCGTGCCAGGCTAGAAACTGATGGGAGGTATTACCACATTTAATGATAATTGTTAGGATTTTTGAGTGCATACTAGGCTTAACACTGTGCCAGGAGTGTGGATACATTGCCACATTTAATCTTTACAAGCAAACAAACTTTTGCAGATAAGGAAACTGAGGCTCGGAGAGGTTAAGCAAAACTTGCGTGGTGTTTCCCAGCGGGGTAGAGGTGGGGCTGGGGTTTGTGGCCAAGCCCGCCGGCGGCAGGGCTTTTCCTGCACGCACACCATGCGGTGGCGCCTCCTAACCCGGCACGGTGAGTGACCGCCGGCACTGACTCGTAACGGCGGCTCTCCTTGTGTTCCCGCCCCAGGTATCTGGCCATTGTCCACCCGCTGCGACCGCGCATGAAGTGTCAAACGGCCACCGGCCTGATCGCCTTGGTGTGGGCCGTGTCCATCCTCATCGCCATCCCCTCCGCCTACTTCACAACCGAGACGGTCCTCGTCATCGTCAAGAGCCAGGAGAAGATCTTCTGCGGCCAGATCTGGCCCGTGGACCAGCAGCTCTACTACAAGTCCTACTTCCTCTTCATCGTGGGCGTGGAGTTCGTGGGCCCCGTGGTCACCATGAGCCTGTGCTACGCCCGGATCTCCCGGGAGCTGTGGTTCAAGGCGGTGCCCGGCTTCCAGACGGAGCAGATCCGCAAGCGGCTGCGCTGCCGCAGGAAGACGGTGCTGGTGCTCATGGGCGTCCTCAGCGCCTACGTGCTGTGCTGGGCACCCTTCTACGGCTTCACCGTCGTGCGCGACTTCTTCCCCGCCGTGTTCGTGAAGGAGAAGCACTACCTCACGGCCTTCTACGTCGTCGAGTGCATCGCCATGAGCAACAGCGTGATCAACACGCTGTGCTTCGTCACCGTCAAGAACAACACCATCAAGTACTTCAAGAAGATCTTGCTGCTCCACTGGAAGGCCTCGTACAACGGGGGTAAGTCCAGCGCAGACCTGGATCTCAAAACCACCGGGATGCCTGCCACGGAAGAGGTGGACTGCATCAGACTGAAATGACCGCACCGACCCTGCCAAGTTTAAACACAAGACGGGATCTCTGGGACACGGACCCGTGTGCTTGGATGCACTCCATCAACCAAGGACTCCTGGCTTGCTGTAGAGGTTGAGGTACATGGAACCCTGTTCAAGGAGCGCCATGCAACTAGACACTGTCACCAGTGGTCGGCATTCACTGAATGTCTAATTTGTGCACCATTAGGCACAGGTGAAACCTGTCTGTATATGTTGATGACATTTAGTTGGCAAAATGAAATAGGAATTAAACCAAAGAAAGTGTTGTGGTACAGATAGTTGGGAATAAGGGGGTTTCCTGAAAGAAACAAGAGTAGGCACACAGGACTGCAGTGCATGTGTTGGTAGTGTGAGGGTGTCTCTGGACCTTAGCTACTCATCAGACACTAATGTAGCCCATCTCTGGGAATGTTCTTAGGCCTGAGTTCACTCTTAATGTTTGCAAGGCAGAGGTACGAATACAGAAGAGACTCCCAGCTCTTTCCACAGCCCTTCTCTTCTCATCCCTGCTTCTGACCCTCACCACGAGGCACCTTGCATGCATGCACATGAGCACCCGGCACCCATGGCCAAGTGCTGTGCAGACCCCCCCCACCCCCCCACCCCCCGCTGCACTGTGGCCACCCCTCAGCCCTGAGGCTCTGCAATACATGGTAAGGCTCATCTTCAGGCGGATGGACTTGGAGAAGCCACACAGACCTTGAATGCCATTTGGACAGGGAATTATGGGGTCTTGGGACCTGGAACAAGTCTAAAGAGGGAAGCCTGAGCTCAGGCTGGTCATGTCCCCTTGGTTCCATGGACTTTGTGCCCCTGTGGGGAAGGGAGGTACAGGTGGAGGAAGTCAACACAGGACCTCTGGAAGCCTGTGGGGCTGTGGGCAGGGGCTCAGGCTCTCCAGGTGTAAGGATGTTATTCTGGCTTGGGCCAATTAGGCTTCCCCTTAAGTCCTTCCTTTCCTTCTCACGTCTCTGTACTTGTGATGCATAGAATCTTTGAAAGTAGATACAACACCTCATGGATGTGGCCGTCAGTCATTTCTCCATTCCCACCAGCTCTCAAATGTGAGTGAGGAAGAGCTCCCTCCTAACCAGACAGCCCTCATTGGTATGATTTGAGGGCAAGATATCTTTGTCACTCATGTCTGAATCCCATCCTGGTCATTATTCCCTTGGATAGTCTCACTTCTTTTTTGAAATGGAGGTACTGTTGGGTGGGATAAGCCACCACAATTCTACTCCTCAGTGTGAATGAAACCATGTGATCCGTGGCCAGGAATGCAAGTCGGATGCATCTACCAGGGGATGGGAGGGCCCTGGGTACCCAGGAAAGAAGGGGACATACAAATGGGTGGCACTGGACCCAACAGTGAGCTTCAGTGTGTCCATGGGCTTATTGAAGGCTCATCACACTTTCTAACCTGCCTTCTTTGTTTGGTGTTTTGAATCTTGCAATTTAGTATTTTGGAACTAGAAGCTCACCTGTGTGGCCCTAGGCAAAGCCTCTCTGAGAGGACAAAGGTAACACCTGTGATACCTACTGACAGAATGGTTGTGAGACACCAACAAAATATGTGGGGGGATGCTGTCAACCACACGAGCAGTCAAAAGAATGGACCAGCGACTGCGTGGAGTGTGCCTGGACGAGGAAAAACCTGTTACCTCGGCTTATGTGTCTGGAAACCTCACCATCTCCCCCTTTTATTATTCTTTGTGTAAATTGTTCCTTTGCCCTTCTTAGCAGGACTATACGCATTATGTTCCCAATGACATATTGGTATAACAAACAAGGCCAGGAGATTTGGTGGCAGAAGCATAAAGGAAATGGCGGGTGGGTCTCCAGTCAGAGGATGAGTTCAGGGTTTTGGAAACTCCAGAATCACAGCATTGCTGTGATCATGGAAGTATTGGTCATCTTCTCATGCCTGCCCCCAGTCAGCATGACCCTGGGCAAGATGATAGTTGTTTCTCAATTTGTTTTTATTCTCATGGGTGTGTAGAGCTACAGAGTGAACTTGTTCTTTTCTTCTTATTTAATTCTAGAGTAGCACACTTTAAGTCTATTTAAGTGACATCTGTGTGGCATTTCCCCCTCCAAATATAGTCAACTCTTTATTTCTGGTGGCAAAAGTTTATTTTTTATAGTCACTCTATTTCCCTGGAACACACATTTCAAAAACCTATTTATTTCTTCCCATGTATCATCCAACAGACTTACCCTACGGTTTAGTCAGAATGCTCTCAGAGAATAAAAACTAATTGAAATATTAGCCTACATGCATTGGAAAGAATTTTTTATTTATTTTATAAAATCATATATTGCATTCTAAAATCTAGAAAGTTAAATTTTAGATTAAAAAATAATAAAATGATAAAATGCATTGTTGTGATGTTCACCATTTCCACCAGGAATGCTAAGCTAGAGATGACTGTAATAAATAGGGGATTTTTAGATGCTACAACCAAACTCCTTTCAGCTTTTCAGCCTAAAATGTATCAATTTTTCACTCAACTCTCTGTAATATTTTGAAGTATTAGTATCTGCTTGTGATTTTGTAGTAAGTGAAAGTATTATGTTATTATCAAGTGAAATGAAAATATATGTGTATCTATAAAATCACTGGGCATGGTGTTCCTATAATTTTCACCCCTTCCTCATATTTTTCCTAGTTATAATGTGATGGTTCTTTGAGTGAACACTGAGGAGATTCCATGGTCATATGAATTGTGAGAACAGTGCTAACTCATGCTCTTATTGCCTACAAACTTCCCCTCTCCTCCTAAAGAGATTTAACTGATTTATATATCCTCTTCCTATAAGTCTGCTCTGGCAAAACCATTAATACTTTTTAGCATCTGCATGCCAAGACTTGAAATCTGAGGACCCATTTGTTTATGCCTATTATATAAGCTAAGGCTAAACCTTTGAATAGGTTTAATATCCACACGTGCACAGTGGGCAAGAGACAAACCTACGATATACACACCATGTTCAGACTCATTGAATTGGCTGCCCAGCTGATGGTTTTCCCAAAACCTCGTGGTAAAGTCCAACAAGGTGACACTTGTGCTTATGTGTCTCTTTTCTGTTTTCTACATACTTCCAATATGTGCATTGATTTATACAGAAGGATAAAGACATGATTTTGTAAAAGCAAACTGTTCCTGTAACTAAAGTATAAGGGCAGATTTATAGTGACACTCTTGGAGATTTTGCCTGCTGAGTACACATTAAAAAAATAATTTCTTAAATCAAAGGCACTAAAACAAGGCAATGTGGTGATCACCACAGCAAGCCCTGAAGCATGAAATGAGTTCCATGCTTATTATGGGAAAGAATGCCAAAGAATTTGTGAGATGACCAGAAAATTATAAATGAGTCCTGTTTCTTGAAAAATATGATAAATCTTGGAATGTATCCAAAAAGACTGAGTCCAATTCTCCTTCCTAGAATGTGAGAATATCAAATTCAAGCCATTCATTTTATGGTTGATGAAACTAAAGTCTAGAATAAGGAAGAGATTCGTTCAAGGTCACACAGCTGGTCGCTAGAGAGCCAAGGTTAAACCCCAAAGCTCTGAAGCTTAATTCAGGGCTCTCCTGCTACAGCATTCCTGGGTGCAGGGAGCATCAGAATCTTGGAAAGGGGAGGATCTTTTCCAAGAATCCTTGAGGTGACTGTTCAACCTCAGTCTGACCTTCCCTGGAGACCTTTAATAAGTTTAGCAGAGACATTCCTGGTTCCTTTGCAAGCCAAGTTTAGCTCATTCTACCCCTGGAAATTCATAGCACAGACAAGGAGGCCAGGAGGTTTTAGGGAGGAACTACTAAAAAATGTTTACAGATGCTCTTTCTTTACCTTTTTCTTCTTGCCCCCTCGTTGGGGGCATCCCTAGGAATATGGAAGGAAAGACACTAGGCCCCTTCTCATGAGAACAGCTGCCCTGCCCTAGGACAGCAGAGGGGAGAGAGAAAGAAGCCGCGCTTGGCGGAACGTCCAGACTGGTGGGCAGGCCCTTGTGCTCAGAGTTCAGTGGCATCAGAGGGCCACCTCCTGCCTCTGCCAGTGAGGATAAGTGAAGCTGGGGGAGGCTTTTTGGATGAGGTGGGACTTGAGCTGGGCAAGTGGGGTGCACAGAAGCAAAAGGATGAGTATTCCGCCTAGGAAGAGAAACAATTTATCTGCTACTGGAGACTGAAATTACCTTTTACCAGAGGCAAGGACTTCTCGCATAGTGATGGAATTGTCACCCCTGGGAGAGGTAGCAAAAAACTGAAAAACACACAGAAATATAAGCAGGGAATATCAGAGCCTTATTAAGAGTGGGTTTTGATGGGGTAGTGGGGGCAAGGAGAGAGAGAAACTGGCCTAAGAAACCAGGTCTGCGTATGGGGTGAGGGAGGCATCTCATAATCAGGGAAAAAATAAAGAAAAGCTGCAAAGTGTGGTTGTTGAAAGCAAGTTTGGCTGACTTTGGTACTAAAAGCAAGGACCATGTGTCAAGCTGAGCTGAGTATATTACAGGAATTATCTCACTCAGTCTTCATACAGAGGCAGGGCCAAGCGTCACTGTATTTTACAAATGGGGAAACCGAGACTCAACTCACGGAAGTTGCCCAAGCTCACATAAGTAGTGAATGCTGTGCTGAGATGTGAAGCCAGGGAGTTAGACCCCAGAGCTCAAGCTGCTGCCTTTAAATGTTGTTTCTAGATCTTTCTTGGGCTTTCCTGTAACCCAAATAAATTCCTTTCTCTTTAAGTCCGATCATTAAGTCATAAGTCATCTCCTAAATTAACCAGATTTTCTTTAAAAATGAGAACAGAACAGAAAATCCAAATATAAAACCATCATATG
>CM052437.1:48288949-48461614 GCA_028533085.1 Varecia variegata
ACATGATGAGAGTGAAGCGCACTGTCAGGGGAATGGACATGCTTGAAGAACTGACTCGGGGTGTTGGGGGTGGGGGAGGGGACGGGTGTATACCTACATGATGAGTGCGATGTGCACTGTCGGGGGAATGGACACCCTTGAGGCTCAGACTCGGGGGGTTGGGAGGGGCATGGGCAATATACTTAACCAGGACTGTTATACCCCCATAATAAGCTATAATAAATAAACAAAAAAAATAATAATCTTAAGCAAAAAAAAAAAAAAATGAGAATAACGTAACTTCCATCTTTATTTTTCCTTCTCTGAGAAGTTTTAGTCACTCTAAACAGCTGACTGAATACAGAGGTCCTTTATCTTTGAGTGCCTTGGGTACTTTTGACATCTAGTGAAGTTTACAGCCTCTGCTCAAAATAATGCTATCAAACTTATTCAATAAAATACATAAGAATACAAAAGAAATCAATTATAGTAAAGTGCAGTTATCAGCTACTTTAAGTTTGTGGTTAAGTATGACTGTGTAAATCTTTATTTATATTTCATTTCTTAAGTCTTTATCTCATGTCTTAACAAGATTTAGCATCAGGGCTATATATATGTGTGTGTATATATATATATATATATATATATATATATAGTTATTGCCACCATAATTTTCATGTAACAATAAATGTAAATGATATTTTGAGATGTCTGCCCCAACTGCAATGAGATGTAAAATATCTGAGATTTCCCTTGGCAACAGTCTCAGGAACTGCTAATACTAGTGTGGTTTGTTGCCTGCTTTTTAATGGCAGGAAATGCTAAAGTTCAGGTACAGATTAGTGAGAATAACAATAATTTTTTTTTCCATCCAAGTTCACAGCCCCTTGAACTGGTTAAGAACACCTGCCCCAGGGGGTGGCCTAAATAAGCACACTGGAGTGAGCACTGGTAGAAATGGAAATGGCAGGATGGAAGAGGCCCACCACATTTAAATGGAATTAAATCAATAGCTCTTCTCCGGACACCTTTCTTGTAAAGATGCCTCAGTAAGCATTATGGTTCACCAACTTTCTCTATGTCTTCTCAGTGGCCCCAGTTCTGAACTGGATGGCAAAGATTCATCTGAGAAAGCCAGGGAGGGTTTCTCCTTATAACCTGGAGTTCCAAGGACTCTTTCACACAATTATTTAAGACTGCAGTCCCCAATCCCTGGGCCATGGACCAGTACTGCTCAGTGGCTATTAGGAACCAGGCCACACAGCAGAAGGTGAGCAGTGGGGAAGTGAGCAAAGCTTCATCTGTATTTACAGCCACACCCCATCGCTAGCATCACTGCCTGAGCTCTGCCTCCTGTCAGATCAGTGGCAGCATTAGATTGTCATAGGAGCACGAACCCTACTGTAAACTACGCATGCGAGGGATCTAGGTTGCTCCTTATGAGAATCTAATGCCTGATGATCTGAGATGGAGCTGAGACAGTGATGCTAGTGCTGGAGAGCAGCTGCAAATACAGATTATCATTAGCAGAGAAGTTTGACTACAGAGACCATAATAAATCAATTGCTTGCAGACTCCTATTAAAACCCTATCAGTGAGTGGCAAGTGAAAATTAAGCTACATCTAGTGGCCGGCTTTATAGTGGCAAGTGAGTTGATGTACTTCAATTGTACAGCTGCATCTGGTGGCACCCATTATTTTATTTACCACTTCCGTCTGCACTGCTTTCCCACAATGCACACTTCTCTCAGTCTCAGTTTTGGTAAGCCCACAAGCTAACGCTAGTAAAAATGAGTAAAAAACAAACGTTGCTGGAGAGCTTCTTTGAAAAGGGAGAAAGACCCAGTGATAAGAAAGCAGAAGGCTCTAAGACTGCCAGTAAAATGAAAGCTGCATTTAAAAGAAAATACCAAGAGTCCTACTTAAATTACGGGTTCATTGCAACAGGTGATTCACATTCTCCAAGCCTACTTTGTATAATATGTGGCAACTGGCTATCCAGCAAAGCCATGAAAGCTTCAAAACCCTTCACCACATGGAGACCAAGCACCCTGCATTAGAAGACAAGCCTTTGAAGTTTTTTAAAAGAAAAAAAATGTGAACACGAAGAATATAAGCAATTATTGAAGGCCAGGACTTCATCAAATGTGTCTGCACCGAGAGCATCATTCTTAGTAGCTAACCACAGTGCTAAAGCTAAGAAGCCCTTTACTATTGGTGAAGAGTTGATCCTGCCTGCTGCTAAGGAC
Organism: Varecia variegata; assembly: GCA_028533085.1. Classification (NCBI taxonomy): domain Eukaryota; kingdom Metazoa; phylum Chordata; class Mammalia; order Primates; family Lemuridae; genus Varecia; species Varecia variegata. Next base: position 48,291,178 of record CM052437.1, read on the forward strand.
ATTTGCCTTGAACTTTTAGGAGACACTGCAGTTCAAAAGGTGGCACATGCTCCTCTTTCTGCTAGCACCATGACTAGAAGAATTGATGAAATAGCAGAGGATATTGAGGCACAATTGTTAGAGAGGATTAATGAGTCACCGTGGTACACAATCCAGTTTGACAAGTCTACCAATGTTGACAACAAGGCAACAATGCTTGTTTTTGTGCAATACATTTTTCAGGAGGATGTGCATGAGGATATGTTATATGCACTTTTGTTGCCAACCAACACTACAGCTGCAGAATATTCAAGTTTTTGAATGATTACATAACAGGAAAACTGAATTGGTCATTTTGTGTCAGTATATGCACAAATGGAGTGGCTGTCATGATTGGACGGCTTTCTGGTTTCACTACTTCTGAACGTGAGTGTACGCACTGTGTCATCCATAGAGAAATGCTGGCTAGCCGAAAAATGACACCTGAACTAAACAACATTTTGCAAGATGTGATTAAAATTATCAACGCCATTAAAGTACATGCCCTTCACGTAGCTCTGTGAGGAGATGGACACAGAGCACACACGTCTTCTCTTATACACAGAAGAGAGATGGCTTTCTAAAGGTAGATCACTGGCCAGAGCTTTTGAGTCACTAGAGCCTCTCCAGAGATTTCTTTTAGAAAAACAGTCACCACCAGCAGCACATTTTAGTGACACAGAATGGATCATAAAATTTGCTTACTTGTGTGACATATTCAACCTGCTCAAATGAACTCAATCTGTCACTTCAGGGGAGAATGACAACTGTGCTCAAGTTGGCAGAAAAAGTGGCTGGCTGCATTCAAAGCCAAACTGGAATGATGGGGGCAACAAGTGAACATTGGGGTTTTCGAGATGTTTCAAACATTAGCAGAGATTTTGAAAGAGACTGAGCCAGGGCCTTCTTTTTCCCAGCTGGTGCATGATCACCTACCTCAGCTGTCAAAAGAGTTTGAGCATTACTTCCCAAACACAAAGACCCCCTGACTGGGAAGGAATGGATCCATGACCCATTTGTGAATAAGCCAGGTGAATAGACTTTGTCTGAGCTAGAAGAGGATCAACTGCTTGAGATCGCAAATGATGGTGGCCTTAAAAGTGTGTTTGAGACAACTTCAAATCTCCATACATTCTGGATTAAAGTCAAGGCGGAATATCCTGAGATTGCCACAAAAGCACTGAAAAGCCTGCTTCCATTTCCAACATCCTATCTTTGTGAAGCAGGGTTTTATGCAGTGACAGCAACCAAGATGAGATTACAGAGTAGACTGGACATAAGCAACACACTTCGGGTGTCACTGTCTCCCATCATCCCCAGATGGGACTGTCTATTGGCAGGAAAACAAGCTCAGGGCTCCCAGTGATTCCCTAAAAGTGAAAGGCAACAAGTAGGACAGATGGGTCCAATGGAGCTGTCAGCTTCCACACACCAATAATCAGAAAATATCCCGAACTGGCTACCACGATGGGAGTTCTGAGGCTGTGGCTAGTAGAGAAGCAGGCACCTGCGACTCTGTTTCAAAGCTGAGCTGTCTGAAATGGTTACACCAAAAAGCTAAAATTACTAGATGGTTGTTACAGAAACCCAGGGTTCGAACAGTTCTCAGTAGGGAGCATTAAAATGTATTCTTACAGCTCTCTGACCTTTTTATTTAGAAAGTGGCCAACCAAAGCCTTCCATGAATTTTAAGGAAGAACAGTTTGAACATCAATAAATAGTAAACAACCTAATGAGTACATTTTGTTTTTTAACAGCACTGTAAAAATACAGGACAAAAAGGTCATCTTTATCTGGACCTACACAGTAACTTATAGAGTCCTTGAATTAGAACGTGCATTTGCATTTTAGTGTCATTATTTTGGGAATTCACCAAGAAAAAATGTCTAAAGACTCTCAAAATAGCAGTTTGCAAAAAAAAAAAAAAAAAATACCCCATTCCAGGTATAGCTTCAGACATTTAAAAGAACTTTTTGACTGCTAGGAGAAGGTCAGGTCTTCAGATAAAATGTTCTCAGGAGTCATTCAGTGTATCCATGGCAACATATCACCAAACCAAGTAAGTACGCTATCCCAACCTCAGCCCACCTGGATAGTTAGAGTGCAGTGACGTTACATTGCTTAAGTCTCACCTGTCCATAACACAGCAGGAAGTCCTGATGCATGGTCCTCTTTCCAAATATCATGAGTCTCCGGAAGAAGGTACAGGCTTCACAAATTTCTTCTTGGTCTCTGCTCATCACTTCCACCAGGCAGGCAGCTCCCTTCCACACGCTGCATCTGCTGTTGCTGGAGTCTGTGTCCCTACATGGTGGAGAGACTTGTCTCCCTTGCCCAAAGTCTCCCAGTAGAGGAGAGGGAAGAAAATCCTCCCTCCTTCAGTCTAGGACCAGGCTATGTGCATTTCCTTTGACGAAATTTCCTCATCTCTTACTCATTCATAATAGTTTACTAAGATTTCTCAGTCTTTAATTTGTGAGACCCAAGTAACCCCTCCTCAGGTAGACTTGTGCCCAGGAAGCCTAATTCTTTCTCTCATCCAGTGTGAGGTGAGGAGTGGTTGGCCCTATGTGTGGTCTTGATAATGTGATCATCCGTGGTAAATACTTGAACAGAAATATATACAAACATCTATTAAAAATGAACACCTGTTTTCAGAGATTGTTCACAATCTACTTTTGGGTGTGCTTGTGGTGGGGGAAGGGGATCTTTTCTGGCGGAAGGGACACAGTCTCACTAAAGATATAGCCAATTACATCATAAAAACCAAATTAATCTTGGCCCGAAGGATCGGCCATCGGGCAGTCAGCATCTTCTCCATGAACAGTGAACAATGAACAATGACTGGGTATTATATAAACACACACAACATTTACATAACATATACTTGTACGTACATATGCATATACATACCGCCCCCGCCCACACAGGCTCCAGTTGTCAACCCTGCACTGTCATGCTGCACACACCTACCAAGTCCCTCCTTGGGGGGCAAGGCATTTTTGGCAATTAAGGTTATTATTTAAGGTAAAATTAGATATTTGTATTACCATTGAATTTCTCCTCAGTTTTCTCTGTACATCCCCTCTTATAATGGAGGTATTCCATAGGCGTTCACATTCCAAACGGTCTTGTCAAAAAGCCCTACTTCATAGTTTAAAGAAAACCCACCCTGCCCCACGTCCTGGCTTGGAGCAGAGAGAAATCTGCACAGCTGTGAAAGGCAGATCGGCATTGCCGATGTTCCTCCAAAGAGTTCTCTCTGAGCCATCAGTCAAGAATCACTTTCCTGGAGAATTTAGCTCATTAGGAACTGAGAATCCTTCTCCCTTTGGGGTGTCCCAGTGGAAACATCCTATTCATATAGGTAACAAGCAGAGGCATCCCTGCTGGCTTATTTACATGCTTAATAGAAGTGTTGAGCTGGCCCCTTCTGTGCTGGAGGCTCTGCCAGAACAGAGATGTCTCTGGGACCCGCAGAAGAAATGTCAGAGCATACCGTCCACATATTATGCTTGCAGTTACCCCCTCCAGGGCTTACAGGCAGAACCAAAATGAAACCAATTTCTTTTGCTTTGTACAAACTTTATTATTTTGCAGATTGAAAATTCAGGAATTCTAGGCTGGGCGCAGTGGCTCATACCTGTAATCCTAGCACTCTGGGAGGCGGAGGCGGGTGGATCGCTCGAGGTCAGGAGTTTGAGACCAGCCTGAGCAAGAGCGAGACCACGTCTCTACTAAAAAATAGAAACAAATTATCTGGCCAACTAAAAATATATATAGAAAAAATTAGCCAGGCATGGTGGCGCATGCTTGTAGTCCCAGCTACTCGGGAGGCTGAGGCAAAAGGATCGCTAGAGCCCAGGAGTGTGAGGTTGCTGTGAGCTAGGCTGATGCCACGGCACTCACTCTAGCCCGGGCAACAGAGTGAGACTCTGTCTCAAAAAAAAAAAAAAAAAGAAAAGAAAATTCAGGAATTCTAGAAAAACAGGCGGTGCAGTTGGTATCATTGCTTTTACCATCCAACATCATTCATTCATTTTTTATGTAACAAATATCTATGTAATGGTTACTATGTACCAATACCATGTAGGTGTTGGCAATTCAGCAATGAACAAGGCAAAGTTTTAGCCCTCGTGGAGCTTACTCTAGATCAATCAGTCAAACAAAAAAGAAGAGCACATGCATAAAAAATATAATTCCTGATAGAGATAAGTGTTATGAAAAAAGGACAGCAGGGTGAAGGGCCGAGAACTGACCAGTGAAGGAATGAGGCAGAAAGGAACTGGAGGTGGTTTAGATTGAGAGGTCAGGATGGATTGGCTTCTTGGATGCGACAGGAAGAAGGCAGCCCCAAGATCTGGGAGGACTTTCCAGGCAGTGGAACTTGCAAAAGTCAAGTCCCTGAGGCAGGAGCAGCCAGGTGAGCTGAGGAACAGCAAGGGGCCAGGGTGGCTGGAGTGAGTAAGGAGGAAACGGGTGGGGCTGACATTGAGGGAAGGCCACACAGCAGATGACCCAGGCCCTCCCACCATGGTAAGAGTGTGAATTGTTTCCTAAACAGGAGAGGAGTTTGGTGGCGAGTTTTGACTTGGCTCTAAATTAGGGTTTAAAATTAAACACTTGGCCCATTGCCATGGAAATTATCAGGGGGTGCAGATGAGTGGGCAAAGTTGGGAGCTGGGAGACCACCTAGGAAGCTATGACTTGTTCTACTTTCTGGAAGACTTCTGTTCCATTGAGTTATTTTACTTCTGTTTCCATATTTTTAATGGCTAAGGCTCTATTAGTTCTCTGGATATTCCATTTTTATAGCATTCTTGTTTCTTGAGGCAATTTTTTCTCTTATCTTTCAGAAGAAATTATTATTACTTTTTGAAGTTCTCTTTTCTCTGAATTGTCTCTATTGCTAACAAGTGTGTTTTATTTTGTTATCATTTTTTTTTTTTTTTTTTTGAGACAGAGTCTCACTCTGTTGCCCGGGCTAGAGTGAGTGCCATGGCATCAGCCTTGCTCACAGCAACCTCACACTCCTGGGCTCAAGCGATCCTACTGCCTCAGCCTCCCGAGTAGCTGGGACTATAGGCATGCGCCACCATGCCCGGCTAATTTTTTCTATATATATTTTAGTTGGCCAGATAATTTCTTTCTATTTTTAGTAGAGATGGGGTCTCGCTCTTGCTCAGGCTGGTCTCAAACTCCTGACCTCGAGCAATCCACCCGCCTTGGCCTTCCAGAGTGCTAGGATGACAGGCGTGAGCCACCTCGCCCAGCCTGATTCTGTTATCATTTTTTAGGCTCAGCGGCTAAAAAAATAGACTGAAGCCAGATTGCCTGGTTAGAATAACAGCTTCTCAGTTTACTAACTGTATAACTTTGGGCAAGTTACTTAATACCTCTATGCCTCAGTTTCTTCATCTTTTCCATGGGGACAATAGTAGTATTAATTTAAATGGTGATTAAATGAGTAGGATTTAAATGGTGCGGATTAAATGAGTCAATAGATAGATAGCTGGACATGGTGGCTCATGCCAGTAATCCTAGTACTTTTGGAGGTTGAGGCTGGAGGATTGCTCAAGGCCAGGAGTTCATGACGAGCCTGAGCAACATAGTGAGACCCTGTCTCTACAAAAAATTTTCTAAAAAATTAGCTGGGTGTAGTGACACACACCTGTAGTCCCAGCTGCTCAGGAGGTTGAGGCAGGAGAATTGCTTAAGCCCAGGAGTTTGAGGTTGCAGTGAGCTATGATGATGCCATTGCACTCTAGCCTGGGCAACAGAGCAGGATCCTAACTTAAACATGAAACAAAATAAATAAGTAAATACATATAAAGTACTTAGAATAGTGCCTAGCTCACAGTACATGCTCAGTAAGAATTAGCTCTTATTTTTCCTATTTGCTCTGGTCTATCTGTTATATTAGATGCTTTCCTTCAAATGCCTAGGGATTATTGACTCTTCCTTCCTATTAAGAATGGGCACTGTAGGCTGGGTGTGGTGTCTCACACCTGTAATCCTAGCACTCTGGGAGGTTGAGGTGGGAGGATTGCTTGAGGTCAGGAGTTCAAAGCCAGGCTGAACAAGAGCGAGACCCCCATCTCTACTAAAAAATAGAAAAAATTAGCTTGGCAACTAAAAATATTAACAGAAAAAATTAGCTGGGCAACTAAAAATATTAACAGAAAAAATTAGCTGGGCAACTAAAAATATTAACAGAAAAAATTAGCTGGGCAACTAAAAATATTAACAGAAAAAATTAGCCAGGCATTGTGGTGCTCACCTGTAGTACCAGCTACATGGGAGACCGAGGCAGGAGGATTGCTTGAGCCCAGGAGTTTGAGGTTGCTGTGAGGTAGGCTGATGCCACGGCACCCTAGCTAGGGTGACAGAGTGAGACTCTGTCTCAAAAAAAAGGGGGAGGAGAAAAAAAGAATGGAGCACTGACAGGCTGTCTTGGAGCTCTGGGCAAGAGAAGAAGGCTTGCTCATTATGGGCATGACTCTAGGGTCCCTGGTGGGGCTAGATCCTTTGGAAACAAACAGTATCTATCTTCAGTTCTTTTCTCTTGGGCTGGTCAGATTCACAAAGAAAGGATCTCCCAGTTTCCTTTCCAGGTTCTCAACATTCAAGTTATAAGCTTTCATGTCATTCCCCTATTTTCCAGTAGTACCTCTTCCATCAATTGTGTTTTATGCCCCAAATCTACATTTTCTTTCTTTAATCCTCTCCAAAGAATGGCCTTCTAGTTTCTTCCTGGGTAGGTTGGAACAGACACTAAGCTTGGTAAGGATGGGAGAAGACTGCAGTCAAACTTCTTTTCAACAGACTTTCTTTTCATTCTCTGCTTTCAGCCTCGTCTTTACCCTCACTTCAAAAGACACCAAGTCCTACCAATTCCTGAGCCTTGGGGGATTCAGCAGTGAAAACATGGCTATTTCTCAACTTTCCTCACTGATTTTGGGGATTTATCCTTCTTTGGACAGCCAAGTTCATCTGTTTTTCAGCTTCTAAATTTTATTACCATTTTTCCTCTCCTGCTTTCACTTTCTTTGTTAAAAATTCCTTTGCAGTTATTTTCATGGGATTTAGGAAAGATCAGAGACACATGTGAGTAGATACTCAGTCCATCATTTGTAACTGGGGGTTCAGCCCCTTATTATAAAGATTTGAAGTCTGAAGTCCCAGAAGGCTGCACAATTTGTTGGAGACAACATGGAGAGGAGATTAGTTTCTCTAATTTGTGGCCCAAAACTTTTTCCACTACATCATCCTGACTCGTAGCAGCCTCAGAAGACCTGCTTTGATGAAGGTGAGTAGATTTTTTTCATGATCTCAATGTCCAAGAGCAAAGAGCCCACTCTGGCCTCCAGCCTGTCACTAGAGCCCCAGAGAGCTCGTAAATTCGTGATTCTTCATCTTTTCTAAATCCTCGTGCATGGAGCTGTTATCTGTACTTTGGAGAGCAGCTAGACTTCCTTATTTTCTCCTACAGTAGGCTAATGCCTGAGGGAGGGGCCTCATTCTAATAAATTCTCATAAAGAGAGTGAAATTTCCCTGAATTTTTGAGTAATATGATGGATAGTTCCTCCTAGGAAAAATACAACCAGGCTATGAGACATACATGTATCAACATGTATGTATGAGATAAAGCAATGTGATGAAATATAGGGGATGAGTTGGGGGAAATGGAATCAATGATAACCTAACTGGGGCCAGGATAAAATGAAGCCTATTAAGAGGAGAAGATGAATGCTGCAGCAGGATGGGCCAGAAGAATTATTTGGAGGCTTTTATCTGCTGTAAACTTTTATAATTTGGGTCATGAATATCCTAACTATGAAAGAGAAGATTGTATTATAAAAACAACTGAAGCTTCTGTGGATCTTTTAAGCCTTATAAACAGAACATATTCAAGCTGTAAGAGAACTTAGCAATTATTTCATCTAAATTCTTTGTTTTATAGAAAAAAAATTGGACCCTAGGAATTTGCTTAAGGTTGCATAACTAACTGTAGTAGAATTTTAGAAAAATTTTATTCCCCTTTAGACAGGGTTGAAGTGGAAGTTCAAAGTCTTTAATTTATGCATTCATTCAATACATATTTATTACAAGCCTACTCTATGGCAGAAAGTGCTTTAAGCACTAGGGATCTAGGGGAAACAATCAGAAAAAGCTTTGACTTCATGGAGTTTATATTCTGGTGGGGATAGACAGGGAATAAACCAGTAGGCAAATGAATATATACTATGGAACATGAAGAAAAATAAAAAAGGCTAACAGCAATTGAGGGTGATGGCTATTTTAGAGTGATGTGAAAGGACAGCATTGCTAGTAATCATCTAACATAAACACATCACTGCACACAACAGTGTGCTGGCCCCTATTGCTTGCTTCTTGCTTGATCACTTGTGGCTTAATTTGTTTTTTTAAGAGCTTGTTTTGCAGAATTGGAAGAGTACTAAAAAAACAGAATAGGGCATATAGCCCCTCAGCGTCTGCCAGACCACACATTCTGAGAAGTCAGATAAAACCAGTCCAACAGAAAACAACTTCCTTCTGTTATCATTTCACATGAACAAATGCTCTGGAAAACAACTGCCTTCTGTTATCATTTTAACATCTGGAAAACAACTGCTTTCCATTATCATTTCACAACTATAACTACTCTGCTGCTTATAACTCCAATAAAAGCCCAAGGCATTCATCCTTGGGGCTGGCATTCTTTCTTCTTTTCATGCCATGCCCTTTCCTCCCTTTGAAAGTAAAATAAACTTCTTGCTTCAAAACCTATCTTAATCTTTGAGTCGAGAATTCTTTCTCAGCCTGTGGTATGAGCCCCCTAACATGATGGTTGGGGAAGTTTTCTTTGAAAGAGGTCACATGTGAGCAGACACCTCAATAAGGTGAAGGAGCAAGTCATTGGAATATCTGAGGCAGAAAATTCCAGGTTGAAGAAACAGCAAGTGCAAGAGCCCTCCTGATATGGGAAGAAGATTGGAGTATTTAAGGAATGGTGAGAAGGCCAGGGTAGAGGGTACACAGTAAACAGAATGGAGGTGAATGGGTGACAAAAACTGGGTAGCCAGAGGCCAAATTACATAGGACCTTGCAGGCCATGGAAGGACTTTGGATTTTATTGTGTTTGGGAAACCATGGGGAGTTTTGAACAAAGGAGTAACAAATATGGATTGCCTTTAAAATGTGTACTCCTTCTATTGTGTGTAGAATCAACTGTAGAGGCAGGAGTGGAGGAAGGGAGACCAGTTAGGAAGCACTAGTCCAGGTGAGATATAAATGTGTCATAGGCAAGGATGGTAATCACAGAGATGGGGAGAAGGGAATGGATTCAGGCTATATTTTGAATAAAAACCTGATAGAACCTCATCAGTCTTAGATATGGGTATAGGAAGACAGAGGAGCCAAGGATGACTTTAAGGCTTTTCGTGAAAAACAGGGCAAACAGTGATAACATATTGTGCTGGGAATGCTGGGGATAATCAGGCTTTGGGAGAGTGGTAAATCGAGTATTTGGCAATATTAAGTTTAAGAGTGAAGTTAGAATGAAGAAATTATTCAGATATACAACTCTGGAGATAATGAGAAAGATTGGGGCTGGAGATACAAGTTTTTGAGTCATCAATGTCGAGACAATATGTAATGCCACTGGATTGCATGAGATTGCCTAGAAGGTGAGCATAGAAAGGACATAGGTCCAGTGATTAAGTCCTGAAATATTCTAGCAAAGAGAGGCTGTGTGAAAAAATAGGATACACTAAATGTTACTGAGAGGGAGGAAGTAAGAATTAAACACATGAGTCTTGTGTACCAAGATACACCAGATTGTTCAGTTATGCTGGAAACTGCACATAAACATTCATTCATTTATTCAAATATTTATTTAGAGGAAAAGGTTCCTTCCTTTCCCACATAGAATTTAGGTTCTTATGATGGAAGGCAAGCCAGAACCTAGTAAACCAAAATTAAGAGATCAGAAATTAATAACACAGAAAGTAAAAATAATAAAATGTAGATGATCAACAAAACCAATAAAATTTGTTCTTTAAAAAGACTAGCAAAAGACAAATCTCTGGTAAAATTGATAAACAAAAAGGAAAGGCAGAAATAAACAATATTAAGAAAGTAGTATATAACTAAAAATACATTAGATAATTTAAAAATCATAAGACATTGTTATGAACATTATGCCAATATATTTAAAAACCTTAAATGCCCACCAACTGCAAAATACACATTCAAGTAATTTACCAAGTTAAACTATAAGCTAAGCCATAAAGCAAGTTTTAATAAATTTCAAAGAATTGATATAATATAGAGCATGTTCTCTGACAAATGTGATTAAATCATAAATCGATATCAATTATATAGCTAAAAGAATTCTCCAAAGTTTGGAACTTAAGCAGCACATTTTCTTCCTTTTTTAAAAATTTCAGAATATTATGGGGGTACAAATGTTTCAGTTACATGGAAGCAGCACATTTTTAAATGACCCAGTGGTTCAAAGAAGAAATTACAAGAGAAATTCAAGAATATTTTGAACTGAATGATAATGAAACATGATATACCAGTATTTGTGGAATGCAGCTAAAGCAGTTCTTAGAGGGAAATTTATAGTTTTAAATGTTTATATTTGAGAAGAAAGCATTTAAAATTAATGATCTAAGCTTTCACACAAAGACGCTAGAAATCAAAAAGAAAATGAAATCCAAAGGAAGCAAAAGAAAGGAAATAAAAAAATAAGAAAAGAAATAGAAAGCAGACAAATAATTGAGAAAAACTAACAAATTTAAAGTTTGTTCCTTGAAAAGATTAATAAATTCATATATCCTTAGCAAGACCAATCAAGAAAAGGAGAAGAAAAATACAAATAATCAATACCAGGATTGAAATAGGAGACTTCAATAAAGATTATAAATACAGTTATTAAAAAGATAAAGTGGGATAATATGAACAATTTTATGCCAATAAAATTTAAAATTCAGATATAATGCGTGAATTTCTAGAAAGATACAACTTAGCAAACTAACACATAGAAAATTTTAATAACTTCATATCTATATTTAAAACACTGAATTTACAATCAGAACTCCCATCCTCCTCCTCCATAAAAACTACCACCACCAACAGCAGTAACTCTGTCCCAAATAGTTTTATAAGGCCAGCATAACTTTGATCCAAGAGCTGACAAAGATAATACAATAAAATTACAGACTAACATCTCTAATTAATTTAGATGAAAAATTAATTAACAGGGTATAAGAAAAATGAATAGAGTAATATATTTATTTAATATATTAATTAAATATATTTATTCAAATGTGCATATGTATTATATATAATCCAGTAATATATGTGTTTATAGACATACATGGTGGGAGGATTGCTTGAGCTCAGGAGTTCGAGACCAGCCTGAGCAACAGCAAGACCCTGTCTCTACTAAAAATAGAAAAAATTAGCTGAGCATTGTGGCACATGCCTGTAGTCCCAGCTACTTGGGAGGCTGAGGCAGGAAGATTGCTTGAGCCCAGGAGTTTGAGGTTGCAGTGAGCTATGATGATACCATTGCACTTTACCCAGGGCAACAGAGGGAGACTCTGTTTAAAAAACAAAACAAAGAAAACTCAGCCAACAAAATTCACCACATTAACAGAATAAATAATAAAAACCTTATGATCATCTAAATAGACACATATAAAACATTTAACAAAATCCAACACCAATTCTTGATAAAAATGTTCAACAAACTAGTAATAGAAGTTGGCATCCTCAATCTGATAAAGGTTACCTACCTATAAAAAAAACTATATAAACATTAAATGTTTTTCCTTTAAGATCTGGATCATGACAAGGCTGCCTGCTCTTACCACTTCTGTTCAACATTGTGCTAAAAGTTCTGCTAGTTTAATATTAGTAAGTCAAGAACAATATTTAAAGAGGCATAAAGATTGGAAAAGAAGTAAACTATCAGCTTTTGTGATTGTATCATTTTGTTTCTAGAAAGCCCCAAGTAATCTGCAAAAAAATCTATTAGAATTAATAATTCAATTCAGCAAAGTTGTAAGATATTGTATGTATAAAAATCAACTACATGTCTATATAGCAAACAATTGGAAAATAAAATTTTAAAGCAATACTATTTACAATAATAGCATCAAACCCATCAAATACTTAGGAAGGAAAGATGTGCAAGACCATTGTACTCAAAGCTACATAATTCTGTTGTTATTAGAGAAAAATTTAATTAAAGGAGAAATTAAAAAATAATCCAACCAACCATCCAATGTGCATGGATTGTAAGACTCAGTTTTGTTAGGGTACTCATTTTTCCCAAATTTATAGATTCAATAAAATTGCATTTTCCTTTACCTGTGGTCCCTCTGGAGGTATAGGAATCAGATTTTATCCAGTTGCTACCCTCACAAACATACAAATATGTTCTGGTAATGATTTGTATTTTCTCATGAGGTAGAAGCATTTCCATGCAGAAGAGCAACAGCCTTAGCAGTGAGTAAAATTCTCTTAGAAAAATTATTCCAAACTGTGGAGTTCCTCTGGAGCTTCATAGTGATAGAGGTACTCACTTCATTGGACAAAGAGTTCAATCAGTCTGCAAAACTTAGCCTATTCTCCAACATTTTCACTGTGTTAATCATCCCCAGTCATCTGGCTTAGTGAAACACACAAATGAAATGATCAAAACTCAGTTGGCAAAATCAACTGAGGCTTTTAAAATTCCTTGGCCGAAAGCTCTTCCACTGGTTCTGCTTCATCTGTGGTTGACCCCTTTTGGTAAACACCAGTTATCTCCATTTGAAATTATAATAGGCAAACCTATTGAATTATCTCCAGGAAACTGTACATCTTTAATATTAATAGATTGCTTTTATTTTTTGTTTGTTTAGATGCATTTAGAGCAGCTCTTTTTGCTACCTTATCAGCTGGCTGATTTCTTTGCTTTCTGGGATATCTGATTTGGAATAGCCTAGAATTTTAATTATGGCCAGCGACTTTGGTGGTAATATAATTTCTAACACTGTGAGATGAGGTGTCCATTACTCATGGATTGACCAGAAGAGGTTAAAAATTCTCTCTGTTTCCATAGGATTCCAAAATCATGAGCTACTCCAAAAGCATATCTACTGTCTATATGAATGTTAGCAGTTATTCCTTTTGCCGATTGACAAGTCCTGATTAATGTAATTAATTTTGCTTGTTAAGCCAAGGTGGCCTCTGGAAGGTAAGCACTTTCTATTTTTGTTGTTGTTGTTAAACATACTATTGCATAACCTGAGCGGTAAGTTCCAGATTCACCTTTTAAGTAACATCCATCTGTAAACCAAATATCAGCAATAGTAAGGAGAGTCTCTTGTGGGTCAGTCCTAGGACAGAGAAGTTGATCAGTTAGAGTTATGCAATTATGTTGTTATGTCTGAAAATGAAGGCAGAAGAGTTGCAGGATTTAGGTTATTACATCTAGAGATGGTGATATGAGAAGCTGAAAGAACTAAAACTTCATATGAAGCTAGTCTACTAACAATAATGTTGAGTGTGGTGTGAGTTTAGCAATGCTTCCACAAAATAAGGGATGAAAACAGTCAGAGGTGTCCCCATTACAATTTCTACAGTTGCCTTACCTAACAAAGTAGTGGCTGTTATGGTGCGTGCAAGGTGGAAATCCCCTTATTACAGGGTCTAACTGTTGCCTATAAAACCCAGGGGTCTGTTTTGGTCTCCATGTTTTTGAGTTAGGACTCCTAAAGCGTTTTCATCACTTTCATGTACAAATAATGCAAATGGAAGGTCATAATTTGGATACCCCAAAGAAAGGTAGGGTGTCAGCAAGGTCATTTTTGATCATTTCTAATGTTAGTTGATTTTTTTCTGTCTAATCTGGAGTGCCCAGTATGTCCTGTTTTAAGAGAACATATAAAGGCCAGGCTTTTAAAGAAATGTTTGAGATCCAGTTTCCACAATATCTTACCAGTCCCCCAAACCCTCTCAACCGTTTCCTGGTTCTGGGTGGTTGAAGAGCTAAAATTCCTTTCTGTCTATCTGGATTAATAGAAAGTCCTTAGATATGAGGTGGCCTATGTACTTTACTTATTTTTGACATAATTGAAGTTTTTCTTTAGAAACGTTACATCCCTTTAGGGCTAACTGTGGTAATAAGTGAATCTCATCTTCTGTAGAGGCTTGCTTATTCTCTGAGCAGAGAAGAAAATTGTCTACATACTATATTAAAATAGATTTTTTAAGAAGTTGATACCTGAGAGAGCTGCTTTTAATGTCTGTGAAAAGTAATTTGGGCCCTCAGTATATCTCTGAGGCATGACTGTCCGTGTGTATTGTCTAGCTTCCCACATGAAGGCAAAGAGAAGTTAACTATTTTTATCCACAGGAATACTAAAGAATGTACTATATAAGTCTGTTACAGCAAAGAACTCACCTTCAGTTGGAATGGCAGCCAGTCACGTGTGGGGGTTTGGCATTACTGCATGTCAAGGAATGGCTATGCTGTTAATTGCTTTCAGATTCTCTACCAACCTCCATCCTCTACCATGTGGTTTCCTTGCAGGAAGGACTAGAGTGTTACATGGTCTTGTACAGGGAATAATCATTTTCCTCTTTTTATATAACTGAAATTATAGGCTTTACTCCTTTGGGGGCTTTAGTTCTCAAAGGATATTGTTTAAGGTTTGGAAGGGGTTTCATGGATCTATCGGAACTTTGATTGGGGTAGCTGAGAAGATTCTTCCAATATCAGTGGAAGAGTCTGACCACAATTGATCAGGTACTGCTTTTAGGTTTTATAATTTTTCATTACTCAATAATTCAGTGTCTTCTATGGCAATATGGGTTGCAATTGGATTCGATTTTGAAAAATTTTTTTCCTAGTAACTCAGTTTTATTTTCTAATTCTAAATATTAATACATTTTCCCCTTTTGGGGGGAAAGAAATGTGGGTATTATATACTTTTTAAAAGTCTCTTTTCATAAAATGCATGGGTACTAATGGAACCAGAAGGCAAACATGAGTCCCTTGTAACAGACCTAATTGAAAGATTACAGGTTGAGACTTGTATGATGATACAGGAGTATTTGTGACACCCACCATTTGAACTGTTTATTCTCAGGAATGGGAGTTTATAATAAGGTGATATTTATTACAGATAATGTGACTCTAGTGTTAATAAAAGCTTGAGTTAGCAAGAGCTTCTGTTAGTCCTCCATTTAAAATAATTTTTATTTTTGCTGAAGTAGAGCCAGGGACATAAGCTTGAATATTTAATTGAAATTTCCTGGCAAAACCAATAGGATCCTGGTGAGGATCAGAAAATTTCTTAGTTATTTCAAGTTCTACCTTTCACCATGATTGGTAAACTAGGGCAGGTTCTCCCCTGCCAGACATTGGCTGTTTAAGAAATGGAGCCAGAACAGTAGGATTAAGAAGAAGAAGAGAAAGAGGAGGTAGATCTGGACAAGGTAGTTCAGATAATAAAAGATAAAGAGAAGAAGGAACTGTAGGAGAAGAAGGAGAAATCTCAGTAGTCTTTTAAATTCAGAAATTCTTTTAGACAATTTTTTGTACTCTTGCAATGAAATAACTTTATTAGAATCTCTTTTGGATGCTTCTAAATACCATTGAAAATAACTCTCCCAGTTATTTTGGTTTATCCCAAAGCTGGATTTTTTTAATGGAGTATGCAAGTAAATTAGTTTAGGCATGTCAAATGTACCCCATTTTGGCCACTAAGATTTTGGTTTTCACAAGTTATGTGAGACCATTTTTCTAAATAAGGACAAGAGGTGGCACCATAAGGATTGTACATGAACCCAGCTGGAGTTTCTAAAGGCGGATTTCTACTTAAGCAGAAAGATGCAGTTTCAGATGTTCTCTTCTTAAATGACCGTAGGGGAAATTTTGGTCACTCAAGAAGAACATTTAGATATGTCATTTGAACCAAGCTTCAGAACCTGGCCAGTTTTAAAAATTACAAATTTTGCTAAAACCACAAACATTCACTTCCTCTTTTCAAAGAGAAATTCTTTTCTCCTTGACCAAATGTGGATGAGAGGAAAGGTTACACACTTTAGCAAGTAAGGCAAACAAAACCTTAACCTCAAAGAAAAGTGAAACCACAAACCTGCAAACAGTGGAATCTCTAGAGAAATGACAAATGAAATTCCTACCTTAAAGCCTTAAAGCTGAGCTTCAATTCCAGACCCATCAAGTGTAGAATCAGATCACTTGAATAAAGACTGAATCTCAGCCAAAACCAGGGAGATTGGAAACCCAAGAAAGCGTTACTGAATTGGCACTTGTCCCCAAGGCCCCAAGGTCCCCAGAAGAACGAGGACAAGTGGCTTGAGGAGAAGGAAAGAGAAATGTATTAATTTATTGGCAAATAAGGAAAATGACAGACTCTAATCTTAAAGTACCAATTCCTTGTCATAAGCAAAAATACAGAGCTTTTAAAGGGAGGGTTCTCAGCTTCAGGCTATTGCTGAACTGCAGTCATTGATTCTGATCAGTCCCATTTCCTGAGAAGACAATTTGTGAACTCCGCCCATCCAGACCTCCTGGACCTCTGCCCTAACAATTCCCTGGGACCATCTCCTGTGGAACAAAGAACAAAGGACATTCCCCTGACCCTCCGGACCACTGGCCTCAGGCAGGAATGCAGGTTTTAGTTCTCGAAAACAGTGAGGGAAATTTTAAAGACAGAAAACATTTTTACCCTATTTTCACGCCATTCTCTCTGTTACATATTCCCCACTGTCAATTTTACCCTTCCATTTCTATGGGAGGAGGGGCGGCTAGTCTGTTACGAGAGGTCTTACCAAAGACTCCCCTGTCTCCAGGTAGGTTGGTTGGATGCAAGTGGTCAGTGCTGGTACCTGGGTCCCAGCTGTCCACAAAGCAGTGGGAATCAGACAAAGCCTATTTTGGGTCCCATTTGGGTTGCCAAAATGTCAATCTAAAATAGTCAAAAGTGTCAGAATCTAATTTAAAGGAAGTTTATTCAAGCACAAAGTGTGAGGATGGACCACTGGAAATACCAGCTCCAAAGGAATGGAGTCAGAATTCCCAAGTTGGGAAGTTAAGATTTTATTTATATAAGTAGAGACAGAGGATCTTTTACCAGGATTACAACATTATTCATAAAGGTTAGCACATAGTTACAGAAATTTGATTGGTTATAGGTAGTGTTTCTTTCTGGGAAGGGTACATTTAGCATTTTTTTACAGAGGGTGTAATAATCACGGGCTTTCTGTCATCTGGTCTAAGCAAAGCAGTACAACAAAGGAGAGGTTTATCTCTAACAAGGGTCATTAATTAAGAGGGTAGGAGGTTTTTGTCCCTGGTGTGGTTTAATTCTCTCTAGTCACTGTATAGAATAAGAAAAACAAGAAAGTGAGTCAATCTCTAACCTGAGAAACAGAAATTGTAACCACCTGTGATGTGACTCAGATCACAGTCCCATCTCTCTCAAGGCTTAGACTGTTTGGGGGGTTCCAACAGCTTTTAAATTATATTTGTTTTCACACATGTTCATATTGTTCGTTTATTCAAAGGTATTTCAATCTCTTTTTTCTACTTGTTAATTTTTAAAAAAACCGCAGGGTATTGATGAAATGATCACACATAACCATTTATTTCCTAGCTACTTGGCAGAGCAAAAATCAGTAATTAGAAGAAATGTGTTTTACATGAAATTTTATACTCAAATCAATGTAACTATAGCTGAAATTGATATCACATTCTAAATAAGGGACTGGGTAATTCTTATAGGAAATAGGAGTCTGGTATGAAAATTAAGTGCTTATCAATAACACTTCCAGGAAGCAATTTCCACTCAGGGGGCCATTTGCTGTGCATGCCGGGTTACTGCTGCATTCAAAGCTTATTCCAGGTGACTCACACTACTGAGTTTCAGAGTTGGGAAGGCCCTTAGAGCCCACCTGGTCCAACACCCTTATTTTTTCAATTGAGGAAACACTCCAGGGAGCTTAACCATTTAGACAAAGATCACTTAGTTAAGATTTGGGATAAGTATGTGGTCTTGCCATGCTTGGTTCATTATTCTTTCCTTTGCTGCAAGTAGGTAAGAAGATAAATCATGGGCATGGCTTATTGCCGGGGTCCTGAGGGAACAGAGCATCAGTTTGGGGAGAAACCACAGAGCTTTCCAGAAGCCATGTTCCTCAGCAGCTAAACTATGAATTTTCTTTCCTTGCCACCAACCACAGCCTCTCGTGCAGGTTTAGGCCAAGCAGGTGGGAAGGGAGCTGGATACTAAGGGATCTACAGCAAATGAAGTTCAGCAACTCAGTCACGGAAGAGGAACTGAGACTCTTGCACAGAGAGGTTTAGCAACCTTCTTCATCCTCTTCTTAGTGAAAAAGACAAATCCTCTTTAGAAACCTATGTGAGAGCTTAGTTCTATTATAGCTGATTTTGAATCTCACATTTAATCACGGTCTCTAGGCTGTGGGCTTTATGGTCTTGAGACTCTCATTTTACTGATTTATAAAGCAGAAAAACACAGAAATGGTGTGGTGTGGTAAGAAAGTGCTGGCAGGAAATGAGATGGCCATTACCACCTGGGGCTCTCCTGTTTCTCTCTGCAAGGCTCCTTTGGAAATCTTCTTACACTGCCTTCCTGTTCTGAGTAATTTAGCAGGGCTTCATTTAAATCGTGCTCATTTGCATTAACTCTCATAATGAAGACAGATGTGTGTTCCCAACTGGACTAGAACAAAGCCTGTGGTTACTTTGTGCCTTCTGTGCTGTTTCCCTTCTCTGGGACCTGAACCCATCCTCAGTCCTGAGAGTCAGAGAGGAGTGGGCCAAGGATTATATGGAATAAAGCAGTATGTGCCTGACACCCAGGAAGTATTCAATGTTTGTTAGCTCCTACTACTGTTGCAATATTCTTATGAAGCACATTGTTACAAAGGAAATGATCTTAAAAATGACAAGAATGTTTTCTATCTCTCTAAACCCTTCTCACCCTTTTTGAGAACTAAAACCTATATCCCTGCCTCAGGCCAGTGGTTCGGAGAGACAGAGAAATGTCCTTTGTTCTTTGTACTATAAGAAATGGCTTAAGAAAATTATCCAGACAAAGGTCCTGGGTGGAGGTCACAAAATTTTCTTCAGCAGAGAGGGAACAATCAATCACAATAATTAACTGTAGTAAAATGACAATAGCCCAAAACTGAAAACCGTCCCTTTAAAAACTCTGTATTTCTGCTTATTATTAAGATGATGACATTTTTAGACAGGAGTCTCCATCCTCCTCATTTCCTGGCAAATTAATAAACTCCTCTTTCCTTCTCCTCACACCACTTGTCCTCATTCTTCTGATGTGACCTCAAATAAAGTGCTGAGATTTTGGTAACGATATCTTTTGATTCAAAGGTATCATTAAGCCTTAATAATTATTAACCAATCTAACAAGTTAATGTTTTAATTTGTACTTTTGTTTTAAAATCTGAATATTATATGTAAATTCAAAACAGATACTTGGTCATTTGTAGGTGTGTGACAGGAGTAGAACCTGTTTGGAGTTGACATCAGTGTCTAAAATGGAAAGCCGTGCATCCCAACACATGGTGATTACCAGCCAAAGGTCAGTGAAACGTGCTTCTCTCCCTCAGAGGGAGGTGCAAGGAGGTGTTCGGCAGGGGCTTATCTCGTTCCCAACACACCTGGCCTGGGCTCTGCTGTGCAGGAAAAGGTTTGTTCACTGCACTGAGACCCCCAGAGGTAGAGCATATGGGGAGAGAAGCCAGGTCTCCAATGTTGCTGGGTTTGGGGAAGGCCTCTAGCAGATTCAGGTGCCCAGCTGAAAACAGCTTTCCAGGAAGTGTGCTGCTGAGGTGGATGGTCTTTCTGCACCTGGCCTGTGAGCCCTTAGTGATGCTCTAACCAGCAGGAATATACCAATGAGCCCGACTTCCTGCCAGTGGCCAGGGTAGGAGGGTCCCACCCTCATTTTTCACAGGGATCTGGCCTACAGAATTCCTTTCCAGGTAGGGATGGTGGTTCTGGACAGTTGAATAGATATGCTACCTAAATTGAAGGGGAAAAAAGCTAATGACAGAGCAGGCCACTCAAGGTCCCTGACACTTTGCTCAATGATCTCACATTAGTCCTCATAATTCTAAAATGACTAATTAAGGCTTCGATCATGGTGGTCCCTTCTGGGAGAAAGGGCCTGCTCAGATAGGTCTAGTGAATAAGGGCCATGGATATCTGTTCATACCTCAGAAAATCCCACTCTGAGCTTCTGTTTTTTACTTTTTGTTTTTTCAGTGAAGCTCCTTATCCAGATATAAAAGTGGTGGAGAAATGTTTCCTCCCTATCAAAAAATACCTTGATCCTAAGAAATCCTATTTTCCATGAACAGTACCGACAAAATCAAATAATGCATACACAATCAGAATCTCTGACATACCCCTTGCCCATAAGGAACATTCTGGGAATTCTGGCATTCTTAACTTGGTCCTTCCCTTTGACCATGCTGTCCTCCCTGCTTTTCTTCTCTCCCTCCTTTTTCTCAGTGGTCATTTTTATTACCATGAGCTCTAGTTTATTAGACAACAGGAGAAGTGCTAGAGAATTGATACAGGAAATTAAAGAAAAACACAATAAATCTAGGAATGAGGTGGAGTGCTAGAAGAGCCCAGTAGGGTAGGTTTCAAGGAGTTTTAAGTTGGGAGTTGAGGATGAGAGTGAAGTGAGCTGGTGGGACAGACGGCCTCAAAGAAGCCTGCTGTGGGAGGTCGTAGCCTGAGGGAAGAACCAGCCAAGGAGAAAGACTTCCACCCAGTGAAAACAGATGTTTCCCAAAGGCAGTAGGAATTCAGAAGACATAGTTGCTATTAACTTAAATCTGCCCTTGCTTAGATGCCCCCATGTCTATCAGGGGATGAAATTGAAGGATCACCTGGAAATTCTGTAATACACCAGGCTCCAACAATCCTGCTCTGGGATCCCTCACACAGCATGTAACACTAAATGGAGAGAAACCTTCTCTCTCACTGCTCTCTACAGCTTTGCACAGCTCTGGTGCCCTGTGGCTCACTCTTTGCAGCAGGATAGCCCAGGGTGGCAGCAGTGATGGTCATCCCCAGACAAGCTGCACTGGAGCAGGGGCAGGATCTGCTTGGCAGCGTGATGGTGACCACAAGCCAGGAAACTGCTGAGTGTGGTGGATATTTGAAGAGAGACTACGGTGCTCACACAATGGCAATGCCTACGGGTCTGTGCAGGTATCATGGTAATGAGATTTCCCTATGTATACAGCCCAGGGAGACTACCAGAAATACTTGGGTGGGAGTAATGGTGTGGGCAGGTAAGGGTCAGGCTATTTCATTTCTGTATTTGGCGGTCCCCAACCTTTCTGGCACCAGGGACTGGTTTCATGGAAGACAATTTTTCCACGGAAAGGGGCAGGGTAGAGGGGGAAGCAGAGCTTAGGTGGTGATGCGAGTGATGGGGAGTGGCTGTGGCCAGTTCCTAACAGCTCATGGACTGGTACCAGAAGACAATGGAGTGATGTTATCTTAAAAAAAAAAAAAAAAAAGAATTGTCAAACTAGAATTTTATATCCAGTGAAAATATGTTTCAGCAATAAAAGTGAAATTTTTTTTAGGTAAACAAGTACTGAGAAAACTCATTGCCAGCACACCAGCACTATGAGAGACATGAAAGAAATTTCTTCAGGCTGAGGAATGTGATACAAGATGGAAATGAAATTTGGATACATACAAAAGATTGAAGAGTGCTAAAAATGGCAAAAAAGGTAGAAAACTTTAAATTACTTTTATTCTTCTAATTTTCTTTAAAAGAAAATGAACTGCTTAAAGCAAAAATTATGACATTATTTGGTGGTGTTTATAACATACATAAAATAAAATATATGATAATGATAGCACAAACGCAGAGTGGGGAAAATGAATGTATACTGTTAAAAGGAGTTTATACTATATGTGAAATGGTATAATGTTATTTGAAGGTAAACAGTAAGTTAAAAACAAGAACTGTGCCCCTATAACAACTACTAACCAAAAACAAACAAATAAATAAATAAATAAAAGAGTTATATCTAATAATCCAATAAATAAGATAAGTGGAATTATAAAAAATAGCAATTTAATAAAAAATACAGGAAAAGAGAAAATTGAAACAAGAACCTGATAACAGAATTTCAAAATATATTTTAAAAAACCTAACCTGATAAAACAGAAAATAGATAAGGACAAATACACAATTATAGTTGAATATTTCAATACTTTACCCTTAGGAATAAATAGAACAAGTAGAAGAAAAGTAAGGATATAGAATTCCTGAACAAAGCCATCAACCAGTTTTACCTAACTTACAATTGTAGAAAAATCCACTCACAACATTAGAATACACATTCTTTTCAAATGTATACCCTTCATTCATCAAGACAGGAAATATTCACAATAAATTTAAAATGAGTCAAATTGTATAAAGTATGATTCCTGAACACACTGAAATTAAACTAGAAATTAAAAAACAGAAACAGGTCTAAAACACCCTCAAATAATTTAAAATTAAACAACATACTTTAAATAGCTCATGTGTCAAGAAATCACAAGCTAAATTGGAAAATATTTTGAATTAAATGAATATAAAAATACAACATATCAAAATTTGTGAGCTAAAGTTGTGCTTATAGGGAAATTTATGGCATCAAATATTAGAAAAAGGATAAAAAGTCTTAAGTCAATAATTTAAGTCTCTATCTTAAGAAGATAGAAAAAGAAAAGTAAATGTGATAATAGCAGAAAATTAATAAAAAGTAGGAAATAAGAGCAGAAGTTAATAAAACTGAAAACAGAAATACAATAGAGAAAATCAATGATAAATGAAATTAAGTTTGTTCTTTGAAAAGATCAACACAAATGAAAAACTCTAGCTAGACTTATCAGAAAAAAAATGAAGAGAATAGATAAACTAGTAAAGCTCATTTAAGAAGACAGTAATCTGATTATCACTATATCTATTAAATAAATTAAATTTGTGGTTATACACCTCCCCACAAAGAAAAATCCAGGCCTGGATCAGTTCAGGGATAAATTCTATCAAACATTTAAGGAAGAAACAATACAAATCTTATACAAACTTCTCCAGAAAATAGTAGACGAGAAATTAGTTCCCAAGTTATATCAGGCCATCATATGAGTACAGATTATGCCTCATCAATCCAGACACAAAAACCCCTAGTAAAATATTAGCAAATCAAATATAGCAATAAATAATAAGGAAAATGATCAAATTAAATGGGATTTATCTCAAGAGTGCAAAGCTGGTTTAAAATTCACAAATAAATCATTATAATTCATATCAATGGAATAATAAAAGAGAAAAATCCTATTATCTTAATATATTTCACCTAATTATTTGACAAAATTCAACATCCATTCCTGATAAAAGCTCTAAGCAAATCAGAAACAGTAAGGGGACAAGTGGTTTTCTGAAAGGCCAGCAGAGGGAGCTAGAAACAAGAATTGTTCCTCTTGGTAACTATTTCCAATGATAACAGATGAAGAAAAACAGACTTTTCCCTATCAGGCTATAACTTGGAACAGAGTAATCCAAGATCCAAATATCCCATAATTTGGCAAGTACATGTGCCTGGTATTTCAGTCCCTCTTTGCCTCCCTGAGCCAGCCATGTGGTCCTTGTCCCTGAGTGCTAGGAGGACAAATGTGACAGGCCAGCCCATGTGGACGTCTGTATGGCCTCATGAGCCTCTTCAGGGTGGACACAAAAAGAGCAGAATCTAATTGGATTTTGGATTATTATACTAAATGGCCAATATATTTCTCCTCAAATTTTTTTGTTCTAATAAGTTAAAGAATGGCTTTCCTTAAGGTAATAGTGTTAACCTTTCTGAGAGATGCGTTGTAGAGCGGTCTAATGACAAGCCTTTCCATTTGATCCATAAAGGAATCAGCCAATTACCCTGCATGATAGCATGAAGTTGATTTTATGTTAGGTCAGAAAATGAATCAAATAGGTAATTTATAAATAAAAAGGAGAATTGGCCATAGAAAGGAAGGAAAAAAATAATAATTCAACCTAGGATTGCAATTAGGAAGAGAAATAGCAATGCTTTAAAAAAAAAAACACACAAACTTGAATTCTAGAAGAAATGCATTGATGAACAGAATCCATTAAGTTCCTGAACAAATGGAATAATAACAATAATTTTGTCCTAATGGAAGAACTTCAGATTATTTCCTGGGTATTAGTGGGGAATGATGACCAGAACCAAATGGAACATAAGTATCATTTGAATCAGAGTCTCTATTCTTCACAAGGTGAATGAAATAATGATTATGGCGTGAGCCAGGCTTAAAATAACTATAGAGCATTTATTTGTTTATTTATTTACTTACTTGCTTGCTTAGAGAGTCCCCAGCAATGGGTCAGACTTGGCTTTTGTAGCTTCTTCTATAGATAAATGCCAGCCTAGGAGCTCCAGGAGTTGTTCTATCTGAAGGATATACTTAGCTTTTGGTCTACAGTGACCTCTAGCCTAAGTGGCTCTGGACCCTGCTGGACATCCCCCACCGCCAATCCCCAAGGTGTCTCTGCAGCAGCTGAGTGACAGCTCCTTCTCAGAAGGGCAGAGTCCTCAGTCACCTGGCAGTTTCCCAGGGCTGAAATATTTGCTCTCTGACATGAACTTGGTGGTTTTTTCTAGTTCTTATATAACTGGGAGTCAACTAGGGGCTGATCTGCCCCTTGAGATGAAGATAAAATTGCCTTCAACTCTTGAATAACTTGGCCTACGGAAAGTGAAAACAAAGATCTGTGCCACAACTCCCTAGTGTGGACTCACCTTATGTAGTTCTTGGAGTCTCTTCTGCCTCCTTGGCCTTCTGCTTCCTCCTGGGTTGTCTGGGTCATCTCACGTCAAACTTGAAACTTGGCCTTTTTAGTTTCCACCCAACAAAATCACTTACGTGGAGTGCAACCCCCTCCCTCTGGACGGCATCCATTTCTCTCTTATTCCTTCTCTGCCCTCTGCTGGATTTCCCAAGGAGGTCCAAAGGCTTCTGTATTTGCAGAACATTCAGCTTGTTTCTCTGGAGCCTTGGTACTGCCTTTGTGGAGGTCCATGGTGCTGCTGGTGGTGGCTCAGGGAGGAGTAGATGTGAGCTTTCCTCCCAGGTCCTTCTCAGAATATTTTTCCGAAGGGGAAGAGTGCCCTTGCTAAGATAAATTTTGGTGCAAGTCATAGCTTAATATTTTGTCAACCTCAATACAGTGATTTAAACTCAATTGTTGGTATTCTTGAAAGACCAGCTACTGCCACCTACATTAAGTTCCATTCACAACCTTGACTTGATGCATGGAAATGCCTGTTTGGAGAAAGGAAAAGAGTTGAGAATATTCTTTAGTAGGAACAACGTGTGCTACAAATGCATTCTTGTTAAAGTAATATACAGAAGAAAAGAAAAATCCAATCTGTTCAGATGGGCATATAACAATCATAAAATGTCTCATTATTTCCCTTCCTCCCCCTCCTCTCCTACTGCTCCCCAGAGGTGGCTACTTTTGGACATTGCTGCTTTTAGCTCTTGGTGATGGTTACAGTTGTAACTTCCCCGACGGAGAGGGATGACTAGCCCTGAGCAGGAGGGCGGGCCGTGTGCGCTGGAAGGCTTAGCTGGAAACGTGTGGGCAGGAAGTCAGGCTTGAAACCACTCTTAAAATGCCGAAAGCGGATGGGCACTTTCATGGCTGGTTTCCTCCTCAAATCGAGTGGTTCTCAAACCAGCACCTTCGGCAGGCACCACCTGGGAACTTGGTAGAAATGCAAATCTCCCCGCCCCCCACACCCAGATGTATTAAATCAGAACCTCTTGGGGTGGCGCCCAGCAGTCGGCCTGATGTTTAGCAAGTTCTCCAGGTGTTTTTGATGTCTGCTCAAGTTGCAGAAGCACTAAGACAAACAAAAACAAACAAACAAAAAAAAAAACGAAACAAGAAAAAACCCAAACCATAATTTCTCTTGCCAGTGATTGGTTTAGGGGCGGGTACGTGACCCTGCTCAGGCTAATGAAGTGTGTTGGGAGGTTTGTTTTAGCGGCTCTGGGAAATGTTCTTCCCTTAAGAGATGCTCTTGAAGAAGGGAGGCCTCCTCAGTCCTTGCTGGAGACGGTTTCCCGCCTAGCGGAGAGGCATTGGACTGCTGCTGCCACCTTGTGGTGCTGGGGTGTGTGACACTCTGAGTGGGAAAAGCTGGAAGGTGGGAAGGCTCTGGATGGGTAATGACATCTCAGAGCCCCCAAATGAACCATCCGGGAGCCACCCTACCCTGGCCTTCTTGTCGTGCAATATGTTTTTTTAAGTTAAAAAGTAGTTGAGTTTAGGTTAGTAGTCAAGTACCCCAATAAGGTCTCCTCCCAGACACGGATCAAGTGGCTGCAAAGAATATCTCTCTGGCTCCAGGCTGGGCCACAAAAGCCACTATCTGTGAATGCGTGGGGGAGAAGGAACCTATCCACAGGTGCGTGTTCGTATTCATACCTGCCATTTCCGAGGCCAGGGCCCTTCCAGCTCCCTGCTCTGTTGCCGCCTTCTCCGCGCCATGTTCTGAGCTGTTGTTCCTTCTGCTGGTGTTTCTCCCTCAGTGTAATCACACCCATCAACTGACTGCCAGAAACTGGCCTGGTGATCCTTTCCTGTGTCCCCCTTCCTCCTGTCCTTCTTTACTGCCATGTAGGTGGCATTCGGGACAGCAGAAAGGTAAGGAGTATGTTTGCCTTGCCAGCTTAAGTCAGAAGCCCCAGGTAGTGTGTGTGTTTGCTTTTTTTGATGCTTGGCACTCGTCCCTGGT
Source organism: Varecia variegata (assembly GCA_028533085.1). NCBI lineage: Eukaryota > Metazoa > Chordata > Mammalia > Primates > Lemuridae > Varecia > Varecia variegata. The sequence goes on from CM052437.1 coordinate 48,318,110, forward strand.
AACCCATTTCAAAAGAAGAAGGAAAGATGAAATAGAGGAGGGGGACAGCTGCTCAGCGAGGTCCCCTCTCGAACATCCATGTAACCCTTTGGGGACATACTCTGGTGCTATGGGAATGATTCCTATTTCTTATATTCCGTGGCTCCTCCCCAGAGCATAGACGGAACCGTCAAGACGGACAGGACACTGCCGTGGGTCAGCTTGATGGGGGAGAGGCCCGCGGGGTTCCTGAGTGTGCCCTGGATTGCTCCCATCTTTCCCTGGGGCTTGGATGGACACCCTTCTCTCGCAGAAGGTAACTCAGAAGATGGGAAATATGAGTTCTTTTGCCTTCATAATTTTATAAAACTGAAACTTCAATTGTCCGGCACAAACCGATTGAGAATGTTTATATATAGTTTTATTCAAACCCTCAACCACATGATGTTAGCTTGAGGTAGCTCTTACGTTGGTGAGAAACCACCGTGGAGTCTCTAGGGCCATCTCAGATTGGCATCCTTCTTCTACTTTATACAGTTTTCTGACCCAAACTTCCTTCAGTCTGCTGTGGTTTTACCACAGCCTATCAACCTGGTTGAATAATACATTCAGGCATTTTCTCTTTAAATGTCAGAATGTGACATTCTATATGTTTAGGAGCATTTATATTCCTTAATGTTTCTGTTAAAGTTAAAAATAGTCATGCAGGAATATGTTCTGAGACGTGTTGTTCGGCAATTTCATCGCTGTGCAAACATCATAGAGTGTACCTACCCAAACCCAGGTGGTACAAACCCAGGCTATAAGGTAGCATGTTACCATGTTACCATACTGAATACTGTAGGAAGTTGTAGCACAATAGTATTTGTGTATCTAAACAAACATACAAAAGGTACAGTAAAAATACAGTATTATAATTTTATGAAACCACATTGTATGTGCAGTTCGTGGTCAACGGAAACATCGTTATGTAGCGCATGATGGTATATGTTAAACTTTAGATCCTACACTCTATAAATCAGAGACCCCTTTTTTAAAGGGCAAGTTCTGGCAGAACATTGTGATCTGGCCCAGGGTCAGGATGTTGAGGCTTTTACCGGCTCTAGAACTGAGTCAATTCACTCTTTTCTTTTTGAGTGTTAGGCTCTTCCTCTGCAAAAGATGAGAGTTTAATCACAGCCTCTGACAGGTTCGCAGAGCTGGGGCTTGACATGGGTGTCAGGTAAAAACTGCAGTGCTGTGTCTGTGTGAAGCCATAGGTCTGCACTCGAGCCAGTGCACCAGCACCACCATTCAGAGTGACAGCAGTCACTTGACCTTTTGTGTTCTAACTTAAAAAGCAGATGCATAGTCCTATGGCTTTTCTTGTATAAACCTTATCTGTAAGGCACTGGCAGGAAAGCTTTGGCTTCTTTAAAGTGGGAGTGAAAACCAGGATACATGTCAAGGCATCCCACATGTAGAGATTTTTGTGATTCTCCCTTCCACTTACCCACATGTAAATTGACATATTTTACAGTAATATACTTTTATTCTCTCTTTCCAAAGCAATGAACTTAGTTTTCATAGAAAGAGCTGTTTTTCCCTTTGCACTCATATTTCTTTGGTTTAAGTAATCTACTTCATCATGTAATTAGAAGAGTAAGTACAGTTTGTATTACCCTGGGATGCATTAGCTGGAAATGGGTACAGCTGAGTTTATCCATACAATTTACTTGGGGAAGCAGAAGTGAATGGCTGCTACCAGTTGCGAGCACTCAACAGACACCGGGCACCCATCAAGGAGTTTTAGAAAGGACTGGATAGAGTTGGGAACTTAGTTAAGGACAGATCTGTTAAAAGAGTCTCTTCTGTGCTAATCAAATGTGTTCCCTCAGAGTGGTCGTCTAGAGCCTGGCTACTCAAATTGTGGTCCAAGGACCAACAGCATCACATCGTCTGGGAGCATGTGAGAAATGCTGAGTCTTAGGCCAGACCCTGGGCTTCCTCAGACTCTTCATCTTAACAAGACCCAGGTGATTTAAATGCACAGGGAAGTCCACGAATCACTAGTGTCAGGTCAGCCTCAGGGCCTCTGTTCTTCCCATGCTACACATTCTCGCTTGGTAGGCTTGCCTACTTTTGAACCTGGTACAAAATAGGTATGTCATAAATAGGTAATAATCTTCCTCTGAAAAAATGGGAAAGGTGGTCTTGTTGGAAATTTCTTCCAGGGGCAGCTTTTGGGCCACCTGAGAAAATTGGTTTCATAACCTTTGTTTGAGTTTCCTCTTGCTGCTGTGACAAATGACCACAAACTTAGTGGCTCAAAGCAACACAGATTTGTTCTTTGATAGTTTTGGAGGTCAGAAGTCTAAAATTGGTCTCACTGGATTAAAGTCCAGGTGTCAGCAGGGCTGGTTCCTTCGGGAGGATCTGGAGAGAGAATCATTTCCTTACTTTTTGCAACTTCTGGAGGCTTCCTGTATACCTTGCCTGTGGCCCCTTTCTTGCATACCTCTGACCTTTGCTCAGTACTCACATTTCCTACACCTCTAGTTACATCTCCTGCCTCCCTCTTATAAAGACTTTGTCATTACAAGTAGGGCCCACCTGGATAATCTGGGATGATGTCCCCATCTCAAGATCCTTCACTTAATCATGTCTGCAAAGTGCCTTTACTGTGCTGTGAAATAAGAAGAAATATATATATATATATATATATATATATATATATATATATATATCTGCCCATGGTTCTGGACACAGAGCTCCTAAACCCTTGTCATTTCCTAAGTGCTAAGGGTGCTAGCAGCATCTTTTGTTCTAACATTTGGTCTTTGACGCTGGTTCCTGACACAGAGCTCCTAAATATCTTGGTATTTTCTGGGTGATAGGAACATCTTTTGTTCTAAGAAGGCAACTCTCAATGGTCCCCTAGAGAGCTTCAGGATGGGGGCTGGTCACCAGAAAGACCAAGCCATGATTAGAGGTTTGGAACTTTCAGTCCTCTGAGGAGGGGAGAGGGGCCGGAGATTAAGTTAATAGTAGATCAATAATTGATCATACCTACATGATGAAGCCTCCAAAAAAAAACCTTCTAAAATATGGAGTTTGGAGAGCTTTGGAGTTGGTAAACACAGCCACGTGCCAGAGGGTGGTGTGCCCCAACTCCACAGGGAAGGAAGCTTCTGCACTCAGGACCCTTCCAGACTTTATCCTTCATATCCTTCATTATATAATAAACCAGCAAACCAAAGTAAGTGTTTCCCTGAGTTCTATAGGCTATTCTAGCAAATTATTGAACCCAAGAAGGGAGTCCTGGGACCCCTGATTTATAGACTGTCATTCAGAAGTACCGGTGGCAACCTGGGACTTTTGATTGATGTCTCAAGTGGGGACAACCTTGTGAGACTGAGCCCTTGACCTGCGGGACCTGATGCTAATTCCAGGTAGACAGTGTCAGACCTGAATTGAGTTGTAGGACACTCAGCTGGTGTCAGAGAATTGGTCAAGATGGCAAAAAAAAAAAACACCAAACCAAACAAAAAAAACTCCACGCATTTTGGTGACCAGAAGAGAAATGTTGAAAATACAGAGAAAAAAAGTTCTTTTATACACACATTTTCAAGTGTGTATAAACACATTCTCAAGTTCTAGGTACTAGGACATGGATATCTTCAGGGGGGCATTATTCAGCCTGCCACAAGCTTATTGTCAGATACTGTTTTAAGGTAATTTAACAATTATTATCACTACTCTTTAACAAGTACCTTCTATGAGCCAGGCACTTTACCTAAAAATGAAACCTAATGCTCACAAGAATACCCCACAGTAGATATTATCATCCTGCCCTTGTAAATGAGAAGTCTGGGATTCAGGAATCACAGTGAGTAATGACAGAGTGGGGACTGGCACCCAGACCCCCAAGGGTCCAGGCCTTCTGAACTTCTCTTGATGCCTGGCTCCTGTCACCATCGGAGTCACCTGCTTTATTCCCAAACTCAGCATGAGTGACGTCTACGGTCAGGGCTGTCCAGTGACCTGTCATGTCCACTGATCTAAAGCCCATACTTATTTTGAGAAGGGACATTTGTTATAAATGTTATGCAAAGAACAGTGGATGGGTTTGGTGCAAATCTCTAGCAACTTCCTGTGTGCTATCAGCTGACTGATCAGGGCCCTTTTCTAGAAATCAGCTCCCATCTAGAAGGGCCCTATCTTTAAAATCACAGGTGTCAGACAGAAATGCTGTTCCCTGGCAGGGGCTGGTGGCTTGAGAGAGGCCCCTCTAATGAGCTCCCTGGTAAACAGTGGCTCAGGTGTTTAGCGAAGCTGAGGAATGAAGCTGGGACAGAACAGAGATCACAGACGTGGAAACATTTCAGTCTTTTAAAATAATAGCTCTTGTACTTGCTCTGGAAACTTTGCTTTGTGCACAGATCAAATTCCTCTCAATTATGTGGCCATAATCACTTTGTTATTTATATCACCTGAATGAGCATGAAGGCCTCAGTCTGTTTTTATTAGCCTTTTCCCCACCTCCCAGACCCAAAAGTCCTATAGCAAGGTGGGAAAAATCTATGTGGTTTTAAAACTTGTAGGCTATTTTCTGCTACACTCCCTCCACTCCAGATATTTTGGGGCATTTGAAGGTGATCCCAATACACTCCTCTGCTTGATCAATATTCTCTTTCAAAATGGAAATAAATTTTTATAGAAATCCAGCTGTGCTCCCAGATGTGACCGAATGCAGAAACACACACTTAGGGCACCCCCAGACCCCAAGGCCTTATTGTTGTTTAACATCCTCATTGCTTTCTTCCTGCCCCAAGTATATGGAACCACACATGAAACTTCTTGGTGACAACTTTAACCAACACCAACTCGAGATTAACATTGGAAATGGTTATGTTTCAAATGAAAGTGTGCACAACTTTTAATTGTCCTGGGTACTTCAAATTTCATAAATAAATTTTTTCCATAACAGATAAAGAGTGGTGACTTCTTTTATGAAACTGGCCCAAATTGATTTCCTCTTTTTGCCTTCAGAACTAATAATCAGAAATTAATTCCATGTTTTGTTTTGAATTTTATACTTTTTTAACAATCACATTATATATTTTCTGACCATTAAGGTTTGCAACAGTATATTTTCTGACCATTAGAATTTGCAACAATTCATGGACAAAATATGGATTTCTGACCTGACCTGTGAGCAAACTATCGCACCATTCCATGTCTCTTTTCTGTGAAATGGGATGACTGATTTCTGCCCTATTTATATACAAGTTTGTGATGAGAGTCAGAGGAAACGGATTTGAGATGATTATGAAAGTCAATTGTTCTCCTTGCCAATGTGTGGATTTCGTTTACAGTGAAGTTACACACATGCTCCCACTAGCTCCTTCCTTCCCCCCGAAGGTCTGGGTGCTCGTTGTGTAATTACTCAAGGTGAACCATGACTTTCATATCAGCGGCGAGATCAGCTGGCTTTGCCACTCCCTGTTCAGGTGGCGCCCTGCTGAGCATCTCGTGATCTCAGGAGAGCAGAAGCTGGCTGGCGGAACAGTCCAGGTTTGGCTTAAAAATATCATCCTCCCACTGCCGTGCTGGATTTCCTCTCCGTGAAACCTCAGGTAGACAGAAGATTACAAGTTTGCCTTTCTGCAACTTGGATCCCTTTCCCTTCCTTGTGTGTCAGGATTATAATTCTCCCCTCTTCCTACCTACCCATCCCCACGATACCACTTCCTTCCACCGAGTATGTGTAAGCTGATCAAATTGGGTGTGTCATCGTTTGCGCACGGGCTGGGCCACTGGGCAGGCAAATGGCCCAGCACGTGTGCACCAGTGGTTTGTGGTCCAGAATTAGTCACCACCCTGAGCCTCTCAGCATTGCAGTGCTTGGGGGACGGACAGTGTCCTTCTTCCCTCCTCTACCTGCCCCACCCCAGCTGGCCCAAGTTGGCCCAAGTTGGCGTGGCACCCTGATAGGCCTTTTAAACAAGGAAGGGCAGGTCTTGCAGGTTCCTTGAGTTGGAGCAGGTAGAGCACATTTTAACTTGTTAGCTCTCCAGCTCACTTTCTCAATAAGGCATGCAGAAGGGGTCAGTGATATTCCCCCTACCCCAAGGGTGAGAGCAAGTCAGGGGGGAGCAGTAACCAGGGTGACCATGGGCCGATGATCTATGGGCCAACAAGACCCTGAGGGGGACAGATTACTGGCCTAAGGACAGTTGGTGGTCTGGTGGCCATGTTGTCAGCTGGGGGCCAAGAAAGCCAAGAAAGCCTGACCCTGAGGAGGGTCACACAGAACCCCTGGTTACCCACAGATGGGGAGCAGGAACTAGTGGGCTGCTGCGTTCAATCCTTTGGCTCCTCCTCATGGTGTGAAGGGCTGGGGGAATAATGGGACCAAAGATGTGCCCTGGGACGAAGCAGCCACTGCACAGACATACCCTGGGGCCTTCTGGGGACAGAGAACTGGGCTCCTTAAGACCCATACATCAAGACTCTCCAGGTGGAATCTCTTTGCCATTGAGTAAGCCACATGACAGGCAGGAGAGGGTTAATATAGGGCCCTTTATTGCAGAATGCAGTGTCTGGTCTGGCTGATCAGGAGACAGCAGACACATCTTCACAAGTCTTGAACTGGACTCACAGCGAATAAGTTGACAAACCTGTGTGGGGTGCATAACTTCCTAGAGACCCCAGATGCAAAGCTGAACACCCCTGCCAAGACCACAGGCACCTAGACATAGTCCGCTCTGTCAGCACAGACTGTAAGATTCCAGCAGGATGGGTACAACTCCCAGGGTCTTCACCCAGATAGAAGTTAGGAAAGAAGGGGTAGAGGGAACCCAGGAAGGGAAAAGTGGGGGGGACAAACCTGCTGGGGGAGACCATCATCTAAAGCAAGATGGCTAACAGCATTTTTGTTAGATGAGAAATAGAGGAGTTTTCAATTCTTAAATTATGGGTAAAAAGTATTCTGAAAGCCTGCAAGGGAAAGCCCCCAGGCTCAGCAGAAGCATGGGAGAACCAGGACAAATGCGTGTGAGACTGTCGATCTTGTCACTTGGCTTGGCTGAGCTGCACCAGCCAGTGGCCCATGCTCAAGGCCAGGAGGAAACATCTGGGCTTACAGAGCCTACAGGGAGCCACCTGGGTGGCTGCTGGTTAATAGTGAAAAAGGCTGAGTGGAGCCACGGTGAGGGAGGGAGAGTGATCAGCAGAGGGAGGGCATTCTGGTGGACTTACCCACACGGCTCCTTGGGCAGCCTGCCCAGGCCTATAGACCTATTCGGAGACCAGCTGCAAAACAGAAAACCAGTGGGCTACCCAAGACTTGGAGGGGCCTTTGAAAATGACAGGAATGGGCTACATGGATTGGGAATCCCCTTGCAGCTATTTGTCATAGTTGGGGCAGAATAAGAGGGGGCAGATAAAAACCTAGGGCATTATTGGGAAGAGGGTGACCATCTAGAACATGGTCAAGGAGGAAGAATGGCAAAAGGGCCCTCTTCTTGCCCCAGGGCTCCATCTAGGGATTAGCAACAAGTCCACCAGGCTCAAGGGACTTGGAGGAGAAAGAGGAGGGCACTGACTCTTGGCGTCTCAACCACTGACATCCATCTTTGGGGGCTGTTGTGAGCTGAGTGCTTGAGAGAGGCTAGTGTGGAGGGGCTCCCTGAGGGACCCCTCTGCTGTAGAGAGACTCCGGGACCCTTGAGAATGGTAGGATGAGGGACTGGAGAAGCTACTCCTCCACTGCCTTGCTCACCTGGCCTGCTTGGCCAGGTCGTCCTCTCTCTTCCTAATCCAGATATGATGGGCCACAGCCTGGACTGATGAGCCAGTGTGGCCGGAGAGCACAACCATGCAGGTGAGCGGGACCATCACACGGGTGACAACAGGTGCCATCTGGGTACCTGGCAGGACAGCTACCCTTCTTCCAGTGGGCACGCCTGAGTCCCTCCTGGACTCAGCTTCACATGGGACTAGGCCCCCAAACTCTCCAAGTGTTAGGGAGCTGACTTTCCCCCCAGCCCCCTGAACACCTGGCCTCTCAGCTTAGATCGCCTGACATCTGAGCCTAAAATATTTCTTTGTCCTGAGCAAAACCTCTCTCATACTAGCCCCTTTTTTAAAAAAAGAAGAGCAACAATGGGCCACTGCCTCAGCTGGGACACAACCAACAGGGCACAATCTCTGCAGGATGCTGAGAGAATGGGGGCCACAGGCACCTGTTGACTCAGGCTGTTACCAGTTGTACTTACCACTGTTCTTCCTGAGCCACTTTGGGTGACCAAACATATTTAAGGTCAAGGGAAGAAGTCTTTTTACATTATCTAGACCATGCATCCAGTGGACCTAGCCCCAAACACTCATATCCAACTGCCTACTGCACCATCTTTAGCTTACTATGGGCGGATCTCTACCCCTCTCCCAACCTTCTCCTTCCCCATCCTTCCCATCTCAGCAAGTGGGACCTCCACTGTTCCATTTCTCAGGCCATGACCTTGGCTTTTCCCTTTGTTCCTTTCTCTTTCTCACACCCCTCATCCAGCCTGTCAAGAAAGCTGACAGCATCGATCCAGGATATATTTGGAGTCTCGGCATCTCTCACCACCTGCCTGGCTACCACCAGAGCCTTTGCTGGTCCACATGGTGTTGATTTTGTAAAATTTAGAAAAACATCACCCTCATGACTTAATGGGTAGGCAGAGCCTTTGTGCAGAGAATGGTGCCCCTTCCTTTGATGGGTGCAGCACTGCACTTAGGCCCTGAGCTGGATTCCATGGAGGCCGATGCCCTGGGCAGTGCCTCAGTGTACAAGCACGTGCAGGGGGCTGGCCGGTCCACACTGGCGCAGACCCACCGTCCTCGCTCACTTGGGCCATTGCCAGCAGCTCCCATGTCTCTCTGCTTCTGCCCTTTCCCTGCCCACCCCTCAGTCTATTCTCAACATGGAAGCCAGAGTGATCTTTTAAAGGATAAATCAAATCAAGTCACTCCTCTGCTCTAAACCTCACCCCAAGTAAAAGCCAAAGTCCTGGCCAGGTCCAGTCAGGCTCCAATAAGCTCCCCTTCCTTCCTGTGCTCCAGACACATGAACTTCCAGCTGCCATGTCCCTTGATTGTACCAGGCTCACTGCCACCTCTGGCGGAGCTCTTGCACTCCCTCCCTCTTCCCTCTTCCTTCATCCACATGAGTTTACCTGCCTCATTCTCACCAGCTTCAGGTCTTTACTCAAATGTCACCTACTCCATGAAGGCTTTGCTGCCCGACTATTTAAAACTGCAATCTCCCTCCCTGCTCCCCTAACCTGGCACTTCTTCCTCCCCTTCCCACAGCACTTTTGCTTTTTCTCCACAGTCCTTACCACCATCTAACATTTGCATTTCACTGATTTATTTGCTTTATTGTCTGTATCTTCTCACTAGAATAAGCTTCATGAAAGCAGGCACTTTTGTGTGTCTTTCTGTTGGCTGTGTTCTCAGCACCTAGAGCAGTGCCTGGTACCTAATAGGTGAACAATCATTTGATCTTTGTTGAATGAATGAGTGGCAGGAAGCAGAGTGGACCTATTATGTTGAGCCATATGAAATCATTTTTGCAGGTCAAAAGCTGTCAAATATTGGCAGTTTCATGCGGTTCACCCTAATATAACATAGCCCATTACAATGGCCCAAAGGAGGTGTCACGTGAGGGACATTTTCTCCTGTTTTGCACTGTGCACTCCCATTTGAAAACACTGGGTTCTGTTTATAATACCTTGGTAACAAATGTCCCATTTAAATAGACACATTTCTTCCTAACCCCATGATCCACAGAGCAGCCTTCCTCCAGGTACAATGGCAATAATGCCAGTCTTGGCCTTCAGGCCTCCAGATTTAAATTTTGTTTAGCCATGGGACAGATAGAAAAAGTAAAGGTTAATAGACTATCAAACTGTGGCCAGAAGTCATGCCCAATAGCAGGGACCTTGGCAGAGGGAAGATCAGTAAGGAGACAGGCGGTTCCAACTCACTGCTCGGGGCTGGGAGGAGCAAGGCTCTTGGTGTGAGCCAAGGAGCCTGTATCTGGTCCCCTGAACTCATACAGAGTGCTCGGAGGACAGAAATCTCTTCCTCGGCCAAGTTTTTGTTTTTCCAAGTTCTGTTTTTCCCATATAGCCAAGGGGAAGGAAATAAAACCTGGAACCTGTGCCTTCTAAATCCATCTTTTTAAAAGATATAGACTATTAAAATCCATATGAAAAAGACCTTTACGTTTGGTGTCTCCAAATGCCACATTTCTGGACATAGATGCTGGGGAATCTGTCATTCAAGATCACAAGATGCAGCCATCAGCCCTGTGAGCTCAGCAGTAGCCACAGCGTGGCTGGCGGCCCAGTGCACCTGCAATGTGGGGCCACATTCAAACGCCCACAGGAGCCAGCTGGGAAACAGAAGCAAGTGAAACCGGCTGGCTCATGCCCACAACAAAATGTGTTTTCTCCCAATCTGCTTGACCTAAGGCTACCTTTATTCTTCCCACTTTTGAATGACATGTGGGCACAAAGTATTACTTTTTTCTCTTTCAACCTATCATGAGGAAAACAACAGTATGAGTGTGACTGCCATGGCTCCTGGCACTGCCTCATGGAGTGTGAGAGTTTGGACCAATTTAGGGCACTTGATCTGTCTGAGAGGGTCAGCCTCTGCTGAGATCCCACCTAGTCATTTACAAGGCGTTGTCCTGCTGCACAAGGGCCTGGGTTCAGAGAAATCTCCCCCAGCTTTGTTCCATGAACAGAGACCTCTCAACAAAGGTGGACACTCGCATTCTGATTCTGGAGTCTTTCTTCACACACAGACCCAAACTGTGTACAATTCAGAAAACCCAACTCCCCTTCTCCCTCCATGCATTTCTCTGATGCTTATCAGCGATACAGCTGGAGCATCATCCTCCCCAGGATTCATTTCAAGTCTCCGCATGTTACAACAGCAATGGTGATAAGGATGATGGTGACAACCACAACCTGGAGTGTGCAATGCGCAGGGAGAGGGAGCAATCTGGTGACAAGTGACTTTTTCCAGCAGATCTCATCATTCCCAGGGAGATATGACTACTTTTTCAAGCACACCATCACTTAAAACTGCTAGAAACCAGGCAGGGGTTAGTGGAAGATAGCACTTCCGTGGAGCAGAAATACATAGGAAAATGTCTGCTGGAAATTTGAGATGATATTGAGCACAGTATACATCAACTTCCCCTGAGGATGGATTAAAAAGAAATAAAACAAAAATAGTAGAATTGAAGTCAAAGTTGGAAACTTGAGTTTTAGCTGGATGTGGTCTCGAGGAAATGCAGGTTCAGTGTGGCAACCTACATCTTTGGATGTTTCATGAAGCAGGAGTTCATACTTTGGAAAACCAAACCAGCCAACAAGCACAGGAAAAGATGCTCAACATCATTAGCCATCAGGGAAATGCAAATCAAGCCCCTATGAGATAATGTTTCATACCCACTAGGGTGGTTAAAATAAAAAGGACAGATGATAATAAGTGTTGAGGAGGATGTGGAAAAAATGGAACCCCCATACATCTCTGCTGGAAATGTAAAATGGTGTAGCTGCTTCAGAAAACACTCTGTCAGTCCCTCAAAAGTTTAAACATATAGTCTCCATATAACCCAGAAATTCCACTGCTAGGTCCACACCCAAGGGAAGTGAAAGCATATGTTCACACACATACTTGTGCATGAATGTTCACAGCATCATTATCCATAATAGCCAAAAGGTAGAAACAATTCAAATGTCCATCACCTAATGAAGAGATAAACAAAGTTTGGTATATCCATACAATGGAATATTATTTGGTCATGAAAAGAAAGTTCTGATACATGCTACAGTAGGAATTATCATTATTCTAAGTGAAAGAAGCCAGTCACAAAATGCCATGTATTAGAGTATATGGTTCCATTACACGAAATGTCCATAACAGACAAATCTATAGAGACATTAAGTAGATTATTGGTCACCCAGGGCTGAGCCAAATGGGGAGGGTCTGCTGACGGGTTTCTTTTGGGGATGATGGAAATGTTCTACAACTGATTGCGGTGATGGTTGCACGACTCTGTGAAATATGAAGTCATTGAATTGTACACTTGAAATGGGTGAATTGTATAGTATGTGAATTGTGCATCAATAAAGCTGTTAATAAAAAACAAGCAGTGAGGTGAAGGACTAACATGAGATACTCTCTCCAAATGCAGAGAACAGTAACAGAGATGACGAAATGAAAGACAAGGAAGTGACAAAGTGGAGAGCTAGCGTGCAGATAACTGGAGTTTCTGAAGAAGATCAGTAGGATAAATCACAAATAAAGATACAAGAAAACCGCCCTGCACTGATTCCTTGCAAAATCACTTAGGTACATGGACACCAGACGCATTCGATCCCTACAAATGGCCAATAAACACATTTGAAAATAATTTTAGTTTCACCATTTAATAAAAAATTATTTGATTATTCAATTGGAAATGACTTATAAAAATAATGACAATATCAATTATTAGTGAGGCTATGAGGGAACCAGGCCCCACATATATTACTGATGGAAACATAAATTGATAGAACCTTCTGGAGGGCAATTTGAAAATACATACCAAGTCTTAACATATTCTTATCCCCTTTCCCAGCATTTATACCTCTGAGAATTCCTCTTGAGGGGGGAAAAAAGAGTGAATTTATCCAGATATTTAGCTACAAGAATATTATGAAAATTTATACACATCTCAAATTTTCAATGACACAGGGATTGTTGAATACATTTTGCTCTCACCGTATAGTTAAAAACTATGAGGCCACTAATGATGTTTTGGAAAAATGCTTAACGACAGATAACTACTCCTTTTTTTTCTAGTCAGGGGAAGGCAGCTGTTTATAAAACAGCATATACACTATTTTTTAAAATTTAAAATGCTTATATACATACACTACCTATATAGATAAATAGAGTGAGAGAGAAATGGAAAATCAAGAATGGGAAAATTTTTATTATGCATTAAATGGTAACAGTGATTTTATTTTCTTTATGCTTATTTAAAACTTCTATAAAGATCAGCAAGGACTTCTGTAATGGTAAAATTAACAATGAAAGAAAGATTCAAAAGGTTCTCCAGTGATTTTCCGCCCTGGGTAGGGTCCAACCCCTCAGCAAGTATGTCAGGCCCTGGCCCTGGCAGCCCCTGCAACTTCCAGTCATCCACCTTTCCTGGTGCTTCCCTAAATGGGTGTCGTACTTGTGTCTCAACAGCTTTCTGCTGGTTCATTTGCCTGGAAGGTCCCCTCACTCCCCAGCCTTGCTTCCTGACTACTCTCTCACAGGTCACCTTTCCTGGGAAGCCATCCCCAGTCACTCAAGCAGGGCTAACCATTTCCTCTCCCACCCTCCCCGTGCGTGCACTATTTTTGTACTTCGCACGGCACTGCCGTTCTGTTTACACTTCTCTCTCATGAGTCATTTGAGGATTAGGCCAGGTTCTTATTCACCGTTGTTTACTCAGCATCCAGCACAGCCCTGCACAAATGTTTACGGAGTAAATGCACGAACGAATGCACGAGTCTGTCTGAGTGCTAGGCTCACATACTTGCAGAAGATCTGCACGCAAGTGCGCTATAGTTCCACACATGCAACATGTCCCACACTAGCCCACCAACATCCCCCTGGGGTGCCTGGACTCCCCATTCCTCAGTATCCATCCTTACTCTTCTTGTGCACACCCCGTCTCTGTGATTGGAACCTACATCCCTCCGGTGACTGCAGCCAGGAGCATGGGTGTCTCCTTTTTCTCCCATCACAGTTCCCCTAGGGCTATCAATTCTACCATGCACATGGTTCTTGGGTTTCTTTCCATGCCCACTGCCGCTGGCATCTCTCCCTTACTCTCCTTCTCACTTGGATATCTGCCATACTCTCCTCTCCCCTACCCTGCTAACAACTCGTCAATGACCTCTGTTTCCCCAGGGTGTAGTCAGAACTTTTCACCGAGCCTTACTGGGCCCTGTGTGACTCACTCAGGCCCCCCTGTCTCTCCAGCTTCACCTCTTCCACACCATATCCATCTCATCCTTCTCAGCAGCAACCTGAAGAGTTCTTGGTTGCCTCTGTGCCCCTTGCATGCTGTTTGCTTCATCTGTAACCCTTTTTCCAACCCTCTTGCTTCCCTAACTCATTCATCAAACCTTAATTTAAAAGCCACTTCTTCCTGGAAGCCTTTCCTTACTCCCCAAGTCTCACGTAGGCCCCTCCCATGGGCACCCCCGTCACTCCCTACACTTGCCCCAACACAGCTCTTCTCCCACGGTATTTAATTGTTCGTTTAATTGTTCTTCTCCCTCAACAGACTGTAAGCTGCACAGGGTGGGGGTGCAGTGGGGTGGGAGGGCAGAAACCAAGTCTGCTTGTTCATGAACATTCCTCCAGCGTACAGCAAAAATACAGTCCTTAATAAATGGTTAGCATTTGATAAGCAAATAGATGAATAAAATTTTTGCTGTTTTAGCTGCTAATTCAAACTTTGGGATCAGAAAAGATATCTCATTGTTGGTCTTATGAAGGTCAGGGAATGACAGTACGACAGATAACAGCCTTCTACCCCGGCCCAGGCAGCTGACTGGCCCAGAGAGGGCTTTGCCCTGTGGAGGGAGGGCTGCTGTGTGGGCCTTTCTGCGCGGGTGTACAACCAACTTCCCCCATGGGTCATGAGTTTTTCCAAGACAGGAACTTACCCTAAAGAGTAAAGGAAGTTCCCTGTGTGTTTCTAAATGCCAACTTCAAAATATTTCCAGAGTTCCTGAGTTAAAGGTCCCAGAACTGAAACTTTGGATGGTGTCAAGTTCCCTGTGGAGATGCAGCCAGGCTGGGGGTCAGGATGGCTACCCCAGTAGTCAGGATAGGAAGGAGAGCAGTGGTATTGGGTTGGGCATGCAGTAGTGCAGAGTGGGCTTCAAAATCTCTGATGGGCTGCGTCAAGTTCAGAGGAATCCGGCACCCTTGGGAGGATGGAGAGTAGCTGTTGGATGGGGTTGGCGTGGTGGGTTGGAGTCTCCATCAGCAACACTCTGGCCCTATTCCTTTCCCCATCCCCCGTAGGGCTGGGTTACTTCCTGCCTTGCTGACTTTGGGCTCGGCCATGTGACCTGTATTGGCCGATGGAATGTGAGCAGACAGGATGTGAGCAGAGGCTCTAAATACACTTGTGTGGTCCTTCCCTCTTATGTTCCTTTCATTTCCCATGAGAAGAATATACCCCAGGTTGCCACGCCTCTTTCAGCCTGGTTTTTGGACACATTTAGTTTTGAGATGGCTATTATAGGTCTAAGCAGAGATGCGTGTGATTTGGAGTTTAGGGGGTGGTCTGGGCTGAAAATGTATTAACACATGGAGTCATCCATGTAAAGCCTTGAGATAGAGGAGCTCACCAAGGTGTGGCACAGATGGAAAAGAAGTTCACTGACGAAGTCTTGATTTCTTCCAATAGTTAGAGGTCAGAGAGATGAGCAGGAATCAGCAAGAACATAGACACGTAGCAGCCAGGAAGGCAGGCAGACAACTAGGCCAGTTACAGGTCCTGAGAGCCACGTGGAGAGAGGGCTCAGAGCTGGAGAGAGCCATCAACTGTGTCCGACACTGCCGATGGGGCAGTGAGATGACGATGGAGAACTGACCTATGGGTTTAGCGACAGGGAAGTTGTCACTATCCTTGACACGATTATATTCTGTGCAGTCGTGGGGCAAAAGCATTAACAGAGGGGATTCAGGAGAGAATAAGAGGAGAGAGATTTGCAAGCGTAGCCAATTCTTACCAAAGTTTTGCTCAGAAATGAAGTCGAGAAATGGGCTATAGCCCAAGGGGGAAGTGACATCAGACAGATTTTTTTCAAATATGGGATAAAATATAATAAGTTTGAATGCTGATGAGAAAGATCCAGGACAGAGAAGAAACTGATAATGCAGCAGAGATGGGGTCGGGATGACAGCGGTTCATCCATTACGCCAGGGAGAAGGTTGAGGGTTTGGGTTTACAGGCAAGTGGGCAGATAGAGTAGGGGCCCTTGGGGACATTCTCTTCCAGTTGCATCAATTTTCTCAATGAAACAGGAAGCCAGGTCATCATCAAAGAGTGAGTAGGTGGGAGGTGAAGAAGAAACTATGACAGAGTCACCCAGGAGAGCTGAAGAATGAACGGACCGAGGGTGTGTAGCTTGCATGCTGTCCAGCAGTGACTGTCCTGAGCAGTTCGTATTTGCTATCTACTAAAGCCTCACAGCAGCCCTATGAAGTGGGCCCTACTATTTGCTCCCTTCACATAGGAGAAAATTGAAGCACAGAGTAGTCAAGACACTTGTCCAAAGTCACACAGCAAAATGGTAGAGCTGGGATTTGAATGCAGTCAATCTGGTTTCAGGGCCCAAATGCTGCATCGCTAGGTTAGGTTGACCCAGTTAAACATATGAAAGCCTGTCACGGAACTGAACTAAATAGAATAAGGGATGAATTAATGTTGTGGTGAAGCCACTGTGTCAAGCTCTGTTCTAGATTCCTTTGCAAAAACTCTGTGAGTCATGATTACTGTCAACCCCATTTTACTGATGAAGACATGAAGCCCGGGAAGAATCAGTTGCTTGCTGAAAGTTGCAGAGCTAGGAAATGGAAGAACAGGGTTTTGAAGCCGTGTTGGTTTGATTCTAAAGTGCACACCCTGCACACAATACCAAAGAACCCTCACGTTCTGATTTAGCTAAGGACGTCAAAACCCTCCTTACCTCAGGCTGGGATCACTTGCAACCTTTATCCTGAGCAAGCAGAGAACTTGCTATGTGATCCTTATAGCAGGAAGAACTTAAAGGAAGGTGACTTTGGGGCAATGCTGGCTGTCTTTCTGACATCTGCATCTGTGGATGCTTGTTGATCTGTTAGGTGAGGAGGAAGAGAGCTTAGATTGACAGACATGGTGGGAGTCTTAGAATTTTCTTTTTCTTTTAATTAAAACTATAGCCTTTTATAACAAAAGCACTCATTCTAGTTTCACAAGCATTTCCAAAAACCATTTTCTCAAGAAAGAGTGCTCATAATGCATCATCTTCACTGAACAGCCACCCACTTCCTCAAATGCAAGGAAGCAGACAGTTAAGAAAAAAAAAAAAAAAAAAGCCAGAGGCAGCAGTTGTTTATCACGACCTCGCCTCAGCGAGGCCTGAGATTCTTTCAAATAGGAGCTTTGCTTCCCATGACGCAGAGGGAAGTATCAACCGGGATATTTCTGGTAAAACTGAAAGCAAGAAAAGCCGGTGCCAGCCAGCCCCTTGGGGGACCGTGGGGCTGGGGCAGCGTGGGTGCCATACCCCAAGTGACAGATGGATGGACCTTTCAACTGAGAGAAAGGAGGAGACATGTTGGCAAATCAACCTCACACCTAAGATTGCTTGTGAAGCAATCATAAGGGGGAACAAAAACAGACACCAGCTCGAAAAGACAAGAAGGGCGCAAACTTTGCCAGGCTCACCGCTTCACCAACTGCTCACCCAAACCAGAAGCAAAATGTCCCTGAAATTGCCAAGGAACTGGGATTTCAACCTGAAAGTGGAGGCTGCGAAAATAGGTATGGTCAGCGTTTGTCCGTTGCCTCTGGGGTTCTTGTACTTCAGCACTCACCATTTGCATGTTGGTCTGCAGGGAGCACAGTCTACTTAAAAATGGATCTCCCAGCAAATCTGAGTTTAGGGGAAAATTTGCATTCAAATTGATATGTTGGCTCAAAGTTCTAACAGGCTGGGAGGAGGTTCTCCTTCATTTGGAGGTGGCATTGGAATGGAGTTCCTTGGTGTGCGGGATCTGGGGTACGTCGGGTGGTCTAAGGCTACAGAGCACACACAAAACTGTGAGTTTTTTTGCCACATGTCATGGAAGAGTCATTTCCCTTCTGTCTGGAAATTCATCCATGTTTTGAATGGTTTTCAACAGGAGCACAAAGATTGGAGTCTTTTGAAGTGCTCAATCTATAAGTAAATTCAATGGGTGTTCTGTTTAGTGAGCCCCGGGGGGCTCAAGGTGGGGCTACTTGTTGCAAAGAATAGACAGTGAGGACAAGACAGGAACATAGAGACGTTTGAAGATACAATAAAGACAATTTTAAAGGAAAAGAATGGGAGAGAATTCTTAGAAGAGTTGGAAAAGAGATGCATTTTTGATTATCTTAATACTAATTAAGATACTCTGGCCTTTAATCCACACCCTTTCCTTCTAATGATGGTGCTGACACATTCAGTTTAATCTGTTATACAATTGTTAGCATGAGGTTCTTTATGTAGATTTTTTCTATTGTTAAATTGATCATAGTAATTTAGGGTAGAGCAATTGGGCTGAAAGTGATTGCCTATGTTTTATACAAATCTCACCCATATAATGAGATGACTTCCTTGATATTAGACATAGATAAGTGTTAGGTGTTTCTAACAGCTTGGTGGAGTTTTGCTTAGAACGAGGTCTAGATTTGAATCTCTAATGGTGGTTTGTGTGCTACTAAAGTAAGTGCCCACAAACAGGGAGTGTTAATGATGTAGGTCTGAGAAAGGATTTGAAAGAAAACTGGGTAATCAGAGAAGCCATTTATCTTGGTAATCAGGGGGGATTATTAATTCCTGGTTATCATTCCCTAACCAAGCTATTGTGTGCTGAGGTCAGTTCAGAGAAAAGGTAGTGTTCATACTTCTTACAGAAGCAAGACATTTTTCTCGTAACTACCATTGATATAAATGTACTCAGCTAATGCTCAATCTATGTCATACAAATTTTTTACAAGTAAAACTTCCGTGGTTCTATTCCTTTGAAAGTGTCGTGCTTCTACTTACATAAGGTCATTCTGCCCTCTCACCATCTGTGTTTCAACAGGTGTCAGAGTCTTACTCTCTTACGGTTTAAAAATGGGAAACTTGAGACAGTTAATAGTTAAATGATTTTTTTTCCAGGATGTAGGAAGTTACTACATTAGAGCTCAAGTCTGCAAATGCTCAGCCTGAGGGCTAAATTGGGTGGATTTCATGATTTTTAGCAGGGTCTCCTGAAGCGTGGTCCCATGGATAACCTGCATTTGAGTCACCACAAGTGCTCGCTAAAAGTACGTATTTCTGGGCACCATCCTTACAAAATCAGAATCTCTGGGGGTTGGCCCAGGATTCTGCACTTTAACAAGCACCCTCCCCTTCCACCCCCACCTGATGAAGAACTCCTGCTGTAGGTGCTGTGGTCTGAGTTCACTAGCCTCAGAGAACTAGCATCCATCTAGCACAGAGCATAGCGCCTGGACTTACCGGGCACACGATAAATATTTGTTGGCTGAATGACTGTTTACCTACAAGCAGATAATATTATTTAATATGAAAAAAATAGTAATGTCATGATGAAACATAGAGGATCCTGTGTCGTTATCCATGCCAGCTACCAGTTTGTCACCCTGAGGGACTGCACTTCTGTAGAACCCATTTGTGAGTGTCACGTAAGCTAGAATTCAGATCATGAGCTGAGTCCTCTGAGGGGGGAGAGTCACTGACTCAATCACAGGACTTCTGGTCCCCTCTCCAGCGTCCTGTATCCAGATGCAACTGTAGGAACTGGCTGAACAATACATCAAAGAAGCTCACCTATTAGGAAGAAGTGTGGAACTGGAGTCATGTCAGGAAAGCCAATGATCTGTGGGTTTTTTACTCCAGATAGTAAGGAGTAGATCAGGTTTTCTCAACCTGGACACCACTGGCATTTTGGCAATGGATACATCTTTATTGCGGGAACTTATCCTGTGCATTATAGGATGTTTAGCAGCATCCTTGGCCTCTACCCACTAGATGATGATCACACCCTCCTAATACCACTAGTTGTGACAACCAAAAACGTCCCCAGATATTGCCAAGTCTTTCCTGGGGGTAAGGGTGAGGGTAATATCTTCCCTAGTTGAGAACCACTGGAGTAGATAATCACTTAAAGGGTGGATTTATAAGGTCACTTGGGATGAGAACCCAAATATTAACTCATGTTTCACTCTCTAGCTCAATTTTCAGGAGCTTCTTTTTGAGATATGACCTCAGAGGGATGGTCCATAGCTTAGGAAGGACATCAGGATGGACATTTGTTAGGGAAATAACAAGGCACTGACTCACAATGTGGCCCAAGAAGGGGACCCAGCTTTTTCTTTGTGAGCTGTACTTCTAGTTTCCCCTAAATCCTTTGGGTGCTGAACCAGGGCTGGTATGAAAGTGAAAGTCTCTGAGAGTGAGGGGAGGGACTCTCCACCGTACTTCCATCTCAGAGCTGAGGAGTCCTTGCTGGATGACAGAACTGACCCGAGACCACCACCATGAGTCTGACAGCTCTTTGTGCAATGATGGGAGAACATGACACAGACCATCTTGCATCTGAGCTATTGATCCTGGGCAGAGGTGGGGAGGGAGCAGTGGTTGGAAGAAAAAGGGAATACAGAGCAGAGTCTTGACTTGAGATGGAGCCAGGAGCACACATCTCTTCCTTTGATCCTTTACATCTTCAATTGTAGTCCACCAATTAGAACAGTGACAGCCTTTCACTGCATTCATGAACTGTTACTCAAATATTTTACTCTTTCTGAATTGTCATCACCGGAGGGCAGCTTCTAGGACACAGCATCCTTTCTTGCATGCTCCCCGGGGGTCTGGCACACCTAGAGCCTTGCATGCAGGTGGTCCCTTGAGAGGGCAGTGACCATCCAAGGGGAGTGCCCTCTGCCCTAGGGTTTGGGAGCCTTTAGTTGGAAGACGATGGGGTGAATTTCAGGACCACCCATACTGCAAACCCATTTTTACTCAGTCGCCCTAAGACAAAATAGGGGAGAAGTGGGCTTAGTGGGTGTATGATTGTGACATACATAATGAAAGTGACTATGGCGGGGTAGTTGTTTTCAACTTTTTTCCTCCCTGAAATTTAATATTGAAAAAAAACCTATTCAGAAACAAAAATTCATTTATTATAGTCTTCAAGTAATGCCAATAGTGAGGGATTTTTACCACCTGATATTTTTCCGTTTGACACTAACCTAATCATTATTTGTCCAACATGGGGTCTAGTTTTGCCTTTTAGAAAATTGGAGTAAGAGGAATGAAAACATTTGCTAATTAAGACTTTCATAACTAGACCAACTTATAAAACCATAAGGCTTTATGCAATGTAGGTTATTATTCTTATTAAAAGAAGGAATTTGAGACCAGTCTGGGCAACGTAGTGAGACCTGGTCTCTACAAAATTTTTAAAAAAAATTATCTGGGCATGGTGTCGTGTGCCTGTAGTCTCAGCTACTTTGGAAGCTGGGATGGGAGGATCGCTTCAGCCCAGGGGGTTGAGGTTACAGTGAGCTATGACTGTGCTACTGCACTCCAGCTTGCATGGAAGAGTGAGACCCTGTCTCTAAAAAAGAAAGAAAGAATAGTTTTAGATAGATAGATAGATTTGTAGGTAGATATATAGATACATAGAAATAGAATTGAATGTATAAAGAAATCCTACAAATTATTAAAAATGAGCAAAAACATGAATAGACATTTTACAGAACAGAAATAATACTTGGCCAATAAACATATGACAGTATACTTAATTGCAAGAATTAGGGAATGCAAATTAAAAGCACAACAACATACTTGTTCTCACCCACCAAATTGGCTGAAATACCAAGTGTTTGCAAGGATGTGGATAGGCTCTCTCACGCTGAGGATACAACCATTTGGGAAGAGCATTCGGCATTGCCCAGTGAAGCTGATGAGGCACGAACTCTGCAAGCAGCTCTTCCACTCCTGTACCGTCCCCAGAGAAGCCCTGTGCATGTGAACTAGAATAAATGCACAGAATTTTCATGGCAGTATTGTTTGTAATGACAAGCGACAGGGAACAACCCAAACGTCCATCAGTAACAGCATGGAAAGATAAACTGTAGCATCTTTATAAAATGGAATGTTACACAAAAGCAGAGAGTAATTAATTAGAGTTACACATTTAAATGAGATTAAACAGGCAAACTTAATACTGAGCAAAAAAAGGAATTCCCAGAAAAATAGAATGATATTCATTTATGTTAAAGTTAAAAACTACATATGTATGCCTATATGGCAAAACTATAAAGAAAAGCAAGTAATTGATACAAAATTCAGGGTTGCTGATATTTCTGAAGGGGGAAGGAAGGCAAATGCATTTGGGAAGCTTCAAAGGTACTTAACCTTAGTAGTAGGTACATGAGAGTTTATTTTAGTACTGTATGTCAAATGAGCAAAGAAACAAACATATAAGTAAGCCCTCAAAAGTCTGAAGGGATATAACCCATTTGTTAATAGTTGTTAACTATGGGTGAAGGATTTATGGGTGAGACATACCCAAACATATATGTATTATTATTTTGTGAGTATTTTCTAGGTTTTCTATAGTGAGTAAGTATTGACTGTGTTATTAAAAACACCCAGAGCTAAGACACATTCCAAAGTGCTGGCCAGGCATGGTGGCCCAGGGTTTTATAGAGGGCACGCACTCTTTGGTGACCCAGCAGCCAGCTCCAGAGCCCTTGTCTGGCTGAAGAGGCTCTAACAAGCCAGGCCCACACCTGGTCTTCAGGAGACTTTCTGGACCTCCAGTCCTGGGGTACAGGGCTTTCTTGAAAGAGCTTCATGGCTTCCCAGTGACCAGGCCAGCCTGCTCGAGCCTATTTTGCACATTATCTGAACATGGAAGTACTGGTTCCCCAGGTTGGGAATCCCAAAACCATGCAGCCTGTGCTGAGCTGGTCTGTGTTTTGTGTTCAGCTTTGGTAAAAGTTTTCTTTACAATTCATTGCCAAACTTACTGTGTGCTAATCCAGACCATCCTGGGTTCTGGACTGAGCACAGTCCATTTGTTGTGGCCGAAACCTTTGCACTCCCTGAGTAGCTCCCAGTCCCTGATGGACAAAGATTCCCACACAAGCCTTCCTTAGACAGTGTGCACTGGCACAAGGGGATGCTCCTCCAGGGCCCACAGCTAACTTTATGCAAAGGTGATGTCATTATTCCTTGTTCCAGTAAAAATGTCTGTCCCTATGTTGTCATTGACTTAACCTTCAGGTTTAAATTAAATTCTTTCCACAAGGTGCATGCCCAGGTTGACAGCCTCCTGGCCACCTGGGGAACAAGGACTGATGTCATCTCTGGGCCTTCTGTGGCAGCAGCAGAGTGAGGACCAATCTAAGTGGTGATGGGAAGACAGAACCTGGTTTTATGTCTACTCCCTGTAGACACTAGACCAGGTCGGCTTAGATTCTGTGCTTTGTGTTAGACTGGGAGCCAAGTGCACTTGGATTGGCAGAGGCCAGCTCAAGTGGCTCTTGGTGCCTGTGTCTCTGAGAGTGGGTCTGGGTTGAGTTGCCCCATGGCCTGGCATGAGTGTACATCACCATACGCAGCTTACAGTAGTGGTGGTGCCACCACCTCTGCCTCTCACACAACACAGTTTCTAAAGAGTCTTCACAGAGTCCAGTGGGAAGACTCTGTGGAGGCTCCCCAGAGCTGCAGTGTGGTCCTTGGAGTAAGGAGTGCCCACTACCAGAGTATGGAAAGATCCTAGGAATAAGTTGGTGACAACGATCCTTCACACACAAGACAGCTTGAAAGAAAAGACTCTTGCATGAGGCAGCACGTGTCAACTAACTAAGTAAGTTCAAAGGGAGATGAGGGGTATAGAGAGCAGAAGCAAAGCCCCAGCTGCAACCACAGCAATTGAAACCAACCCTGGTGAGACGCAGGGAGCCTGAGGCAGAGCCCCGGCGGGCGAGGCACGGGCCGGCCACAGGGATTGCACCACAGCAGGGCATGGAAGTTTTGTAGAGTCCCCACACAGGAACTGAGATACGAAACTTACAAAGAGGGATAATTTACATTTCTTGTCTTATGCTTTACTCATCATCATTTTTCCCTTTGAAATCTCGTTTAGAAACTAAAACTCACTTTACAAAAAAAACATGATACCTGTAGGTCTGGCAGCGAAATCTAAAGACAGCCCGCAGAGCCTGCAGGCAGGTGGGGGCCCAGAAAGGACTGCAATGCAGGGACAGAAGTGCTGTTAAGGGAACGGCTATGGGAGCCCCAGAGGGCACCGTGAGGAGGAATTATGATCCCGCCACCCTGCCCCCATCACTGTCATTCCCTTTCTTTAAGATACCGGTGTGTATATTCCTCAGTGGGTCCCAGACTTGCCATTTCTCTTACACTGATTTTCCTGCACAGTTTCTACTTCTTTGGAGAGGCAGAAAGCTTTACAATTTTGTACAGCTTCTCCTCTTGAAGGGATTAAATGGAAATTCCTTATGATCCAGCCCTGCTCACCTGTCCTGTCTCTTGCCACGCCCCCTGTGAACACACACACACACACACACACACTGAGCTCCCTGCTCTTTCTCATCTGCTTGGAGCCTTCTCCCATCCGCGGCTCCCTGACCACCACCCAATTCCTGCCCATGCTGTGGTCACAGTGCAGACATCCTGTCACTGGGAGTCTCTAAGTCCACTAAGCACTGGAAAGAGAAAAGAATAATCCTTTCCCAAGCCACTTAAATGGAGACATTTACGGCTCTGAAAGATTTTGGACTTCCTTAGAGGTGAGAGCTGTGAAATGCTTCTGAATGTCCATGATCTGAGTCAACCTACCAACGAACTTTGAGCGAAAGGATTCGTCCTTAATAAAATATGTGACACTGGCACTGTAGGCCCTCACTGGAGAGAATAACCTTGACGTGTCTGACAAAAGTGGCGCTGGCAGAAGATTGTCTAAGGGCTGACTTGTGCGTTGTGGCTTCTGGACAGGAGTGGCGGAGGCAGGAAGGTGCGTGGTTCAGGAAAGACTGCGTGAGTTTGGGACCCTGGCTAAGCAGCCATGAACCTGGGGCAAGGGGCTCAGCTTCTACAAATAAGATTAATAGCACATATGCTGAGAGGAAGAAAATACTTCACGCACACGGCGTATGTTGGGTGCTCAGCAAACATCTGTTTCCTTTCTTTATAGACAATCTTATTTCCAACCTCAGATCAGACTAGAGGCTGTCCTTGGATGACATTATCTTGGTGCCCTCACAAAACAGGGCTCACTGAGCTGCGCTTTAATGTTACACCCTCGGTTTTTGTCTTTCCTGCAAGCAATGATTTCATGAAATCTGCTCCTAATTGTGTTAGAAAAATGAGAGGGAGGAGTGGACAATGCCAGTGACTCCTGTGTCTAACTCTCTGTGAGAAAGTTATTCAGGAATTCAGTGCTCAGAAATAACTTTGTCTTCTTGAAGGAACTGCTACGCTTCCTCAAAGACAGTAATTCAACTTACTGTGTTCCCCTCTTTGGCTGCCAGGAAGCTGAGCTAAATTGGAAGTTTAATCACAGCTACCTCTGCCCATTGGATTAGCATACATATATTCTTTCTCTTTGATAAGAGTTTATGTGTTCATGGCAATTAATTTTCTATTTCAATATGAAAGCTTCATTAAGTCTTTTCTTTGAAGAAGAGAGAATAAGTATATCAATACACAATGTATCAATACACAGTGCCTCAGATATCCTGTGGGTAGACTTCATACTTTTTTTTTTTTTTTTTTTTTGAGGCGGAGTCTCACTCTGTTGCCTAGGCTAGAGTGATGCTAGCTTACAGCAACCTCAAACTCCTGGGCTCAAGCAATCCTTCTGCCTCAGCCTCCCGAGTAGCTGGGACTACAGGCATGCGCCACCATGCCCGGCTAATTTTTTCTGTATATATTTTTAGTTGTCCATGTAATTTCTTTCTATTTTTAGTAGAGACGGGGTCTCACTCTTCTCAGGCTGGTCTCGAACTCCTGACCTCGAGCTATCCACCCACCTCGGCCTTCCAGAGTGCTAGGATTACAGGCGTGAGCCACCGCACCCAGCCGATACTTTTTAGTAGCAACTGAACATTACAATTTTTTGATGAAAGTTTCAAAGAACATCGAAGTGCTGCAGATCATTTCTATTATTTAAAAGTTCATAAATGAAAACACAAGTCTGTGGTCACTCATATTCTTTCCCTGAATTACCTGCCATTATGGTATCTTCAGTACATTCAAACCAGTCATTTCATTCCATTCATTCATTCCTAAAACATTCATTTGCCCACCTCTATGTGATAGGTACTTTTTAAGGATCATTCCCCTGCTGTGCGTCCCATGTTGAGAGCACCCCCTCACCCACACATCCACCTTTCTAAAGAATTTCTCAACTTTGCAATCACCACATATTCTCCATAAGCTGTGATGTGTCTGTCACCAGGACTGTGACTGACTCAGGTGACAGCTGCTTCACTCTCGCCCTTCAGCTCCACGCTACCCATCCATCCCCACGATGCGCACACACAGATCTTAGTGCTAGACGGGGCTGGCTGTTCTCTGCCGCTGGAATTCTTGCCTATGTCTCCTGAACACTTGTGTGCTTCCTTGTTGGTTTGGAGTATCAAAGTGAAAGAGGAAGCATACAGGATGGAGTTTCTGAGTCTGATGTGAATAACTGTTAATATTTTAAAATAATTTTATAATGCTTACAAAAGAATTTTCTAACAAAGTCTAAACTAACTATAATGGAATGAGCCAGCTATAGTACAGTGGTTAGAAAGCTGGCTTTGGAGTCAGATTGCCTGAATTTGAATCCCAGTATCTCTAATTGCCAGCTATGTGACCTTGGTCCTCAGGTTTTTCAACTGTAAAATGGGTGTAATCATAGTGCTAACTCATGCGGCTATTGTGAGGATTAGAGGAGATGATCTGTGTAAAACCCTTACCATAATAGCTGGCGCATGGTAGGTGCTTCATAAACACTAGCTGGAATTATTACTGTCATGGGCAGTACTACAATCAAGGTCTGATATCAACTCCTTCAAATCAAGTTGTTGGTGAAAACCACGGCCAGCAGTGCTTGGGTTGTTTGTCGTGGTCAAGTTTAGTTCTTTCTTTTCTTTACACACACGGCCTCTACAACATCTGCAGACCCCCTTTCCTGCCCCAGGTCCATCCCTGGCCCACAGCAAACACGCGGGTCTGTAGTTGGCTGGCCGTGTTTTGTTTCTTACCCTTCATACCTCTAATTGCCATATGTTCAGTCCTTCCTAAATTCATGCGAATTTTATCCGTCATGCTTGCATAGCTATGCTTGTTTTCTTGTTTTGGGTTTAGTTTTGTTTGCTTGGTTTTGCCGGTTGTCTCCAAATCAGCAAAATGCCAGAGTTGTGACTTTCCAATAAGGATAATGATAGCTTCTGGTAAGTTTCCTGCAGACCCTGCTGAAGAAGTGTCACGGTCTCTGTGCTGTTAGGGCAGGAGCAGTGCCTCAAACTACTTTCCTTACTTTGGGCGGGAAAAGGGGGACTCTGGGTTGTACACTCCTCAGAAGACCTTCCTCCATGACTTAGGAGCCACTTCCCCAGACTTGCTGACCCATTTCCTGCTGTCACGTGTCCTCTGGCTAGGAAGGGAGGCTGAAACTTGTTTGTTTGGGCCTCACTGGGGCTCAGTGTTTAACTGTTTGCGATCACGTCCACGTGGGTGGCGGCAGTAGCAGAGTAGGGTTTCCTGTTTGCCGTAAGAATCCTGCACCTGGCCTATGTTCAGATCATTATTTGTAGGGAATTGTGAAGGAACAACAGGACCTTCGAATGAGGCTCCTGTCTTTCTTGTCCTCAATTCTGCTGTTGCTACCCAAGGATCCTTGTGTGTTCTTTCCCTCTAACTACTGCTCTACATTTTATCTCATGCACCTGGTCACTTTGCTAATCGGCGAGGAATCTTATGAACACAAGTCAGAGTTATGATGATAACAGATATTGAGTGGTAACCTCCAGTCTATTCTCAGCCCAGGCCCTTTGTGTGCTGCCATGAAACCAACCTGTTTGATATGCATTTTGGCGCTGATCTGTTCCTTCTGAGCAATCCAAATTCTCCCTCCCAGCTGAGGGAACGAGCTGACCAGATTTGCCTGAGACTCAGGGAGCTCCTGGGACATGGAGCTCTCAGTGTGAAACTCAGAAAACTCACCCAAGAATCAGCTCTCAAGGCCTGAGAAAA
Source organism: Varecia variegata (assembly GCA_028533085.1). Lineage (NCBI taxonomy): Eukaryota > Metazoa > Chordata > Mammalia > Primates > Lemuridae > Varecia > Varecia variegata. The sequence continues at coordinate 48,346,210 of CM052437.1, forward strand.
CAAAATATTTTGAGAAAACAAATACCACAATGGTGATAGGTGCTCTGTATATTTTTTGAATTGAATTTCCCGTGAGGCCACACAGTTTATAGGGTAAAAATTGAGTTGTAAGAAAACATTTTTAAACCCAGCCATACTGTTCTTTCTTTCTAGTACCCATGGTTAGAAGTCCTTCCAAATTCATTTTTGAGCCTACTTGAAGCTGTCATGCTGGCTTCCTCCATCAGTTCTCTTGTGGAATCTTTTATTCTTGCTCACACTTTCTCTGGAAGGATTGGGGGCCACAGTTGTCAGTCTGTAGATTGTGGGGTACTTGCCAGAATCACACAAAAATTCTTGCCCTCGTGGATCCTATATCTCATTCCTAATTTGCATTCTACTTTCTGCATTTTATTTTTCAACTCTACCCCTCTCTCCCCATCCCCATGGCCACCACTCATCTCCTCCTGGGAAGCCTTCCCGAATCGCCCACGTAGGATTAGCTGTTCCTTCTTCTGTGAAATTGTACCACTTTGTTTATTTTTCTTCATTGGACACCTACTATGTACTGAGCACTGTAGAAGGCTCAGGATGTAAGAAGATTTAAAAAAGATTAAAATTCTGACAGTTCCATTAGAGACATTTTGAAGAAGCAGGGCTTTCCCGCTAAAGAGAATAGACAATGCAGTGTAACTGATCATGACATTGAAAAAGCTGACAGAGGGTTTGTTCTGTAACTAAAGATTTCCTTATTCCTCTTGAGCCATAGCCCTTAAATATCTACAAGGGACAAGTTTTTACATGTTAATTCAAGTCCCTATGCTCCTTCCAAAAATCCACAAATCAAGTTTCCAATCTCAGGTTGCTATTCTAATTTACAGCCAGTAGAGAGTGCCCGAGGACAATGTAGGTGCACTGCCAATGCTAAACGTGGTCTGTTTCCATTATTTCTACCCCAAAAGCCCTGAATTTAACCAATTCCCTGGTCAGTGCAAAATTATCCTCATATCTCATCCTTCTGTGGCCTGAAATGCCCAGCATTGGAATGAAAATGATTGACCATGTACTCACCTTTGTGTCTTCACACATAAAAAGTAAGGTTCCAGAAAAAAAGTGTTTCTTGAAAGAACAAAAAAGTACTCTCGACTTAACTAAGAGGCTAGACCTGAGCATAGTGAGGAGATCATTGAGAAGGGGGCCCTTGAAGGCAGATAAGCCTGGGTTTGATTTCCAGCTCAGCCTTTTACCACCTCTTCGACTTTGGACAAGTCACATTAATGCCTCTGTGCCTCACTTTTCTCATCCGAAAAATGGGTGCAGTAGTTCTGCCTACTTTACAGAGCTGTTAGGTAATGCTTGCCCCAATCAGCTCAGACACTCACAGTCATAAGTAAACCACGTCACTGCCTGTCATTGTAACATCTGTGAAATCTCACTTTCAGACATCCCACTCTGTGCCCACCACATCCTATGTGCCCAGCTCACCCACTCCAGCAATTCTCTGACATCATCTCGGTGAGCGACATTCCACTGGTCCTATTACTTTTTCACTATTAATCACCCCATTACGTCCTCCTTAACATGGATTTCTAAATCTAGCTTTAAATCCACTGCTGAATAAGTACCCTTAAATCCTCTCGTCCTCTTTCCTCATCACAGCCACCTGGAAAACCCCTAACCCTGTTTAAACCCAACACTCTGCCTTCTCAGTGCCTGCATCAGGGCAGCTGGACATCACTGGAGAAAATCAGACCCCTGAGCTGCCTGGATTTACTTAAAATTTATGACCAATCACCTTAGATGGGCACTCAACAGAGCCCGACAAGCCTACTACATCTACTGTCATAGTCCATTTGAGGTGCTATAACAAAATACCTAAGACTGGGTAATTTATAAAGAGCAGAGATTTATTTTTTACAATTCTGAAGGGTGGGAAGCCTAAGATCAAAGCACCAGCAGGTTTGGTATCTGGTGAAGGCCCATGCCTCATTGACGGTGCTGTCTAGGCGACCTCGCATGGCAAAAGGTACGGAAGAAAGAAAGGGGATGGGCACTGTGACCTCACATGGTGGAAGAGAGGAAAGGGGTGGACCCAGTCCCTCAAGCCGTTTTATAAAGGTCTTAATGCCATCCGTGACTTGATTGCTTCACAAAGGCCAGACCTCTTAATATTGTTGCATTGGGAATGAAGTTTCAACATGAATTTTGGAAAGGACACCATCATTCTAACCATGGCACCTACTTAGTAAATTTACTTTCCTTTTCCCCAAAACTTTTATGCCTACACTTTTTCTCTTTTCAAGGCCTTAACACCTCCTCCTGTCATCACTCTCACTTATGTGTTTCATAGAGAAAAACATGCAACCAAGTGAGAATGACTTTATTTTCCTCCCAACAAAGGCTTTTGTCTGTTCACACCTTTACCTCCAGTACTCCCTGGAGACATGGACAACAGGGGCCCCCATCTGGAGACCCGTATTTTAGAGGCTTCTGCTCTGGTCTTGCTCCAGATGTACTCCTCCCCATAGGCAAAGAGTCTGGCCAAGGGGACGTGTCCACATAGACCCTGTGCCCTGCCTGCCCCCTAGACCAACTGTGATTGTGAAATACCCTAAATAGTTGGCCAGGGGCTGCACAAGAGCTTTCCTGAGTCCTCCCAATTTTTGTTCCCAGGATGGTCGATTGCAGAGAGGCCCAGAGTTTGGACATCTGTGCTGGGGTGTCCACATGCATTTGCGTGAAGCCCTCACTGTGAGAAATGGAGCTGGGGGTGGGAAGAGAAGAGACACGGACTTTAAGACAGGGACCTCCATGTGTCTTCTTGCAACAGGTTCTCAATGATCAGCGATGAACCTGGTCACTTCTCACCCAGCAGCAGTAAAACTAATTAAGCATCAGTGCGTGCTCCTCCCCCAGGAAGGGTCTAATCAAAGTCACCAGCATTTCATCTCTTGCCAAGCCAAGGGTGAATCCTCCATGCTCATCTCACTCAGCTATCCTGTGGCATTGGACGCAGTCAGCCATTTTCTCCTTGAAATAATTTATTTTCAGACTTCCTTGACACCACACCCCAGCTTTCCCTCACCCTATTAGCTGCTCTCTCATGAAGTCTCCTTCGCTACCAGAACTCTTAACATGGAAGTGTCCCGGGCACAACTGGCTACATCATTTGTGAGGCCTAGTGTGAAATGAAATTGTGGGGTCTCTTGTTAAAAATTTATTAGGAGTTTCAAGATGGTGATAGCAGAGCATTAAACCAAGTGGGGGCCCCTGTGTGAATTATAGGCTATCCGTGTAGCCGGCCCTGGTCCCAGGGCTCAGTCTCCAAATGCTCTTCTCTTTGTCCAACCTCAAAACCTAGGTGATCTCAGCCCTTACATTCCACTTGCACTTCCGTACATCGGCCCCTGCCCCTTTCCAGCTTCTGGGCAGCTCAGCATGTCCGCTCTGCTGTCCCCCAGGCTGCTCTCCCCCGTGTGGCCAGCACAGAATCCTACATCACCTCTTTCCCACTCCACCCCGGCTCCCTGACCTCAGTAAAAAGGCTTTCCATTCACCAAGTGGCTCAGGCTAAGGTTTAAATAAGACCACAGCTTTTTTTTTTTCCTTCCCTGTCCTTATTAGGATTGGGTAAGGGCTTGATCCAGAGATATTTCTGACTTTCTTACGGAGAGGGAAGTAGGACTCTTGGTTTCTGAAGCTGATTTGGGACAGCACGTGATGACTGGGCATTGAGCTATCCCGGAAGGCAGTCAGGGCTGAACAGGGTCACAAGGGTACTTCCTCCTGTAGTCAAAGTCTTCTGTATGACTGAGACTGAAGTGTGGGCAACAAAGTCCTCAGACACAGGGGCGGGGCCGTCTCGCTCGCTCGCCCGCCTGCCTCCCTCCACCTGTCCTCTCTGACCGAACGTCCGTTCTCTTCCTTACATCAGGGAGCTCCTAACTCAGGCACGTGCACATTTCCATACTGAGGGCTACAGGCAAAGTGAGAAATTTAATGTAGGGTTTTTTTCCTCCTTAGAGAAAAATCCAACTCACATTTCCTAAGAAGCATGAGAAAGGCAGCTCCAGGCAGAATGCAGATGTGAAAGTGAAGCCTCAGTTTTGTACCATAGACAGTTAGGGTCCATGGGTAGCTGTGATGCAGGTGGGGCTGGGCGAGGGAGGGAGAAACAGACAGACGGAGAGGACAAGAGAGAGACACCAGCCGTGCACATGGGGCTTGCGGAGCAAAGGCAGAGGGAGGAGACACGGAGGGGGAGAGAAGGGAGAGTGTCCTGGAGGGGGGTGGGCATAGGAGAGGCACCTCCAGGCGGTTCTGCTGTCTGGGAGGACACCGTCTACAGCCCTGCAAGTCAGCGTTTAGCAGCCAGACCGAGCTTGTCACCCACTCACTCAGAAAGTGATTCCACTGGTCGTCACTGGCTGATGACACACAGTCTGTGTTCGTTACTCTGGACTACAGTAGATCTCCATTCTACCTTCTCTCTATGTGGAGAGGTTGGAAAGCTAAAAATGAAACTTCTCAGTGGCTCAAAACATCTTCCTGTGGCTCCCCTCTGACGGCTGCTGCAGGTGAGCGAGGCCAGAGCACACGAGGCTTCCCAGGAGCAAAACCCCAGCGTCCAGTCTCTGTCATCCTGGGCACGAGAGCAGTGGCAGCAGCCGATGTGGAGACGCCTTCCTTGTGGAATTTCCCCAGTTGTGGCCTCCAAGGGGGTCACTCCCTCAAAGAATCAGTTCTGTATGGCTTTGGGAGGTGTTGTAGAACCTGCTCCTTCAGCCCCCCCAAATATTTTATAAGCACCTAAATCCCTGGAAGGTCGTTCTTAGTTCTTGCACTGAACTCTGGCTGATATACTGGCTTATGTCATCATTGCAAAGTTTGCACATAACTTTGTTATCTGCACACAGATCGGCCCATTCCATAGACTCATCCACCAAATATTTCTCCAGAGTTTCTGATACCATCAACAGCCAGTTAGTGTCTGAGCAAACCACAGGCCTCAGGGACACACTTCTGTCATTCAAATATTCTACAGGAAGTTCACTGACTCATGGGAAAATCTCCTACAATAATCCCAGCTAGCGCTTCTGTGGGTCCTTCACTGACACAGAGGTCATCAGTCCAGTGGCCTTCCATTTCCGGTCATCTCTCCACGCACCCCCTCTATCGTCCACTCTCCCTTGCTCTATCTAGTGACCAAGCTCCCATTCTCAGGGCTGGCTGCGTGGGTGTGCAACCTGTGCACAGTTTCACAGGGCCCAGCATTCAGAAGGGCTCCACACTGAACTTAATGTTTTATTGTTACCAACTTGAAATTCTTAATGATTTTTGAACAAGGAGCTCCACGTTTTCATTTTGCACTGGGCTCTGAAAATTATGCAGCTGACCCTGCTGTCCTTGCACCTTGTGTTGCAGGAACTAGGTCACCTTTGGGCCCGCCCTTGGCCTCAGGACCTCTTCACATCCCGACTAGTGCACCAGCAGTCCTGTCTACCTCCTGCCTGCATCTCAGATCCACCCACTTCTCTTATCTCCAGTTCAGGCCTAGATTACACTGCGAGCCTCTTAACCATTCCCTGTCCTCCAGTGTCCATGGCCTTTAATTTATTCCATGCAAGTTCCCCAGTGCCAGCACGTGTTGGTAGCGTCATTGATTAGAGCAGTCAACCCCAGGCTCAAGGGAATCACACAGAGGCAGCATCAGCTCTTGAGCTGAACATTCTCTGCCCCTCCTCTAATTCATTGGCTTTCAAACTTGGCTGTCTTGGGAGTTTGAAAAAAATTCTACTGCCTGTGTTCTACTCTGGATATACTGATTTAAGTGGCAAGGGCTGTGGTTTAGGTACTTGGATTTTTATAAGCTCCCGAGGGACCAGATATGCAGCAAAGTTTGGGATCCACTTCTGTAATTGCTGCTAAGACCCAGAGCCACGGCACGAGGGCAACACCTATGTCAGATTGGAAGGGGGACCTGGAGCAGTGGTTCCAGAATTGCTTGGAATTGTGTTACTTTATCTTGGTGGGTTTGAGTTTTGAAAATTTTTCTTCTCTAAATATGTAATTAAAACATTATTTAACCTTTCCATGTATAGCTTGGAGTGAGATATAATAGTTCATGAGATAAAAGTGATATTTTAGGGGGCTGCCAAAAACAAAGGTGAAAGTTTTTTGCTTACAAGGTGTGTGGTGTGATGCAGGCACTAATAATAGTTATTGATGCCATTTGTCAACAGACCCATGGAAAGGAGGACATTACATCTTTTTCTCCCGGCAAGTCCACCTGACATTTATTTCTTCTGCTGTAAGCACGAATTGTCCATGGAGTATCCAAGAAGGACTTGCTTTCGGAATAACATTGCAGACTCCAAAAATTGTATGCCACTCTGACTCTGTCACTGTTTCCCACCTGTACACAGTGTCTCATTCCATCCCCCAAAGGATTGAGGGATGCTGTCCTCATTCGGGGCCCAGAGAGGGTGCAGGACTCACTCCCTCACTGGGCACATCGGGCTGCTGGCCTAATCCCAGCCAGTCTTCTCACTCCCAACTCAAACCTCACTGCTGGTCTGCCAGGGACTTTGGATGGAAACCAGAGGGGAGTGGGAAGGGCCAGGAAGAACTCAGGTGTGCAAAACGGGGAGCCCACGTTCAAGGTGAAAAGACAAGGTGGACACACACAGCTTGTATAGATGTGGCTGAAGAGCCATGGGCGTTTGGCACATTTTAGAGGATGGTAAGACTCTTGTTATCCTCTGATTAGCAGTAACTATCCTCTTCTTTTCTCCTGCTATTTTCCTTTTCTGTTCCAAATGGCTTCAGAGTGGCTTATGGTTATACCCAACTAACATCTCTGTGAGGCCTGCATTCCGTGTCTTCCCCTTTATGTTCATGGATTGGCTTCAGTAAACCCATAACTCTCCTGAAATTGTATGAAAAATATGTGTCCGTGCAGATTCTCAAAGGGGTCCGCAATCTTACAAAGGTTAACATAACTGCTTTATGTTTCCAAGTCCAGAAAACCCCTCAATAAGGAATCCTGTAATAATTAGCCCAGATAGGACGTGATGGGCAAATGGCTTCCATCCTCTGCCCGGCCTCTCCTATGCAAGGTGTTTCCTGGGTTTTGTGCACAGAGAGAAGTGGAGGAAAAGTTTAGGCTGGCTGGGACACACAACGTGGGTCCCCTAGTTCACAGTCTTTTCCTGGCCCAGTTTTCCTGATTTAGACCAATCTGAGAGTGACAAGTAACTGGGAAATTCTTAGAATTGCTTCTTGTTGCTGTGGCTTCTTGTTGCTGTGGCAGCCACAGGCTCCAAGTGCTGCTCATCGATGTGCAAGCTGAAGCGGACAGTAGCCACCAGATGGCAGCAAACTCAGCCAGGTTTGGGATGGATTTTAGCTGGAGTGGACCACTGACAAGACGTGCAGGTTCATGGCAGCCATCTCATTAGCTTCAAAATAACGTTACCATGGGCAGTAGACAATTAGAATATAAACCCCACTTAAAACACTTTTGGACCCCACTTACTGTGTTGGGCAGCGATTTACTGTCCTTTCAATGATCTCACCTGGTCCTTATATTAGCAAGGGCAGGCAGCAAAATTTCCCTCTGCGTCCTGACATCCCTAAGGGGGTAAAACTTGGGACTGCCATAAATGAGACTTGTTAAAGTTAATGAAATCAGCTATGCAAACGGTGGCACATGAGTAATGGTTCCGTTTGTTCTGTAGCAGTGTAAAAACCCTGTATATATCAGGGTTTCCCAACCTCAACACTATTTTGAGCCAGATAATTCTTTGTTGTTGGGGGCAATTTTATGCATTGTAGGTTATGAGAAATGCCCCCAGATTTCACCCAATTGACAGCAGCAGCAGCCCTCCCAGTTGTGACAACTGAAAATATCTTCATATATTGCCAAATGTCCACTGGGGGTGGGTGATAGAACCATTCCCAGCTAACAACTGTTATCTATTTATCTAGATTAAACCAACTTGATTCAGTGTCTGTTTCTTGCAGCCACAAAACTGTTCACTAAGACACTGAAAAAATAAATACATAGAGAAATTGTGTGAAATGCTAAAATACAAACACAGCAAGTTAGTGGCAGAACCAGGACTAATCAGATCTCTTGAACACCAGTGGGCTTTCTACTACTTTCCACAAGAGGACTCCTTTGCAGGGTCTTTAACCACATCAACTTGCCTAACATTTCACTTTCCCTTATACTAAAACCCAGTACTACTTGAATTAGAGATTGTGTTCATGAAAGGAAACACTGCTGGCTACATTCCCTTATCTGTTTGGGACACCGAAATGAATAATGTGGGAGAGGATCATGGTTGGAATTTCTTTCCAGGAAGCTGAAGCCGTGTGGGCTTGTTGCTAAGGATGGCATTGCCATTGCCTTCCCCAGCACCTGTTACGGGGACTCGCTAAATGCAGGAGCACTATTGGCTGATTCTGAGCTCTGACTGAGATCACTGGGCTAAATTCAGCTTGATACTTATCTTGAATGTGGTCTTCTCACATTCCCTTGGTTCTGAGGTCACTTGCTTCACCCATGTCACGGGGAAATAGTAAACATCACTTATTTTTTTCTTTCAGAATTTGCATTAGCTATGGAAACATTTGAAGGTCAGGGGGAGGTGAGAACGTCAGTTCTGTGTAACAAGTGTGAGCAGATGAAAAAATATTTATTTTTAAATTGTCATGCAGTAAAATTTATTCATTTTGATCTGCAATTAGATGAGTTTTGACAAATGCATAGAGTCATGTCACAACCACCACAATCAAGATACAGAAAGAGTTCCATCACTGTAAAAAATTTCCTCCTACTATCCATCTCTAATCAATTCCTCTTACCTCACCCTGACCTCGGGCAACCACTCATCTGTTCTCTGTTCCTACAGTTTTTCTTTTTCCAAAGTGTCATATAAATGGAATCATATAGTGCATGGTCTTTGGAGACTGGTTTCTTTTATGCAGCATAATGCATTTGAGATTCATCCATGTTGTTGCTTGTGTTGATAGTTTTGTCCTTTTTATTGTTGAATAGTATTCTATTATATGGATATACCCATTCATCAGCTGAATGATATTGGGGTTGTTTCTAATTTTTGGAAATTATGAATAAACTGCTGTAAATATTTGCTTATAGGTTTGTGTGAACATAGTATTTCATTTCTCTTGGGTAAATATTGAGGAGTGTAACTGCTCGGTCATATGGTAGGTTATATTTAACTTTATAAGAAACTGCCAAATTGTTTTCCAAAGTGGCTGTACCATTTTGTGTTCCCACCAGCCATGTATGAAAGTTCCGGTTGCTTCTCATCCTTACCAGTCCTGGATATTGTTAGTTTTTTTTTTAAATTTATTTTAGTTATTCTAATATGTTTATAGTTATATCTCATTGTGGTTTTACTTTACATTTTTCTGATGATGAAAAATTTAGCATCTTTTCATTCAGTCAAGTTTCAGTTCAAATATTTTGCTCATTTTAAAAATTGGCTTGTTTGTTTTCTTATTGTTGAGTTTTGGGAGTTCTTTGCCTATTCCGAGTCCAACTCCTTTGTCAGATATATGTGTCAGATATATGATTGGCAAATATTTTCTCCCAGTCTGTGGCTTGCTTTTCATTCTCTTAGTGTCTTTTATAGAGAAAAAGCTTTTAATTTTGATGAAGCCCAATATTAAGTTTTTATTTTATGGATTGTTCTTTTGGTGTCAAGAGTTATTTTTGATAATCCCAAACCAGGATATTCTATGCTATCAAATATGTTTCATAAATATTATAAGCTCCTTGAGTCTTTCATTCAACTTCTGCTTGCAATGGTCTGCAAACATTTTCTCTCATTTTTTACCTCCAGCACTGCCCACAGGAACACACCCACACACTTAAGCTTTACAAACACAGATTTCCTGTGTCACTGTGAACCCTCAGCCCTTCCTTTCCAGGCCTCCTCCCAAAGATCATAAAAGCCACATTTTCCAAAGTATATTTTATCACTCAGAGGAAAGTGCTGTAAGATTGGAGTTGCCAGTACTATTTTTATGGCAGAACACTCTGAAATGTCATTCTGGATGCTCTTTCTCAAAATTATGAAAGTTAACTGAAATGGCATTTTGAAAACTCATCCCCCCAAAATACATCTGCCCCTGGTATGACAAAACTCATGCTATATATTAATGGAATTTAATGTTCAAGTCAATTAATTAGCTGTGTTTATCTATTTGTGTTTTGAAACATCTTCCTATATATTAAAAGGAATAGATGTTTTGGTGGCTTTTCTTTTTCTGTTTTCAACTCCCTCTTACTTCTTTGGGTCTGATGTGAAATTGGCTCATTTCACAGTTGATACAGTAAGGAAATGCCAAAAAACAAAAGAAGGCAGGGGAATGGTTGAGTTGAAGGAGGAAAAATATGATTCCTTCTTGAGTACATGAAGCAAATCTTTTCCTTCTTTCATTTTTTGAATAATACATTAAAATATTTATTATTTCTCTTATAAATGTACCCTATGTCAGCTTATTATAAAATAGGTGGATTATTTTATGTTTGATGAATCTCTATTTGGTGCATGCAATAAAATTTAATGAAATTATACTCTTAAAACATAGCTCATAGAAGGTTCTGGGAAAACAGCAAAGTAGGAAGCACCAGAAATCTATCTCCCCACCTAGATAAAAATTACCGTTTCAGAGTCTGTCTGATATAAGTATTTTAGAACTCTGATGTTAAATGGAAGCTTGCAAATTCCAGGTGAAGACTTGGACAGGGAATTGTACTTAATTTTGGTGATTTCAGCTCTTAGCACAATAGAAGTTAACCAGCCCCCACCATCAGCCCTGTGGCAGGCAGCTTGTGCTCAGCTTGCAGGAGCCAGGGTGGGCAAAATGAACCCTGTCCTCTAAATAATAGGGATCTATGCTGTGATCACTGATTGTTCCTTCTGATCACAAAAAGGTGCAAACAAAGTAATGGCAACAATAGTTGTTGCACCTCTCCCTATTGTTGTAAGCCCCCTCCCCCACCAGCTGAATCAACTTCCAGGGGATTTAAAGGGCTGATGTTTTTTCCCCCATCTCTTTCATTTTTCTCCGTTTCTCATTTTGGGAGTCAGACATTGAAGACTAAGACATTAAAAGCAACCACATATATGGGGTAAATTAGAAAGACATTGAGCATGCCCAGGGGAAGATGCAGCCTCAGAAAAGACCCTAGGAAGATCTTAAGTTTATATCTCACTCTGATGCTTGGCATGGAGACAGCCTACAACAATCACAACAAACAAACAAAAAACAGCACACACTGGGGGAAGGGGGAGAATTTCATTTCCAGCATTATTATATCATTAGATTCAGATATCCAGTTTTTAGCAAAAAAATCACAAGGCGTGCAAAGAAACAGAAAAGTATAGCTCATTCAAAGGGAAAAAAAGACGAGCAGAAATTGTCTTTGAGAAAGACCTGATGGTGGACCTACTAGACAAAGACTTTAAAACAATGATCTTAAAGATGCTCCAAGAACTAAAGAAAGATATGGAGAAAGTCAAGAAAATGTATGAGCAAAATAGAAATATCAATAAAGAGATAGGAAACCTGAAAAGAAACCAAAAGAAATGCTGGAGCTGAAAAATACAATAACTGAAATGAAATTTTCACTAGATGGGTTTAAAGGCAGATTTGGGCAGGCAGAAGAAAGAATAAGCAAATTTGAAGATGGAACAATGAAAATTATTGCATATGAGGCAAAGAAAGAAAAATAATTGAAGAAAAGTGATCAGAGCCTAAGAGACCTGAAGGGCACCATTAAGTGGGCCAACTTACTCATTGTGGGAGTTCCAGAAGGAGAAGAGAGAGAGAGAAAGGGGCAGAGAGAATATTTGAAGAAATAGTGACTGAAATCTTCCCAATTTGATGAAAGACATGAATATAAACATCCAAGAAGCTCAATGAATGCCAAGTCTGATAAACTCAAAGAGACTCACCCTGAGACAACATTATAATCAAACTGTCAAAAGCCAGAGATAAAGAGAGAATTTTGAAAGCAACAGGAGAGATGTCATTTGTTGTATACAAGGGATTCTCAATAAGATTATGAGCAAATTTCCCATCAAAAACTTTGGAGGCCAGAGGCAGTGGTCAGATATAGTCAAAGTGCTAAAAATAATTTCCTTTTAAAAAAGCCATCAACTAAGAATTTTATACCCAGCAAAGTCGTCCTTCAAAAGTGAGGGAGAAATTAAGATATTCCCAGATAAACATAAGCTGAGGGAGTTTGTTACATGTTCTTGCAAGAAATGCTAAAGGGAGTCCTCCAGGTTGATATGAAAGGACACTAAACAGTAACTTGAAGTCATATGAAGAAATAAAGATCTCAGTAAAAGTAAATACATATACAATTATAAAAGACAGAATTATTATAACTGTGTTATATAACTCCACCTTTTGTTTTCTGCATGATTTAAGAGACTGATACATTAAAAAACAATTATTAGTGTAGAAGCTAGTATTGTAACTTTGGTTTGTAACTTTATATTTTTTATATAATTTAAGAGGCTAGTACATTAAAAATTATTAATTATTTAATTGGACACAATATATTAAGAAGTAATTTTTGACATCTATAACTTAAAGGGGTGGAGCAAAGCTGTTAAAGCAGCAGAATATTTATATATTACTGAAGTTAAGGTATAAATTTAAATTATAGTATTATAACTTTAGTATGTTAATGTAATCCCAATTGTAACCAAAGGAAAATAGCTAAATAATATGCACAAGAGGAAATAAGAAAGGGAGTTAAACCTTTCACTACAAAAAATCAACTAAACATGAAAGAAGACAGTAATGCAGGAAATGAGGGACAAAAAAGCTATAAGTCATGTAGACAAATAGCAAAATTACAGAAGTAAGTTCTTCCTTATCAGCAATTCCTTTAAATGTAAATAAGATTAAGCTCTCTATTCAAAAGACAGAGATTGGAAAAATAGATAAGAAAACATGATCCAACTATATGCTGTCTACAAGAGACTCATTTTAGATCCAAAGATACAAATAGTGAAAGTGAAAAGATAGAAAAGGATATTTCATGCAAATAGTGACCAAAAGAAAATGAGTAACTATACTAATATCAAATAAAATGGGTTTTATTTTTTTAATTTTTAAAAATTTTTTTCAAGCTTACCCTATGTGGTAACTTAAGAAAAATGGACTTCAAATTTTAAAAATGCTATAAGAGACAAAGAAGGATCAATAAATGGTTAAATACAGTGAGAAGATATAACAATTATAAACATTTACACACCTAATAACAGACTATAAAAATATATAAGGTGAAAATTGACAAAATTGAAGAAAGAAATAGACAGTTCTAAAATAATAGCTGCAGACTTTAATCCACTCTCAATAAGGGATAGAACAACCAGACCAGAAGATAAGTAAGGAAATATAGGACTTGAACAATGCAATAAACCAACTAAATCTAAGAGACATATACAGAACATTCTACCCAACAACACTAGATTATACATTCTTCTCAAGTGCATATGGGATATTTTCCAGGATAGCCCATATGTTAGTAAACAAATTAAGTCTCAACAGATTTAAAAAGAGAGGTATCATACAAAATATCTTTTCTAACCACAATGGGATGAAGTTAGGAATCAGTAAAAGATAGAAAGTTAGAAAATTCACAAAATTGTGGAAATCCAACAATACACTCTAAAAAAAGCAATAGATTAAAGAAGAAATCACAGGGATAATTAGAAAATACTTACATATGAATGAAAAATGAAAATGCAACATATCAAAACTATGGGGCATCTAGATAGCAGTACTAAGGGAGAAATTGATAGTTATAAATGCTTGCTTTAAAAGTAAAAAAGATCTCAAGTCAACAACCAAACTTTACAATTAAGGAACTAGAAAAAAAGACAAACTAAACCCAAAGCTAGCAGAAGGAAAGAAATAATAAAGATTAGAACAAAGATAAATGAAATGGAGAGAATAGAAAAATAATAGAGAAAACCGCAAAACCAAAAGTTGGCTCTTCAAAAAGATGAGCAAAATTGACAAAATTTTAGCTAAAAAGTTTTTCATGGCTTATAAAAAAAAACAAAGAAGATTCAAATTACTAAAATCAGAAATGAAAGTGGGGACATTACTACATATTCCATAGAAATATAAAGAATTTTAAGAGCACTTTGAGGAAATGTAGACCAACAAATATGCTAACCTATATTAAATGGGAAAATTATTAGAAACACAAAACCTACCAAGGCTAAACCACAAAGAAATAGAAAATATGAATATACATACCTACAATTAAGGATATTGAATCAATAATCAAAAATCTCCTGGTAAAGGAAAGACTTGATGGCTTCACCAGTGAATTCTACCAAACATTTAAAGAACTAACAAAAATCATTTTCAAACTTTGGCAAAAAAATGAAAAGGAAGGAAAACACCCTAACACATTCCACAAGATAGCATCATATCATCACCTTGATATTAAAGCCAGACAAAAACACTACAAGAAAACCACAGACCAATATCCCTTATAACATCAATGCAAAAATCCTCAACAAAATTCTAGAAAACTAAATTCAACAGCACCTTCAAAGATTATACATTATGACCAAATAAGCTTTATTCCTAGAATGCAAGGATGATTCAACATACAAAAATCAATCAATGTAATACACATCACTAACAAATGAAGGAAAAAAAAAACACATGTGGAGAAATTGGAATCTTAGTATACTGTTGGTGGAATGTAAAATTTTACAGCTGCTGTGGAAAACAGTATGGCAGTTCCTCAAAAAAATAAAAATAGAATTACTATATGATCTAGCAATTTCACTTCTGAATATACACTCACAGAATTTGAAAGCAGAGTCTTGGAGAGAGATTTGTACACCATGTTCATAACAGCATTATTCATAACAGCTAAAACATGGCAGTGACCCAAGTGTGCATCGACAAATGAATGGATAAACAAAATGTGGTATACATTCAATGGAATATTATTCAGCCTCAAAAAGGAAGAAAATTCTGTAATATGCTACAACATGAATGAACCTTGAGGGCATTAGGCTAAGTGAAATAAAGTAGTACAAATACTGTATGATTCCACTCATATGAGGTACCTAGAGTAGACAAATTCATAGAGACAGAAAGTAGAATGGTGGTTACCAGGGAATGGAGGAAGGATTGGGGACTTACCATTTAATAGGTACAGAGTGTCAGTTTTGCAAGATGTAAAAAGAGTTCTGGAAATGGTTGATGGTGATGGTTGCACGATATGAATGTACTTAACACTACTGAAATGTACACTTAAAAATGGTAGTAATTGATCAACACTTACATGCACATATGGACGTAACATTCACCGGGTGTCAGGCAGGTGGGAGTGGGGACGAGGGGATGGGTAAATTCACACCTAACGGGTGCGATGCGCACCGTCTGGGGGACGGGCACGCTTGTAGCTCTGCCTTGGACGGGGTAAAGGCAATATATGTAACCAAAGTGTTTGTACCCCCCATAATAATCTGAAAATTTTTTTGAAAAGTCACATAATAAAAAAAATTTTACTGCCAGCTCAGAAAAAAAAAAAAGATAGTGACTTTTACGTTATGCGTGTTTTACCACAACAAAAAATAATCGGGAAAAAAAAACCAAATCAAACATTACAAGTTTTTTTTTCACCTTAAAAAGATCTCTATTAAGATATCTACTAAACGTGCGGAGCCAGAGGGATTCGGAATTGGGAGCGCATCCTGGGTGTTCTGGCGTCAGCCTGCTGAGTCACTCGCTCGTGCTTTACCTTCTTCCTCCTCCTGTTTGTCCATCATGGTTCTTGCCGCTTCAGCCTCGGCACCCACTCCTTCAAAGCTTAGTACGTCTTTCAGCGATCATTGGCTAAAAACAAACAAACAGATAAACAAAAAAGAATGAAGCCAAATACAGAGACTCGCTCCTGTAATCTCAACACTTTGGGAGGCCAAGGCAGGAGGATTACTTAAGGCCAGGAGTTTGAGACCAGGCTGAACCACATAGCGAGATCTCGTCTCTACAAAATATCATAAAACTAGCCAGACACAGTGGCATGTGTCTGTAGTCTCAGCTACACAAGAGGCAGGAGGATGGCTTGAGCCCAGTCCTTTGAGGCTGCAGTGAGCTATGATGGTGCCCCTGCTCTCCAGCCTGGGTGACAGAGCAAGACCTTGTCTCTAAAAAATACAAATTAAAAAAAAAATTTTTAAAGAAAGAAGAATGGTGTTCCTCTAGTCTTCTATAAGAACTAGGAACGAGTGTCCAGCCACAAAGACACATATCAGGGCAGGGGCCAGTGTGTGAGCACTAAGAAAGCCGAAGCCAGACAGAGGCACCAGGGCTGCTCACAGATGCATACAAAACAAGCCCTGACATTTTTGTGAGGACCTTGGACGATAAAAGGGAAACCCCCTAAGGCATTTTTCAGACAGCTGATAATGTTTGACAGCTTCGAAGAGGAAACAGAGCTGCCGGATGTCAGCGGCAGAATCACAGGGAAAATTGTGCATTCTGCAAAGCCTCACTCAAGTACTGTGAAGCATAGCTTGAAATTGATAGAAATGCTGGTAATTGACATAATTTTATGTAAAAGTAAAACCTCAATAACTTTTCACAAGTCAGTAGCTCTAAGCAAGGTTTTGACATTGTTTTTGTTTTGTTTTTTTATTTGATTGTCTTTCATGAATTTTAGAATGATTTCTTCTGTTAAATGCTAAAAAATTTTTAACAGAATTGCAAAATGTCACAGCAGTGGAAATTTTTATATACTCCATAGCCTTCAATTATATGACACAGTAGAAGTGTCAGGAAGTTTCTGCTGTGTCATTTTCTGTTTCTTTGAAAAGTCTCACCTGTACTTCACTTTTTCCCTATACAGCTAAAACACCAAGAGAATACTTGACCTGAGTCCTAAGAATTTATAATTCTTCCAATTTTCAGTAGTTGAATTTTCAGCAACATAAAGCATTCTTTCAATTCCCTCCAATTTTTTATTTGAGATAGATATTTTTTAACACCTAAGACTATAGCCTTCTAGTCTTGATAATTAACATTTATAATACTTATGTTGCATTTATCAAATGAAAGTTCACAATCTTTTGAAAACATATGGCTGTTTTTACTTATTGATAGGAAAAACTGTGTATTAGTTTTCCTAATGGTGAAGCATCCTTGCATTCCTGGACTATACCAGACACTTGGGATAGATGAGTGACAAAGCAGGCAAAAATCTCCAACTTCGTAGAGTTGATGGTCTATTTAACTTCATAAAATGTGTTGGAAATGATTGCCTTTTTAATGCAGAGAATATTTTGCTCCTCACTGTTTTTATTGTGGGGTTTTTGTGTGTATGGTAACTATATATATTTACTTAGTGCTTGATCTTTCTTCTTAGAGCTTTATTGGGGTATAATTTATATACCTTAAAATTCCCTCATTGTAAGTGTACAAGTCAATGATTTTTAGTAAATTGACAGAGTTGTGTAACAATCACCATAAACCAGTTTTAGAACACTTTCATCAGCCCAGAAAGTTCTCTCCAGTCCATTTGCAACCAATCCCTGCCCTCATCCTCAGCCCAGGCAACCCTTGCTCTTCTTTCCATCTCTATAGAGTTGCCTTCCTGTCTAAGGAATCATATAATATGTTGTCTTTTGCATTTGGCTTCTTTCACTTAGCATACTATTTTTGAGGTTCATAATGTAGCATGCATTAATCTTTCATTCCTTTTTACTGCTCAGTAGTAGTATTGCTTTGTTTGGTTGCCCCGCATTTTGTTTAGCAAGTTATCTGTTTATGGCTCGTTTTCAGTTTTCACCATCATGAATAATGCTGCCAGGAGCATTCACATACAGGGAATTTTGTGGACATGTGCTTTCACGTCTCCTGAGTGGATTCTCAGGAGTGGAATTGCTGGGTGGTATGGTAAGCTTACGGGTAACTTGTTAAGAAGAAGTCAGTTAAGGGAAGGTAGCTCTCCCTCTGTTTGCCGAGAGTTTCTTTTTCTTCTTGTCTTTCTCCTTGTGGTACCTCCAGGTTAGTTGGAAAAGTGTCTTCTGTTCTCACTGGTATAGTGACTCAACTTAGGAGCTAGCAAGACAGGGCTGCCACTTTATGTCTGGCCTGACTTTAGGCACTCAGAGTAAACCGGAAATAATGTGCCCAGACAGCCTCTGCTCTGCACACACTTTGGGTTTCTGTCTGTTCCCTGCCTCCCGTGCGCTGTTCCTCTCTGGGAGTTGCAGATTCTTCTTGGAGCTCTCTCCACTCCCTCGGGGGCAGGCTGTTGGCCATATGCATTGAGTTGGGGTTGGTTGGCTCTTTTCAGTTAGCCTTGCCTATCCTACATCTTAAAGAAATCACCAAATGACATGCAGATAGTATCCTTCTTTAATTTTACTTTCATTTCAGATTTCCCCTTAATATTACTAAGATAGTCCTTTGGGCATGTCAATGGAAGTTTGGAAATGGAGCTGTTGCCATGAGGTTGGACCACCTGGAATTCCAGGCGGCCATTCCTTCCTGGGCTCCCTCGGGGGCCACCCTCAGGCTCCCTCGGGTTCCTGCACCCTTTCTCCTTCTTCACCATGAAGTGTTGGAGTAAAATTTAGACTTTACAGGAAATCCTATCCATCCTGGAAGCATCAGGAGTCCCTTGCTTCTTCCCACTCATTAACTAACAAAATGACAGCGCAGGGGAGGGCGGGGCAGGTCGTCTGGAAGGGAATGCCTACGTGTGTGGTATAACATCTGTGCAGTGTCATTCTGTGGAGTGACTAACAGGTCTGGAAATGCAGGCCTGGGAAAACAGGCAAGTTGAAGTTCAGGGCAATAGCTGATGTGTGAAAAAAAATAAGCCCAATAGAATTTATTTTCTTAAGCCTAATAGAATCTGGAAAAGATTTTTTATTATACAAATGTTTCAAACATCAACACAGAAAGTATAATGAACCCCCATCTAGACCCATTACTGAAATGCAACAATTATCAAGATTTTGTCATATTTGCTTTATCTATCCCTTTGTGTTTCTTCTTCCACTCCTTTTCTTTGCTGAGATATTTTAAAAACAAATCCCAGACATGACATATATTTTTTCCTCATGGTTAAGTGTGAATCTTTAAAAATATGGAAATTTTATTTCCTAACCACACTGCCCTGATCATGCCTAACAAAACCAATCAATAATTTATTGGTATCATTTATCCTATAGCTGTAATAAAATTGCCTCAATTGTTAATGGATTTTTTAAATCAGGTTGTAGACTAAGAAATACATGTTATGACTTGTACCCTGGGCCCACCCCACTGCTAGCATTGTTCATTGTTCACAGTCTCAGTAGAGTTAGAGGCTACAATCACTATTCCCAAAGACCAGTGAAGGCTCCAGGAACTGACCGGAGTAGTGTCTGTTGGAATGGGCAATAGTCTGTGGCCTTCTCAAGGCCCAGTGCTTGATCGTAGTTGCCAGTCCTCGAGCATTGCTCAGGCAGGATTCTTGCTGTGAAGTATTGGGGCTATAGAGTCCATTCGTGTTTACTCAATACAAATACTTCAAACATCCTGATGCACATGTTTATTTACAAATGCTGGTGACCAATGAAGCAAAGCTTCTTACCTAAAATGAATAACTAGCTTTGACAATGGAAGAGTTAATACTTCTAATACTCTTCTTAATTTAACACATCACGAGTATGCCAGGCAGAGTTTACTGTGCTAGTTATCCCACAGTCCTGCATGATGAGAATTGTTCTTCCTAACATTCATGCCTGGGAAAGCAGGTAGCTTCCATAGACAGTTTATCAGCTGTGCAGTCAATCCAGTGTAAGTTTACCATCTGATTGCCAAATCTCCACTTCACCTTGTGCTGAGGAAGAGGCAGCTCCAGGGCAGGGTTTAGTAGGAAGCATTCACAATTCTGCAAGATTCTTGTTATTACACGTGGCTTCCTGTTATGCAAAGATAGGCGGAGAAGGCCTGGTAAGCTGTTGCAACTGATGAAGACACAGGCAGACCTACAAGAGGCAACTAACTACACTCTAAATCCCTAAGAAACACAAAAGCCCAAAACATGAACACCAGAGGGGTGGCCCTGGAGAGGCACCCTAGGCCAAGTGAATTTGCTAGTTGAAGTGAAAAAAACTTGCAAGACTTATTGCTAGCTCAGGTTTCCAGATCTCTCTCTCTCTCTCTCTCTCTCTCACACACACACACAGAATTTCTCTTTCTTTCTCTCCTATTGCTACTGAGACAGCATCTTTACCTCCTCCTGCAGAAGACATAGCTATCTGTGCTAAGCCCCTTTCCAAAGCAGAATTTATTGTTATATTGAAATATTCACTTGTCAAACGATGAAGGTCATTTCTAGAAGCTGCAGAACATGAGAAAATTAAACCTGCTCAATTCCTGGGGATTGAGGCAGGCATTTAGGGAATAACTTTTAGATATTTCTATGAATTAGGTTATGTAAATTTGTCTTGAGGGTGAGTATCCTGGGAAGGCCATGTGGTCTAATTTTAGGATACAGAGAGAAAGCTCCTTTGCCGTCATCAGTCTTACAGCTTGTTGCCTTTTGAAGGAGCAATGTTTTTCATACCAAAGTTAAAACTGAAACTTAGAATAACAACAAAAAAAGAAAGTCCAGGAGAGAGAGTAATCATGGGATAAATTTGTCATGAAGTCTCAATGCCGTGTTTTAAAAGTGGAAAAGTTGTAAAAGTCCTGCTAACCCCCTGTATGATGGGTGCTTTGAAATGGAGGGCAATTTGCTTTGGAGACAGAAAAGGGATAACGAGAGTGAACCTGGAGGTTCTGCAGCCAAATGTTCTAATTTTCTTCTGGGGGGAAACCGAAGGCCGTCTGGCATCCCATAGTCTGCTAGGTCGGCCTGTGTGTGTGTGCGCATGTGCCGCGTGTGGGCAAGGGCAGTACGAATCTGTTTGTCATTTTCAGGAGGCAGTGACACAGGAGATCTGTGTTTCAAAGGGCTCCCCAGAGGCCCCCTTCTCTGCTGCGGTGTGGGCCTGAGCCCTGGGCCCATGCTGGGTTAGCTCCGTCTTCCTTCTTCCCATGCCTCGGCCACATTGGGCCAGAATCCTTAGGTCTCTTCAGATGAGCTCGGGTAGCGCGAGCTGGTAAGACGTGGCAGGATTACCTAATATGTCCACTTTCCTGTCGCGGCGTCAGCACAGCCTCGGTGGTGGCTTGAGGTTTCAGTACTATTTCTCCGTCACTTTTTTCTCGAGGCCTGCTGAGCCTTGCAGAGCATACACTGGGCGGAAATAATAGCACCAAGTTGTTTATGCACAATAGCGAGGCAAAATGGGTGGGGCTGAGGCAGGTGCTTGGTGTGATAGATTAGGAATTGTGGCTTTGTTCCCTGCCCAGAGGAAGGGTGGAGCCCTCTCTCCTGTCCACTTCACCCTGCACTCTCTAACCTTGTGAATTACTGCACATCCATTTGATTACCAGTGCAGACGCTGCTTTTTACCACGAGAACACAGGCTCCTTTCTGGACTGTGTGGATACTGGACTTTGAAGTATGACTTCTAGCCGTTCATTGGAGCAAATCACTTCACCTGTGTGAGCTTCAGTTCCTTGTCTGAAAAATGGGGTGTGCACCATGAAGAGCATGAACATTAAATGAGACTAGCCATGCAAAGCACTTGCACTGTGGCTGGCGCATGGCAAGTACGCAATAAAAAAACATCAATGTGCATTATTACTAGATCAGGGGTCATGTCTTCCACCAGCCACTCTGCTTGAGTGGGCACAGTGAACATTTCTAGAAATCCCACAAACAGGTACATTTGTCAGTATTTGTTGCAAATATAAAATGCCTGGATGGTGGCTCACATTTCATTCTAAAATATTTATATCCTTCACTCAACGAATATAAATAGCATCCTTTTCTGCCTTACATCTAGGTTTATCTCCATAGCCCCAAGTTACAGAGGCTTCCCTCAGTGCTAGCTTCCTCTTGTTTAGTTTCTGAATGTCTGTGATGTCACTCTTCTGACCTGAGATTTTCATGTCACTGAAATCTCCTGGCTTTCACGTGAACCTCTCCCCCACCCCAACTCTTTCTTAATCCGTACATTTTACCTGTCAAAACCAGACCTCTGGGGAAGCCGGAGGCCCTCAGTCCACCCTCACACTTCATCGTGTCCAGACCTGGGCTCACCTGCCTGTTCACACGGGCCTTGTTCTCCGATTTCCTTCCCTGCTTCCACGAGTGGGTGTCCCCGGTCTCTCGGGGCTGTGTCCGGCTGACCCCTACGTGCCCAGGACCCTGCGTGGTGCCTGGAGGAGGCTGCCTCACCTGAGCCACTCAAACTGCAAACATTGTGACAGTCTTTGGCACCTGCTCTTGCTCATTCAGCCAGTCGCCGAGGCCTGTCGGTCTGCCTCTGCACTGCCTCGAGTGTTGTTCCTTTTCTGTTAGCACCGCCCTGGGGTATCAGGCGCTGTCCTGCTAGTCTTCCTTTATTCCTCCTCTCTCCCTCCCTTCATCCCTCTACTGCTTAATATCTTTTTATTTTCTCTCTTTAACATATCATTGAGTCCATACTATAATAATAATGTTAGGAATAATAGCTTCCATTTAATGCCCATGTTGTAAGAGGCAGGCTCTGGCTGGGACCTGTCCACTTATCGTATTAATCCTTTCAGATTAGTCACCCCACAAGGTACACAAAATTATCACCATTTCACAGAGGAGGAAGCTGGCGCCCAGAGATAGAGCATGGCCTACCCAAGGCTGCACGTGGAGGCGTCTGTGCACGTCTGCTGCTCTGTCCTGCCTTCTCTGTGCCAGGCACCGTGGCAGGGGCTGGGACACAAGGATGAGCAAGGCTGAACGTGAAGGTGGCAGCCTGTCTTCTTAGAGCACATGTGGAGAGGGAAGGTGGGGTGCAAAAGCAGTACCAAGCCAGGGGATGAGGGCTACAATGCATGTGTACCCCTGAGGAGGGGACAGGGCCAGGGAGCAGCTGCGTCTGGCTGGGCTGGGAAGGCTTCTCATGGGAGGTGTGGCCTGAAGTGAGTCTTGAAGGGTGAATGAGAGTTTTCCACGAGGTTGAATTGGGTGTGGGTGGGCACGGAGTGGGGAGAACATCGAAGCAGGGGGATGGCATATTGTCATGGGTAAGGTACAGGATGGGTATGGAGGAAGAGCAGGAAATGAAGTAGGAAAAGCCATAAAGGACTCGAACTCCATGGCAGGGGGTTTAGCCTTCATATTTCAGAAGGGAAGTGTTGGAGGCCATGGGAGGCTTTTAGGCAGGAGAGTAACATGATCAGATTTGTGTCATAAGCAATGTTGTCTGTGCTGGCTGCAAGAATGGGCCACTTTCTGTTTGGGTGGGTTGGCTGGGAGAGTGTCACTCACAGCACATCAGAGAGACCCGTGGAGGTAAGGCAGGTTTCAGCGTGTTTGTCAGTGCAAGGCGGGAGAATGGCAGAAGGCGAGAAGGGGAAGGTGGTAAGTTTATTTAGCAACACGGTGAGCTTGAGATTCCCGTGGAGGTGTATCAGGCAGCTGGATCCATGAGTCTGCAGCTCAGGAGAGGAGGCTGGGGAAAGCTGTGTAAATTCTACTCCCTTTTCAAATCCATTTAAATGTGGTTCCCAAACTAATGCACTGCTCATCTCAAATGGGAGAAAACACTGCAATAATTCCCCTAGCTTTGAAAGAACTATCCATACTTCACCCACACATTCACGGCCATCTAAAACAGAATCTACATGGAGGCAGAACTGAGAGCAGACAGAATCGAAGGTAGACCCTAGGAGATTTTGTGATTATACTGTGTGTTAGAGGTCAGAAGATGGGAAGATAAAGAAAGGAAGTGATAAAGTTTCTCAGCTGACTTCTCTGTTTGTACTTCCTTCTTTAATTTTCTCTTGTTCCATCCTGGGGTAGAAAGTGGCTAACTTCTACTGCAGAAACCACATCCCTGGCAATGTGGTATTTCTTCCATTTCTCTTCTTTCCCTTCTAGAACCCTCCCTCAGCTGCAGTCTAAAATTCAGCATAAACAGTCCAACTACATAACTTATCTATTTTTATTGCAGTCCTCCTTTGCTCAAGAACATGAAATGGCTCCCTATTTCTTCTCAGACCAAGTTTGTATGCCTCACTCCGCCACCTAAAGCCTCTTCTTCTCTGGGCCCTCCAGCTTGATTTCTCTGTTTGATGAAATGCTGCCCCACTGTTATGGCCCATGTCATCCCACACTTTGTATTGAGAGCACTCAGGTTCCAAGAAGTGCCAACCAATAGAGCTTTTTGTGATAATGGAACTGTCCTCTATCTGTGTTGTCCAATACTGTAGCCACGAGCCACAGGGGACCACTAAGCACTTGAAATGTAGCTGGTATGACTGAGGAACTGAATTTTAACTTAATTTAATTTAATTCATTTAAATATACACAGCCACTCACAGCTGGTGGCTCCTGTACTGACAGTGCAGTGCTAGGAGCTAATTCGTTCTCTCTCTGCCACAGTGAGGGGGGTTTCTGACCTCACTGAGACCCTCATTTCCCACTGGCCCCAGAGTGTTCCGTAAACACTAAGCAACGGCCTTCTCGCCTTGCCTCCCTGGTCCGCCTGCAGCCCTGTCTCTGGCACACGGCCTGCTTCAGACCCCTCCCCGGAGGGCTGGGAACGTGCACTCAGTGCACAATGCCTGGCTCACAAGCAAAGCTTATCACGGTTATTATTTTCATTATGAGAAACAGCTCCATTAATAGTAACAGATCTCTCTGTTTACTTTATCCGGAACAAGTCACACCCACAAAGAGAGGCAGTTCAAAGAAACTAACAAGGAAAGTTAGTCAAAACCAAGGCAGACTCAAGGCCCCCAAGGCTTTCTTTTCTGATATTTGAATCATCTCGTGCTAGGCCTGGGTGGGAGAGCGCTTTACAGATGGGACAGAAAGTGCCCCTGCCTGATCACTGGCTCATCTGAGCCCCCAGCTGTCACCACCACCCCCGTGTTTGGGCCTAATTCCAGCAGAGTGGAGGTGGGTGCCGAGCTCTCCCCACTCCCCCACTTGTAAGGATGGCTCAGGGCCCATGGTCACATCAGCTCTGGTGGGATGATAACAGGCACTAAAGAAACACCGGTTGGATGTACCGTGAGTGGTTTGATTTATGGAATATGAAGTGCAGTCAGTCAAAGCCTTGATCAAATGTGGGCAAACTAGGTGGTTGTCCTCCTGCCACAAGTGCCTCAAAGCCCCTCCTGGCCAGGTCTGAGGGCGTAAGATCTTCACACCTACTCCTGCCTTTGCCAGGCCATTCTGCAGGGCACGGATGCTTCTAAGGGCTTATGGTTTTTGTTTGTTTTGTTGTTGTTTCTGCCATGACGAAGTGTGAAAAATGTCACAGAATCAAGCACAAAATAATAGCCACTCTGAGTTCTTCCATGCCGAGCTAATTCTCTTCAATCCGTAGCATCCTTTTAGCTCCTGCAGACACCAACCCATTCTTCAGTGCTGTGGGAGGCCTCCAGTTTCTCCTGTCTTCCACAGTGGTCCTAACAGTGTCTGTGGGCCTCTAGGGGTGGCCCAAGAGGCCTGGGTCCTTATAGCCACCATGTGGCACCTGCCTGACTTACGCTTCTCTTGAGTTGGTGGCATCGTTCCTGAAGTCAAGTGAAGGTTTCTCATTACTCTGCTGCCAGGAAGAGGCCTTCTCTCTCATGTCTGATGTTTCTTCTGGGGGATGCTCACAAAAGTCACACTGTGGTGGACCACACAGAGGCTGCTGAGGTGGGGAGAATGCCCCTTCGTTCACCAGAATGCCTCACTCTTCCATTTTCTCCAAAAATTTTTTATGTAAACCACCATCTTCATTTCTGCCTACTCTCAGCCCTCTTTCTAGGACAGATAAGAGTCCTTGCAAGGTCCAGTCTCTGAGCTCGAGAGACACAGACATACACACAGTCCTTCAAATTCCCTCCTTCCCACTGCCTTCTGCCAATACCCTTCCATGGTTCCTGTGGATCATTTACACAGCCTTGGCCTTAGAGAAAGTGAATTTGAATTATTCTCTTCTACCTATTTTGAAATGTACAATCAATCAATCAATTAATGTGACTGTAGTCACCTTACTTACCTATCAAACATCAGGTATTATTTCTTCTAAGTGTATATTTGTACCCATTACATTTGGAAGTGAAGACAGAAGTTGAAGAAGGTCTTGAAAATGGTCCCCTTCCTTGTAGTAGGAAGTAAACTCATCTATTGATAAAAGTAATAAGAGTAACATATGCTTACCTTTGACCAGGGACTGTGCTAAGTGGTTTGTATATATTAGTTTGTTTAATCTCCCCAATTCCATATAGCAGGGACCATTATTATCCTAGTTTAACAAGCAAGGAAACTAAAGCTCAGGGAAGAGGCATAATTTATCCAAGGACAAAGAGCCAGGAAAGGAAGAACTAGTCTTTGATCAGGTGAGACAGAATGGGGCTAGAGAGGAGGTGACAGCTTGGTTCAGCCATGTCCTGAAGGTTCTTGGACTGACAAAAGCTGACGGACGGCATCAGAAGATGGAGACCTTCTCCAGCAACACTTGGCAGAAAGGAAGGAACACAGACACTGAGTACTAGCAACGATGGAGGGTGGCACAAAGCCAAGGGGACAAGGAGTTCTAACGTGGGTTTAAGGTCACTGTTGAGCCGGCTGGCAAAGTAGGAAGGTGAAGCTCAGAAGGAAGTGTGGAACAGGGACGGGATGACCGATGGAGCCCTGTGGGGGCAAGGAAAGGAGACAGTTGTCCTGGGTGGGAGTTACCATGGAGACAAGGTGTGGACGCACAGACCTAGGCCTAATCCAATGACAGGCAGAACTCGTGTATGACAACAAAAGCCATTCCGTGCAGGGGGCTGAGGGGTCTGGCTTCAGATCCCGCTTCTGAATTCTGTTGGCAGCAGCCACCTGCCTGGAAAGGTAATGGGAAGTCCTTGTCCAACATAAAGTGCTGTAAGCACTCTCAGCAAACAGGGTACAGGATGACACTCAATGACACTCAGCAGGAAAATTCAGGAGGTACTGACTGCCTGCAGGCTGGTCGTGGGGCCGGGGGCCAGGGTTTAGTGGGGTCTGTTGTAGGCGACAGCAAGGTCAGAGCTCACACAACCAGCTCCTGCTCAGACGCGGCCGCTGTGGAAGAATGCCCGGGCCACTTCCGGCAGCCTCTGCAGCTGCGTGGGACTCACCCTGAGCCCTCAGAGCAAGGCATTATTTTCTCCTCTCTCTTGTCAGATGCTGACTCTCACGCAGGAAAAAGGAAGCACCTTGTGTCAGATGCTGCGGCCACTTCCTCTTCAGAAGGCTCCAGCCAACCTTTCGCTTTGCAGAATGAGAGGGCAGCCCGCAGCGCCGGCCTGCGTGTGCATGGCGCCGCTGGCGTCCCCCTCGTTTTGGGTCTTGGCCCGGCCCTGACCGGGAGCTGACCCCTGGCTGCGTCTCTGGCTCTCGGGGGATTCTCTCTGCTACAGATCTGCACCCCCGAACTGGACCTGGCTGTGGCCTCACCCGCCTCTCGGCCCCCCCGGGGCTTCCCCTGTCGTCTCTCCACCCACTCTGTGCTCGCTGCCCCATGTCCCTCAGTCAGGCTGCCTGTCTGTTCCTCTCTACAGCTCGGTCAAGGAGCGTGATGACCGGCGAGCAGATGGCCGCCTCTCACCTGTCGTCCACTCCCAACCCGCTGGAGAGGCCCATCAAGATGGGCTGGCTGAAGAAGCAGCGATCCATCGTGAAAAACTGGCAGCAGAGGTACTTTGTGCTGAGGGCACAGCAACTCTACTACTACAAGGATGAAGAGGATATGAAGCCACAGGTACCAGCCTGGCTGTTTGTCCCCTTTGATAATAAGGCTGTCCCTCTCCAGGCACGGAGGAGGCGGGCGTGAAGCCCACTCCGACTGCACTTAAACTCGCATGGGCCTTCTCAGTAGGACTAGACACATCCAGTGGAGAGAGGCCACTTTTGCCTTTTCACCATTTTCTAGCTAGATAAATGGAGTTGCAGAGATGACAGAGTGACCCTCCAGGAAGCGCGAGATGGCACTGGGGAGTGTCTTGCATGCAGCTCTAATTCAAGGCTCCTGGCACAGTAGTGATGGCGGTGATCTGGCTGCAGGAAAATTGACTTGGGGGCTCATTGATTTGTTTGTTCAAAAATATTTATAGAGCATTTACTACATATCGGTACTGTTCTAGGTACTTGAAATAAATCAGTGAGGAAAACAGATAAAAATCTCTGCCGTGTGGAGCTTAGTATAAGGGGGAAAAGACAGAAAATAAGCATGATAAATAAGGGAAATATGTGGTTTGTTAGAAAAAGATTAGAGCTATGAGGGAAAAAAATAGAATGAGTTAAGGGGGGATCAAGAATTTGGGGAGGCGTTGCAGCTTTAAATAGGGCAGTCCAGGTGACCTGAGGAAGAGGATGACATCTGAGCCAAGACTAAAGCGAAGAAGGAATTAGCCAGGAGGATCCCTAGGAAAGAGAGTTCCAGGCAGAGGGACCAGCCAGTGCAAAGGCCCCAAGGGGAGCATGTCTGGCCTGTGAGGGGAGCAGCAAGGAGGTCAGTGTTGGGAGAGAGCTAGAGAGTAGGAGGATCACAGGGGATGAGGTCAGAGAAGTGAAGGGGGTGTCAAGGTGCAGGGGCCAGATTGCCAGGGGCATTGTTGGCCCCTGTAAGGACTTGAGCATTTACACTAAGGACCACAGAAAGGCATTGCAGGGTTCCAAGCAGAGAGGGGACATTCTTTGGCTTATGTTATAAAAAGATGGCCCTGGCTACTGTGCTCAAAAACAGACCAGGGCTGGCTGGGGGTGATGCAGGGGTAAGCTAGGCAAGGAGTATGATGTTTAGAATCTCAGTGGGAGCAGTGGGCTGGAGCAGAATGGTCAGCTTCCAGATAGGCTTTGAAAGTAGAGCAAACAGGATTTCCTGATGCAGTGCACGAGGCTGTGAGAGTGGGCTTCGATTCTAAATCCTGGGCCCAGGTCTCCTCTCCCCACCTCACTGATTCTCCATGGCCACTGTGGAGAGTGAAAGAGGGCACTATGAACAATTACCCTGGGACGCCAGGTATAAACCGGAAGTCTCAGGTCAACCAGCACAGCTGGTCGCTCACATCTGTGGAGATGGAAAGGTGGGCTGGGCCAGAAGGAATTTATTAAAGAAGATAGATTCTGGTGAGGATAAGAAGTATATGGGTGTTGGAGGTGGATGGGCAGGTGGGTGGAACTCACATGAAATGGTCATTTTGGAAGAGGACAGTTTTCTTTAAGGGCAGGCTTGAGGGTCCGTTACACGGCAGCAGGACTGGGTTAGACAGGTCCTCCATTTGAGTGTTCTGAGTGTCTTCACTGCAGACGGAAGGACCACAGAGACCCCACCAGTGTCCTGTGCGTGGTAACCCGACTTCCTTCTCTTTTTGAACAAGCCAGTCCTTATCAGAGCCAAGCAGTTTCAGGCTAAGACAGTGCTGGTTGGTGCATGACGTCTGCAGAGGGTAAGGGAAATGGCAATGAGGCTTTGTCCATCCCGAATCTACGGAAAGGGCAGCTGGGCTGTGTTTGTTTCCATGAAGTATAGAGGGTGACAGGTACTTGATATCAAAGATCGTGTTCTTTTCCTGGCTCTGCCACTGTCTGACCATATAATTATTTAATTTTTCTGTACTCCTCTTTCTTCTTTTATAAAATGAGGCAATACTACCTGGCCTGAACTTGTCACAGGATCAAATGATAGGAAGCATGTGTAAAAAGCTGCTTTGTAAAAACAAACTAATGTCAAAGGGTGAAATAAATATTTGAAAGTCTTTGCTTCTACTTCGTACTTCTGGGAAGAAGCAACTCAAGGCCTTCTCAGGATTAAATTAGCCTGGGATAATTAGGTAAAGCTTCTTCTAGGATGACAAGGATAGTTTATTTTTAGGACATCTATTAATGTCACACATCAGATCAATAGGTCAAATAAGAAAAACCACACAAACCCTCAACAGATAACTGAAAACATTTGATAAAATTCAATTATCATTTCAGATATAAAAAAATCCGTCTTTTAGGAATAAGATGATAATTCATTATAAAGAATAAGCATATTTTGCTGTATGTTGATATGTAAATATCAATTACATAAAAAGCTGTACCTGTGAATGGCAGGAAATTTGGAAGATGCAGAAAAGCACATAGTAGAAAATAAAAATTATTTACAATTCCCTCAGCAAGAAATTGCCACCTAAATCCCCACCCCTTCCAGCCTTCCGTATACGTATATATTTAGAAACTCATCTATTGAAAGTGAAAATTTAGTATAATAACATTATTTAATTAAAAAATTAACAATATGTCAAGAATATTGCCCCTTAGCAGTAAATATGATTCTACAATGTAATTCTGAATGGTGATAAAATAAACTATTGTATGTACAGTCTATAATTTATTTAATTAATTTTCTACTGTTAGAAATTTGGGCTGACATTTATGTATTATTATCACAAATAAGAATTAAGTGGACAGCCTTATAGATTTTTCATACACTCATAATTATTTAATTAAGATAAAGGAAAATCTATTTAAAATAAAATACTGTTATTATACCATCATTTAACTTTATTGGGGAATTCCTAGACATTGCAAATATCTAGAAATAAAATGAAAGTTACAGACATGAGCTAAATTCTTGGGAAAGAGTAAAGGTACATTTACACATTACATTTTACACCATTCACTATTCTGGTTGGATTAAATACTTAAATGTAAAAAGTGAATTCATAAAAATACTAGAAGAAAATGTAGACATCTGCATGATCTCAGGGAAGTGGAATTAAGCATAACAGCAAAGGTAGCACAAAGGAAAGATTAATTTAATTTCATAAATAAAAATGTACTTTAAAAACCAATATAATAAACTAAAAAGGCAAATAATAAACAGAAAAAAATTGTGTATGTTCATATAGTAAACAAATATTCTTAATGTTTAAAGTATTCTTTCAAATCCTTAAGAAATGTTCAAACAGCTCAATAGAAAAGTGAACTATGATACAAATGAGCAATTTATCAAAGAAATGTAATGGCCAATAAGCATATAAAACAAAGTTCAATCTCAGTAATAATTAAGGAATACAGTATGAGCTAATGAGACATCATTGTCCCCTTATCAAATTGGCAAACGTTTTCTAGAAATTTTGGTGGGTGAGGACTAGGAAACAGGAATTCTTGTGCACAGCTGGTGGAAATGAAAATTCACACAACCTTTCTGGAGGGTGATAATGCCTTTTTAAAAATACAAACCCATATTTCTAATTCTAGGAATTTTGCCTAAGTGGATGGTTAAGGATGATGTAGATAATGGGTTTACACCACAGCATTGTCTGTAATAGTGATGTGAAAACAATGCCCAGTAGTAAGGGCGAACTTATATTAGGGTACATTCTATATCTGTGCAATAGAATACAATCCAAACATTGATGTTCTAAATTAATACTTCTTAAAATGAAAAGATGTCCATAATATTATTATCTTTAAAACAGTTTACAACAGAAGATGATGTATATATTAATCCCATTCTTGAAAAAAAATTATGAATCTGTATTATGGAAAAAGGACTGGAAATACACAGAGGTGTTAACTGGTTATCTTTGAGTAGCAGGGTTATATGTACAATTTTTAATTTTCTTCTTTTTTGTTTATTTTCTAATATTTTTACAATTATAATACTTTGTAAATTTAAAAAGAGCACACACACATCCTATTGCTCAAGAAACCAAAAACAGAAATATGCCAATAATCTTGGAGCAATCAGATGAAAAGAGCCCTCACATACACTTATAATGTGTGTGTAAGTTGGTACAACCTTTCTAGAAAGTCAATTGGCCAGATTTGCTAAAAGCCAAATAATTATCATACCCTTCGACCCAGTCATTCTGGTTCTAAGGTGCTATCCAAAAAAATAGTAAGAGATATATGCACTGCTATTTATGACAAGAAACCCTGGAACTAGTGTCCAACAAAGGAGAATGACTAAACAAATTATGGAATCCTACGTTATAGACTTTTCTGTATGTGCTTTTAAGGAATCTTGTGGCTCTCTCTATAGAAGGCAGTCTGTGCATTTTTTTTTTTCTCCAAGTTCTTGGAAAGATCCTGTCTAGCTCTAATAGCATAATGCCCTGTAAGTCTATGAACTAGCTTTATATAACCCAGTCCAAAAGGTTCTTTGTCAGGGAAGTTGCTTAAAACAGAACCTCAGAAAATTGTCCTCAAGTTTCTACTACAATAATAGTTTCAGACAATCCTAGCTTAATAGGGTAAACTCATTGTCCCACTATCTCATCTCCCTGTTTTCTGAAAAGTTACCCCAGGTGGTTGTCTACCGGTAGTGTGCTGATAAACGTTTAACAACCAGCTCTCTGGTGGGAGAGCTGATTCAAGTGCAGCATTTGCTAATTTCTGCAGTGCAGATACTCCATTGTGGCTGATGCAAAGCTACCAATGTCCTGTCATTGAACCCAGAGTTGAGAAAAATGCGCAATAGCACAACATGATACAGAATTTCCACCACACATACAGAATAGATATAAATAACCACAATAGCAGAAGTAATAGGAAAATGTAGTAAATAATTAGGAAGTTATACATTTTGAGTATCATTACCTTTCCAAATATAAAATATTTGATCATAAGTTTATAGAATTTAGGTTTTAGCAATGGCCATGTGTAGCAACTGGCTCACAGAGCTCCCAAAAATGTAAAAGTTAGTTCTCGTGAGCTAACATATGCATTTTGAAAAATGCTTTAATTAGGAGCTGGGCTGTAACTGAGTTCTAGAGGAACTTATAATTGGATTTAAAAGTTGTATCTAGAGAATTCTAGATATTCCAGCACCCCACTGCCAAGGCTGCCTCCCTTGCTCTGTCGCTGTAGCACTCATGGCCTCCAGCGTGAGCCTCTCCCTCCTGCCATCTTTACACAGAGCCCACCCTCGTCAACCTGCAAAGTGGGTGGAAGTGGCTCTGAGCAACTTGGGCCCTTCCCTTTCTGGGACAATTCTTCCCTCCCCGTCAGTGTCCCCATCCTCACCCTGACTGGTGTCTGTTCCTCTCACTTCCCTTCATTTATTCATTTATGAAGTTCAAGGCTCTCACAGTCAATGCGAGGAAAGTGCCTGCAGCTAGTCATGCATGCCTTGGTGTGAATAAGTTTAACTCTGACTGTTACTTCTTCCAGCAAGTGGGACTTGTCAGTCAAGCCCTTATTTGTAATTCTGGAATCACACTGACTGAGGTTTGAATCATAGCTTTCCTAATAGTTAATAACTAGCTTTGTGATGTTGGGTCAGCTAATTCACCTCTCTGAGCCTTACTTCCTCCTCTCTCCAATGGCGAAAATAACAGTCCTTCTCTCATAGAGTTTTTAGGAAGATTAGATATGCTGGTACATTCAGGGAAATTAGCACGGAGTCTGGCACCCAGTAAGTGCTCAATAAATGGCATATATATATTTAGTATTTTAGTTTTACTACCTTCTGATGAAATGATTTGGGGTATCAAATGGCAGTTTAGAGAAGTACTTAGGGGAAGCAGGCACCTTGGAAATTACACCTTCCTTCTCTTCCTATGAGGCAGTGCTCCTTCCTGTCTGAAAGTAACATGACCTTTGATTCTGGTGCCACAACTCATCCAAAGTAGCCTAGCAGCACAAACCCAGAATCATTTCTTCTGAAGGCATTGATGTGATTTACTAAAGATGGTGAGGACCATGTAAATGGTATCTTTAAGTAATAAAATTAGAGGAATGCAGAGGAATTGCAGAATCCCATTTCTTAGACTCTTTTTCTTTTTCTTCTCTTCTTGTTTTCCTGCTTTCCCCTCCCCTTCTCTCCCTCCCCACCTTTCTCCTCATCCTCATTCTCCTCCTCCTTTTGCCCTTTCTCCTGTTCCTCCTCCTCCTCCTCCTTGTCTTCTTCTCCCTCCATCCTAGACATTTTTATTTCTAGACCTTCAAGAAACATTTATTGTTTCAGGCTCCTGGGCAGATCTTACTTCTGAGAATTCCTTAGGACCCTCTGCCTTTGCGGTGCTCTCTGTCACCAATCCCCTTTGTCCACACTTTATTCTGCAATGAAGACACACTCGTTTACTCGGCCCAGAAGTTGCCACCGTCGCTATCCAGTGAGATGTAAATGAGCAGTACCTAACTCCAGTGCAAATTAACTATGTCACTTTGTGCACTTAGGCTTTCGAAGTGCCAGTTTCCTCCTCCGCACAGTGGCAGTGACAAATCTTGCTGAGCTCTCTCTATGGAGCTGTGATGGGGCCTGATGAGCTATCGCATGTGAAAGTGCACAGCGAGTTGCAAAGCACCTGCGAGCACAAACTGCAAGTGGCTTGTTTTTCGATAACATATTTGTATGTAAGAGGTCACATATCCCAGTGAACCCGCACACCTCTCTGTGGATTGGGGGTAGGGGTGGGGTTAAGGTGACATTTCCCACCACCTCAGCTAAAGGTGGTGGAAGGAAAGGAGGGTTGCAGGAAGGACTACATGAATAATACATTCAAGGTGTTTAGCCAAGGGGCAGGCACCTGGAAAGTGCTGCCCAGCAGCTCTTGCTGCTACTGAGTGCCCTGTCCCCTCAAATGGCTACCTGCAGCCTGGCAGGTAGTATGGTGCCCCCAGCTTCACAAAGACCAACTGTCTGCTTTGCCCATGAAGTCGGGTCCTTGGAAAAGTGGGAAGAGGCAAGTGTTGGTGACGGTGCCCTCTCAGCCCATTCCCGTGCTGGGACCTGGACCTTCTCTCTCTCAGCACCTAGCTTGCTCTCAGAGAGCTGCCACTTAACTTTCCCAGGGCCTGGGTTGCTAGCTTCTACCTACCCTCCTCCCAATCACATCTTTATCCTATCTGTTCTCCAACTTAATTTTAGTTCACAGGTGATAAAATGGCTGCTTTTCTAAAGGCCTGACTTCTGATCTTTTAGGGCTGCATGTATCTACCAGGAAGTACAATCAAAGAGATCGCCACAAACCCAGACGAAGCTGGGAAGTTTGTCTTTGAAATCATTCCAGGTAGGTGACAAAAGGTGGCACAGAAGTACATTACACTCCTGATTTACTTCTGGATCCTAGACATCAAGCTATCTTCAGTGAGTCCTTCAACCAACTAACCAACCAATCTATTAAGAACACACAGTGTTTATGTATATAGCTAATGAACCTATCCTAGTTCATTAAATGGTATCAAGTGCTTGAATAATACCCATGAACTAAGTGGGTATTCAGTTCAACTCTGTAAGCATTTCATGAGTGCGTGCTTGGACCGAGGTAATAAAGCACTAGGCACTGGGCCACTGATAACAAAAAAAAAGTACATCCTCTTTACTCACTAAAATGAGCTCTGTCTAGAAGGTGATTGGGTTGGACATTAAAATTAACTGTTAAAATATAAATTGAACGACATGAAATTGCCATTTGGGTGGGTCAAAAATGGTGAAAAGTCAGCCATCTCATATGGTTCAATGT
The DNA here is from genome assembly GCA_028533085.1 of Varecia variegata. Classification (NCBI taxonomy): domain Eukaryota; kingdom Metazoa; phylum Chordata; class Mammalia; order Primates; family Lemuridae; genus Varecia; species Varecia variegata. The sequence goes on from CM052437.1 coordinate 48,381,793, forward strand.
GACATAATGAGAAATGACAGCTCCAGCTTCCTGAGCACTTAGCAGGTGTCAGGTGCTGCATGTCATCTATCGCACACGAGAGTGGCACTCTGAGGATACTTATTCCCAATCAAGAGTTACCTTTCTCTAATGCATTTGGAGAAGGGAAGTTTGGCTCATGCTCCTGAATCTGCCACACTGAGCCACTTCTCCCAGCCTCCCCATCTCTTGCTCCTACCCCAGCCCTAACCCTGCCAAAATTAGGCCAAGAACTCCAGGACTGCCGATTTAGCTGTGCAGCCTTGGTGCTGTTGCCTTACTGACCACAGCAGAGGAGGCCACAACTCGCCTGAGTGCCTTTTCCCTTAAATCCCTCCTTCCCACCCACACAAGCTGTCTGTGTCCATAAGAAAGTTGATGGAGAAGGCAGCATAGTGTAGAGATTAGAAGTGTTCAGTCTACAGCCGCCTGCCTTGATCCGTATCTTAACCCTGCCACTTACTGTTTGTGTAACAGGTTACTTAATTTCTCTCTGCCTCTGTCTCTTTGTCTGTAAAGTGGGGACAATGATGATAATAGTGAGGGTTAAATAAAGAAATCTATATGAAACATTTGGTACAGTGCTTACTATATAGTGAGTGCCATATAAGTGTTGGATATCTTGGGAATAACTAGAGAGAATTATAATGCAGAAAAAATAACCCTAAACTTGGCTATGACTCTTTATAGAAAACTAAGAAATGAAATTTTTTTAGTTCCTAGGTGGTCCCCTCATGAGGACCTTTTTTATCTTTTTTACCCTTTGCTTTTGTATCTTAAGGTAAGATAAAAGAGGAAGAGCCTGCTTTTTCAATCTCTTCCCTCTGGGAAAATCCTACTCCTTTCCTATAAAGGTTCTTCTAGTCTTAGGATCCCTCTCCCAGTGCAATTTATGGGACACGACCATCTATGGCAACACGTGTCCTAAATCCCAGGTTTTCAATTTAAGATAACCCTACTGAGAGCTGCAGCTGAAAATTCAGGGTGGGCTTTCACCAAAACTACACAACCCACCTACATTGCTGTGCCAGGGTGGGAGGAAGATTTGTCCTCTTGTTATCACTAATGCTTGCAGCAGTCTCCTGGGCTGTGGGGGGAATTCTTGAACACATTCTGTCTCTCTCTCTCTCTCTCACTCACACACACACAATCTCATAAGGACAAATCTAAAACAACAGTAAGGTAGGAAACCATTTTCCTAAAGTCACCATCTTCTTCCAAGGCTCTGCTCAGCCTAAAGTGAGACACCCTTTAGGTGATGATGTAGAGAATTGTTAGTTCCCCAAAACCTTGGCCTAAACAATGGGAAAGAAAAATTTACTGGTATTTGCTAAGATCTGTTCATGTAGCAAGTTTTTTTTTTAGGGGGGAAGATTAGGTCTTCAGTTTTGGACATATTAAGCAATTATCTCAATTGTAGTAATAAGGAAACTGATGTTCAAGATAATTTAACTACTGCTGTGGTAGAGGTAAAGCCAGGATATAAGGGATTATAGAATAAGGACTCCCCATTTGACTTGTAGTAGGGGAAGAAGATGTTATGAAAAGGTTCCTAGAGAAAGTAACATTTGAGCCAGGTTTTAAAGAATGCTAGGGGTTCCTTAGGCAGATTAAGAAAAGAAGGGATGTCCATTTCCGACTAGGGGAACAGCCTAATAGGTAACACATGTTGTACAGGCTGTGTTTAAGTCAGAGAAAGAAAGCATGTACTCAAGAGCAGAGTTCCTGTCCGTGAGCTTTGTATCAATGTCAGGCACTTTCCCTCAGAGAAAGCCTATCCTAGCACCCCAATTATGCTCAAATGTTTACTTTTTTGTAGGGCAACAAAAGACTTTCATATCCCGTTTTGTTCTGGTCTCTTGGACCTATGTTAATACCACCTTCTTTCACCCTTTGGGGCAAGCTGATTCTGAATCCATCTGGTCACCAGGTCATCAGCTCTCCTGACCAGAAAGATCAGTCCATGGAAGCCCTGGCCCTTCAAGGACATCCTGAGAGCTGGGTGTTTCCCAGTGGGTTGCTCATGACAGAACAAGAGCATCTTCCAGGAAACAGGGAAAACTAAGAAAGCATGTTTTGACAACATAGTAGACTGGAGTGTAGGCATTATGGGAAAGGATTCCAGATAAATTTTGCCCAAGGTCAAATTTGGAAGCAATATGGGCTAGTGAAATGTCCCTTGGGAGCAAGGAAACAAGTGGCCCTGCCTTGCATTTGGCAGTAACTCACTGGATAACAATGGGCAGGTACTTTTACATCTCTGGGCTTCAGTTCTATTATCTGTAAAATGGAAACACTGACTTTCCCATTCTACTTCAAAAGAATATTGTAATTCCTAGGGGATCTTGTCATTCTTTCCTGAGCACTTTTTACTTCTCATTTTACTTCTGGATACACTCAGCTTTTGGGATGTTCCTGAATGGCCAGGGCTTTCGTGGACTGACCCTTCTGTTCAGGAGAGCTGATGACCCAATGACAAGATGGATTTAGAATCAGGTTGTTCCAAAGGGTGAAAGAAGGTGAAGCTCAGTGATATTAAGATAGGTGCAAGAAACCAGAACCTAAGGGGATTTGAAGTCTTTTCTTGCCCTGCAAGAAATATATAAGTTTGGGCACAACTGGCCAGCTAGAACAGGCAGGTTCTCTCTGAAGGAGGTGCCCTGCCATTGTGAGAAGAATGGGTTAACTCTGTGGTCTAAGACCAATGTTTGATACTCTTTTACTTCTCTTGCTTCTTGTGCCTTCTTTTTTGTTTTGTTTTGGTTTGGTTTGGTTTTGGGTTGTTTTTTTTTTTTTGGTCACTTCCCCTTATTCTTTCTCTCGGCCTCCTCCTCTCTTTCCACTCTCTCCCCAGATCCCTCCTTCTCATTTATTTCACATTTTGTCCATTTGAGAACATCAACCCAGGAAACACTGCATGTCTATAATCTTAGGTTTGAAGCAAAAATGGTAAGAAAGTCCTGACAAGTTTTGTGTGTCCATTAACGGGGTATTGAGAACCTACCATTTGCAAGGGCTTGTGTGGTCAGGAGAACAGTAATCTGAACAGGAAGCACCAATTTTGTGAGAAAGGCTCACCCATGTGCTCATCGTCTCTCCCTCTGAGGTTGTCATCCCCTTCCCCACCCCAACAGCTGAGTTCAGGGCTAGCTTAGGAAAATGTCCGTGATTGGCACGATGATCTGAGGTCTCCCAGCTTGTATGGGCTGATCCTGTCTCCTCTAATGCTGAACCTGCACCATGAACTTCCTCTTCCTTTTCATAGGAAACGGCTTCTGTCCTCTGTGGAAGCAGCTCTCAGCCTATTCCAATTGCAAACCACAATTGGATGTGTGTCCAATGATTTGTCCATAGAATTAGAGCTTCAGCACAAACAATGAGACTGAGTGGATGTCTGGTTCCACTGAGGATAATTAGATAAGGCTTTTACATTGTTTGATGGGAAGTGCTTCAATAAACCAGGGACTCAACTCAGGTTTGGTTTCCCTTCCCTTCCTCTTGCTCTGGACCATTTGCCACTCTAAGACCTTCATAAGTGCAACTTCTTCCTCCAGCCTCATGGGACCAGAATCGCATGGGACAGGACTCCTACGTCCTCATGGCCAGCTCCCAGACGGAGATGGAGGAGTGGGTGAAATTCCTCAGGAGAGTTGCTGGCACACCCTCTGGAGGTAAGGACCCTTGCAGGCTGTCCTGGGCAGGTGTCTGTGACATCTCAGGAATGAGGAGGAAGTAGCTCCAGGTGTGATACTTCCTTGAACAGTGTTTAAGGGAGACAACCAGAAGACAAACTCTGCATGGTCATGGCCAAGTCCTCTGTCAAATGTGGAGGAAAAGTGGGTTCAGAGCTTCTAGCTTCCCTCCCTGGGTCATCTCAAAGAGTCAACCCCAGATTCACTAGAGGGAAGGCAAGTCCTTTGCATGGATCAGCAAATGTGTATGATACCCCAAAGCAGTCCTTTCTCCTCTCTGGGCCAAAGTGTTCTCATCTGTAAAATAATTAGGTTGGACCAGCTGAGCCCAGATCCCGCAGCACTAACTCACACGGCACCATGGGTCTGCCGGGTCATGGGCTTTGTGGGACCTGCGAGGGCTGATGGCAAGAGCTATGCTGAAAGCGCAGGTGAGGCTGGTCAGCACAGGACAATAAAACTTCTCTCCAGAAGAGGGGCAGTCAAGACTGGGGAAAGGTTCAGGGGTGGTGTCCGGAGTCTTACAGGTATGCAGTGAATTCAGCTTTTTAGACACGCTCCTGGGTCACATACTCAAGTGTTTGAGCTCTCTGGGAATCCTGGTGATGTTTTCACACCTGAGGAGGGACATGACTGCAGAAAACTGATACAAAAAAAAAAATCTGAGATTAACAAACATATGAATCTAGTATGTTTCCCTCCTTTTATAAAAATATGAAAGAACTGACATGTCGGACTTCTCAAGTTAACATTGTCCTTCAACTTTTTAGGAACACACCTACTTGTGTCAACTCCAGGATAACTGTATAAAGATATACTTATTTAAGGACTGTGCTGTCTGTTATTTTGGAAATCACTTATGGAGGCTCTCATAGTTCAGATATCAAATATGTATTTGCCCAACAGCTTCTTTCAAAGATTATAAGAATACCACAATAATTTTGTGGAAATTTGGAAACAAAATCCCTTAAACCACCAGAGATATTTTTATGTTTTCCTTCCAGCGAGTGTTCTCTTCTGCATACTTTTTCCAGAACAACAAACAAAGAATATATAGGCAATTTAATAGCTTTTATAGCCTTTCCCCACATTGCAATAGGATCTTACTTGACACATTTCAGAGATTATTTGAATACAAGAAATATAAATCCAATGATGTTAAACAACAAAGAGAGATTTACTGGGTAGATATAGGAGCTACTACTCAAAGAAACCAAGGGCAGGAACTGCCCAAGGCCTCACCAGGGACTGGGGCCAAGAAACGGGACGCCAGCATTGCACTGGCCACACCATTTCTCGGTCTGCTTTTCTCTGCATGCCTGCCTGCTTTTGTCTAGTCAGCAGCCCCTCGGGTATGCGCTTGTTTCAGATACCGCTGTGCCTGCCCCAGCTTTCCTCTGCTCCCCCCTGATGGAAAATGAGCTCAGCCTCCACAGCCCATCCCACACTCCTGAGAAAGATTCTCTACCTGGCTCAGCTGAGGTCAGGATGTCACCTGTGAATCCAGGACCTGGGGCGGAGAGGCAGTTGTGTGACCTACACAGCAGGGGCTTCAGAAAAAGAAGTGACCTGAAGGGGACAGGCAAACTCAGGAGTGCCTGCCACAGTCATCCTTAACATCTGCATCCTGTTCCAAAGAGAGCGGCATAGTTTCATCAACCATCTCCCAATCCCTAAACACTGAGCTAACTGGGCTGAGATGAGGTGTTTGTTAAAACTTGGTCACACGCTGTTTCAGCCCGGGTCATCTTAGCTATGACCTTTCTTCCTGCCCTGGATCATGAGATTGTGAGCCGCCCTTTTCTGCGTTCCCCAGTCCGGTGCTTTAGGCTGTCTACATAGATAAGGCTTGTGGATGCTGCCTAATTAGGCACCTGCTCTAGTTCAAAGTGCTGTTTATGTATTTTCACTAGCATCTGAGCCTCCCGTGATGCTTGGCTGAGCCTCTCATGGTGAACTGCTGTATCTGTCATAACCCACACGGGGATTTCTCCCTCACCCCACCCCGAGAAGCAAGTCAAGCATAAGTCCTGTAGGTGGTGGAAAGTCCAGGGAAGGGAAAATCAGAGTGCGACACCAGTTATTTATTCAAAGAACAGTGTTGGCTCTGATGTGGCATCTCAGATGTTTTTAAAGTTACCCATTGAACCAAAATCGTAGATCCCAAAATGAGAAGACATTTTAAGACAGCAGAGAGTCCATCTAAGGCCACTTAAGAAAATCAAAAATTTGTTCTTCCTGTTTGTAACTCAGGGAGCTTTAGTCCTGAAGGAATAAATGCCCTGTTCAGGGCGCCCAGCGGCTACAGGGCAGGGCCAGGGCTCCTTCGCCACTGGGCATTACCACTTGCAAAGCACCTCTAACGCGGGTCTACTAGATGGGCAGGGCATGGCCCCCGAATATTGTGAAGTCACTGAGATATGTTGCTTCTGCCTCTTTCTAGCTTCTTATGAAACTTTCTATGGCTTTTTCCTCCTAGAACCTGCCCACTTCTCACTACCTTAACTACCACCCTGGCTGAAATGGAATCCTTTCTTGTCCAAATTACAGTAGCAGCCTCTAAACTCATCCCCATGCTTTCCCCCTCGCCTTCTTCCAGTCTGTTTCCAACAGAGCAGCCAGAGTGAGCCTGTTCACCTGTCCTATCAAGACTCTTCTCTGCTTAACATTCTCCATTAGCCTCCCTTTCTCATGCAGAGTAAAAGTCAAAAGACTTAGAATAACGTATAGTGCACAATCTGCCCCCATTACCTCTCTGACCTTATTCTCTAGAAGCCTCTCCCACGCTCATTTCACTCCAGCCTCTGCAATGCCCTAGGCATACTCTGCCTCAGGGCCCTCACACCTGCTGTTCCCTCTGCCTGGGATCCTCTTTCCCCAGGCAGCTGCATGGCTTGGTGTCTCGATTCTTCAGGTCTTTGCTCAGACATAACCTTAGTAAAGACTTCCCCTGATCATTCTGTTGAACTTAAACCCTTGCTTACCCCGCCCAGCCCTTCCCGTCCCTCTGTGCTGCTTCGTTTTTCTCTTTAGCATGTTGTGCTTCCTTCAAATATGCTCAATATTCTACTCATTTGTTTTGTTCATAGTTAGTCTCCCCTCCCTAGAATGAAAGTTTTGTTATACTTGGCAGAAATTATTTCTCTCTTTTTTGGTCAGTACCATATCCCAGGATCCAAAGAGTGCTCAATACACACTCACTGAATGAATGGGTGAAGGAATGACCTCCTTGCCCATAGCATGGTCCCATACTATGTTCTCCCTTCCCAGCTTCTCCTCTTCCTTAAATGATGCTCAGCTTATCTGAGAAATGATTCAGTAAATGGGTTGTTCCCTCTAGAATTATCTCCCTCCAAGCATGACAGTGGTGAGCCTTGATGAAGCTCTTTATGGTTCAAAGACCCCTTAGAGAATCTGATAAAAGCTATGGAAACTCTCCCCAGAAAAATATCTAGACACGATCAATTTTTCTTTCAACAGCAGGGTGTTTTCAGACCTGTAGTCCATCCATACACCCTGGGTAACGAAATCCAACTTTAAATGTTGGAAGGCTCTCTGGTGACAGTTCTGCAGAGCTGACACCTTTTCCTGCTCCCAGTCCCCTTTTTGGCCCCTCTGCCCCACCGACTGGAGAAGCGCCCCACATAGTCTCCATGGCACTCCCGGCTCCCTGCTCTGGGCTCCTCCTGCCCACAGCTGGCTCTGAACGTTCCTCTCACCTTGGAGAGCAGCACATCAGCCTTTCAGCCTTTTTCTTCTCAGCAGGCTAATTTTTCACAACTCTATCTTAAGGGCTTGGCTGGAAAGGTTAGACCAACTCTTTTCCCCAGAAGTTCATGTTTTCCTGATTTAAGAAAGAGAACAGAGACAATCACATCTCAACTTCTAACAACTCCTTCCCAGGCTGACTCCTGCCCCTTTTCTCTAAACCACTCCCTCTTTTTAGTAAGAGAGCCAGGCTTTCTATGGGTTCCCACATTGAAACCTGGTCTCTGTCCCATCCCCAGGAGGCAGGCAATCCAAGTCACAAATTGTCGTTCAGTCCAGACTTGCTTTCTCCCTCTTCCTCCTGAGGCTATCCATCTGAGGTTTTGCTCAGGCCACTGCTGGGCACGTAAGAGTGCATTAAACTGTGCATAGTTCTGCTCTGCCTAACCCAACTGTAAGGCCCTGGGGCAGGTGCTATGTTTTAAGCATCTTTGTGTGTTTGCCAGCAACCGGAAGGCACATAGTATATAAATATTAAATTTTTCTACACCTTGGGTTCCTTTCCTTCCTCTCATTCTTTTAAGTCCTTTGCATCCTTCAGAGCATGATTTTATAACCCACAGCACAGTTCAGCCTGGTGGGGTGTGTTGTGTCTTTGATCCATTGTTATTCCATGTGTTCTGGTTCTTTCTCACTAGCTAAATGGGACATTAAAAGGGATGATTTTTACTTATTTCCACTAATTCCCTCATCTCTCCTTCCCACAGTTCCTAACACCGGATAGATATTTATTCATTTACTCCACAACTATTTCTTGAATATGTGCCATGTGCCAAATACCATGCTAGCACTGGGGGTACAACAGTGAGAGAGAGAGAGAGAGAGAAGAAAAGACAAAGTCTGTTCTTTCAAGGAACTCACAGGCTAGTAAAAGACACAGAAATTAAAAAAAAATACCAAGGAAAAACATAAAGCTACAATTTTGAATAGAGTCATGAAGGAAAGACACATGCCATGTGGAAAAACAGTGTCTTTGTCAAGGTCAAGGAAGGCTTCCCTGAGTTAGTGATAATTAAGCCTGACTCTGAAGGGTCAGCAGAAGCTAACTAGACAGAGAAGGGGGAAGAGGAATGGTGTCTCTGTTAGAGGGAACAGCCTGTGCAAAGGTCCTGTCACAGAAAGAACAATAGACTCCAGAGCGAGGGGAAGGTGGCAACAGCAGATGTAGCTTGGCTGAGGATGTTGGTCTTCATTCTAACACCAATAGGTAGCCGTTTGAGGGTTTCAAGAAAGGTGATAAAATCATATTATATTTAGAAGATCATTCTTGTTGCTGTGTGGAGAATGGATTGGGCTGGAGGTAGCAGATCCGAGTGGAGGCAGGAGACCAGACATGAAACTCAAGCTGTCACCCAGGCAACAGAGGAGGGACGGTGGGTTGGATAAGGCCCTGGCAGTGGAGATGGAGAGAAGTAAACAGCTTTGCACAACGTTTTGGAGGTAACATTGCCAGGATGTGGGAGTGAATTCAACATGGAGCTAGAGCGTGGTGTCAAAGATGAGTCTGCGATTCCTGCCTCTGAATAAATGGAGAGCCGAGCGCTACGTTGGCAGCATGAGACTGCCCCGGGCCCTTCCTGACAACCCTGCTCTTGCTTGTCCCCCTGTGATGCTGGGAGTTCATTTCACTTCTCCTCCGTACATCTGTTAGAGTAGTTGTGCTGTTTGCTAAATCTTCTCAACAGGAGGGAGACATCGTCTCAGTCTACCCCACAGCCCACCTCCAAGATCATTACCTCTAAAGGCCCCGGCTGCACCACGTGCGGCTCTGAAAGCATTTCCAAGGAAGGGTGGGCTGACTTCATAAACACTAAGTGAAATTCTGTGTTCCTGCCAGACACTTTGATATATGGAGCAGTGCTGGTAAGGGCTTGTGTGTGGGATTTTTTTTTTTTTAAACCCACCTCCAAGGTATCCTCTGAATGGCAGTTGACAATTAGCTGCTAAGTAAAAGGAGGCACTTATTTTTATTGCCAGCCCTGACAGCTTTATGTTCACTCTTTAAAAGCCAAGAGCCCTGTGTGTAAAGGTGAGCGGGGAGGGGACGTGGCATGGGAAGGAGGCCCGGGAGCGCCAGGGCAGGTGCCGACACATCCCATGGTTTCCGTTCTGGACTCAGAACCCGAGCAGTGTTTACAAGCATGTGCTGATCTGGAAGCCAGAGAAGAGGGCCTGGGGAGGAGGGAAGGTCTGAGACCGGCTCTCGGGAGGCGGTGCGTCCTCACCCGCCATGCCTCATCTCCCCAGGATGCCACGGTGGGAGCTGGGCTGCGGCTTTCCTGCCCTGGCCCTGCTCCTCTGCTGGGATTTCAGGAGGAAAACCCCCAAGCTCCAAAAGAAAGGTATTTCTTCCCTATTTTTTCAATTCTTCTACTAAAGGACACTTTTCCCAGCTGCTCTTCCCTCTCTCCTGTGAGGGATGGGGACGCTCCTGGAACCGAGCGCTGGGAGGCAGGTACCAGTGCTGGGCGGGTGGAGGGTGCTCTCCTGAGCACCTGGGCTGGGCTGGAGGTGGGGGGGGAGGGGCTCCTGTTCTGATCCCAGGAGGGTTTGAGTGATGACAAAGGAGGAGCAAGAAGGAGAAGGAGGTGACAGCTGAGCCTTCCCTTTTCACTTCCCCAAACCAATCCAGTGTCCTGGGATTTCCTAGCCAATCTAGGGAGGGGACTTGTGGGATAAAGGGTGCAGGACGGTTGGTGAGCAGTTACCAGGCAGTTACCCAGTCTGGGAATGAGGTCTTCTGTGGTTGCTCAGGACGGGGCTTGTGTCCAAAGCGTTAGGTCTGGGGGCTGGAGAAGAACAGGTGGATGTAGTAGGAGAGGAGGTGGGGATGGCATGGGCTGGCATGCAAGGACTATGTAAGAAGCACCAACAGCCCCCACCCCTTAGTCCCTCACCTTGAGACTTGATGCTATCTGAAATTTTTTTATTGACTTTAAACAAAAGAAATTTGAGCACTGAGTATAGATCACGGGGTAAATGTGACCTTAGACAAATTCCCAATTATGGTCTCAGTTTTCTCACCTGTAAAATGGAACAATAGTATTTACTTTGTGAGGTTGTCATGAGGACTAAACAAGATAGCACATGTGAAAGCATCTAGGTCAGTTCTCAGCATAAAATTAACTTCACTAATTAAATTGGTTAATAGTTATAATTATGTTATATATTAAAATTAAATCAAATAATATTATAATAATTATATGATATATAATAATTATAGTTAATTAAAATTTAGACTTATTAAGATGGAAATGCTTTAATGGTGACTGGCCCAAGATGTGATGAGTTCCAAGCGATGAAGTTGATTAGACCCTATCCTGCTGCCCAAGGGTAGAAAGAGCCATGGAGCCCCAGTTTCCTGAAGGAGTGGGTGCAACCTAAGAGGGCATGGCACAGAAGGGGAGCCTGGGTTTGCCCCTTGTCATTCAGCTGGAGAATGTTCTTCAAGTAGCTCCATCCCCAGTCTTCTTCCTTCACTGGCCCCCATCCCTAGTTCCCTGGGGATCTCTTTCCCCACATCTAGGCTTTTTCATGTCCCTCCAGAATCAAGGGGGTGGCAGTAAGGACTCAGAGGTCAGAGGTCAGTAGAACTCAAGATCAGGTCTTTGGACTTACAGGGATGTTTTGGACTCCTCGTATGTGATCTGAGATGAAGAGCAAAAAAACCTGACCTAGACATGCTAATGAAAACAAGGATGCTCTTTCTCTCATGTATGAAGGGATCCTGTTGGTCCTAATGTCTCCAGAGCATGCAGTGGTTAGCTCTTGTTGGAGGGAACAGCTGTGACAGATGGTTAGGCTGGAGATGTAAAGTTCAGAGTCTTCATCATATGGGTGATATTTAAGGCTGTGAGGTTATGAGAAAGTATGTGCGATTCAAGAAGGGAGGCCCTGGAACCCCCCAAAATTTTGAGCATAGTAAGAAGAGGAAGAATTATCAGAGGCTAAGTAGAAGCAGCTAATGAGATAAATGGAGAACTGAGAGAATGGTGAGTCAAAAGCCATGTGAGCAAGTGTCTCAGAAAAGAGGGTGGTTTTCTGTGTCGCATGCTGCTGGTAGAGAGCTAAGATGAAGACTGAGATTTAAAATGTAAATGCCATTAATCTCCTTGACAAGAGCAGGTTTGGAGATGTGCTGGGCAGAGAGGAGGGGCAGAGGAGGGGAGGACTGGGAGATAGCAGGTAGCGACAGCTCTGTGACGGCCGGTCCATCATGTGCCAGGCTCTGTGCCAGGAGATGAAAATAGATGGTGAGCCAGACAGGCTGTCTGCCTTTGAGGAGTCCACAGTCCAGTGGAAGAGAGGGATGTTTCAATGAATCATCATAAAGTTACATGAAAAGTGATAAAATAGAGGTGCACCCAGGGAGCTCTATGGGCATGGAGATGACAGTGACCAATTCCCTCTGAGAAGACATCTAAACTCATAAAGACTGGGTTTCCAGGTGGGAAGTAGGAGGAAGGGCATTAGCTTGAGAGTTTTTAAGAGCAAAAAACATTTTTCATTCTTTCCATCACACTCTCCAGCTACCAAAGAGCCTGGCCCACAGCAGATGCTGAGTCTACATTCTGAATGATTTTGTGAATTCTGGTGAAAGGAATTTGCAAGAAACAGAGTTGCCAAAGAAGCCATGACAATGATGTAGGCATCAGAGGTGAGGATAGAGAGCTAATGTAAAGCATGTTTAGAATGTCCCAATCCATTTGGAGGGACAGAAGGTGTTAAGGATAATTCTCATGCTCACAACTTTGCTAATTGGGTTAGTTGTGTGCAGGTACCTTGTGTTAATGGCTTTGTATTCTCATCGCCTAGGAGAGCAGCTGTGCCTCACTGATTGACTGAATGCTATTGCTTGCGAGGAAGGAGCAGTGATTTAGGGGTGGGGTGAGAGTGAAATTAGAGAAGATACTGGGAGAATTGCCATTAGACGTTGAATTTATAGGAATAGAACGGAGGAGGGAGGAGAGAGATCTTGACCTTATATACAGATTAGTGAGTTATCAGTTTCTAGATGATATCCAAATGTGTGGAATCATATGAACATTGCCAAGGAGGATGCCTGGAGTAGAAGAAAAGAAGTCTGAGTTGGAGTCCCAGGGAATGACACCAAAGGAGCGGGTGGGGGACAGAGTACAGTGAAGGAGACTGAAAGGCATCATCAGGGAGACGGGATAAAGTGAGAATAGATGGGTTTGTATCCAGGCAGGGAGAAAGTCTTGAGGAGGAAGGAGAAGTAGCACCATCAGAGCCTTCAGAGAAGACCAGTAAGCAGGGTGTGGAATGAGCATTTGGAGAGCACCAGAAATCTTTGTGGGCAGATTCAGAGGAGAGGTGCAGAGTAATGAAACCAGACTGCGGTGGTCGAGAGGCTGGAAAGCGAGTGAAAAGCGAGGAAATGGGGGCTGTGAGGGCGGATGACATTTTAGGAGTAGCCGCATTTTTCTAGCGTACACTGGTGAAGAGAAAAAAGGCAAATGTTGGTCATTTAAATGAGAGCTGAAGTAGGAAATTATTCTTCTGTAAACTGGCAAAGATTCACATGGGGTCTTTCAGTTGAAAGAGAAAAATTTAAGAAACAAAGAGAAAGGTAAGTCCTGGGAGAGGTGGAGGGGACGGAACCCACCATTTGGGGACATAGGAGAAAGAGAAGCCCAGGTCACCCACTGAGACAGGAAGGGAAGGCACAGAGGGGCCCAGGGGGCTGGTGAAGATTTGGAGCCAAGCTCTTGCAAAGACTGGAATGATGCATTTCCGCGATGTGGTTGTGCATGTTCCCTCACAGCTCTCAGAGGCGTGAGGAAGGCATGGAGAGGGTCGTGGGAACTGGCAGAGTGGGGAAGGTTGGAGGGAAAGAGTGCAGGGAAATGAGTGTCCTGGTGAGATTGACTTGGAAAGGGTGGTGTGTGTCACATGGGAGGAAAAGGATGAACGCAGGACTGGGTTGATAACCTCGATGAGAAGAGGACTAGCCACACAGAGTGGTGTAAGAAGGAACTCGGTTCCACATCACCTGCAAGGTGGAACATCGGCCTGGGGCCTTTGGACATGGAGCTCACATTTGAAAGCTCCGACTTCTCTGTGCACATCCTCACAATGTGTCTGGGCTGTCTTTGCCCATCAGGATCGGGCAGGCCCCTGGGGCCCAAGTTTCATCTGCCTTTCTGTTTGAGGGGCCTCTCCCTGGACCCGCAAAGGGGGTTTTCCAAGTGCCATGTTGTCTATGTTTTCAGTCAGATCACTTCAATTGTGTCATTCCAATATGGTGAAAATATCTACCCAGCTCCTTTTACAGACACGTAGAAACCTGGCTCTATATGGTTATTGACATTTTCTAATTGCTTCTCAACATTTTTTGTGTGTGGTCCTTTTATTTTCATAACTTGATGGCGAGCTCATTGAGAGCAAGGACCATGTCATCCATGTCCCTTGTCTGTCTAGCCCATTCCACAGGGCCTGCTGCTGGCACATGGCAGGGCTCTGGGTCAGTGTTGGCATGAAACTGAATTCATTTACTGAGCTGACCCCGACTAGTGTTTAAACTAAAGAAATGCCAAAATAACCACCAGTCATGGAAAATACTTGCTTAAAGACAAATTCATTAACTGACTATCTACTTTGTGCCAGGCATTATGCTAAACAACAGGGATGAAAAGAGCTCCTCCTCCTGTTCCCAGTGTCAGGCAGGGTACATACAAATCGTTATGGCACAGTGTGGCAAGGGATTGGAATATTTGAGAAGGAATGTGGGTGCACAGACATGCAGTCTGTCCATCTGGGGGTCAGGGAAGGCATGGTGAGGTGATGGTATTTGAGAGGGCCAAGGAGGGCACACAGAATTCCAGCAGATGGGTGGGAGAGAACAGACTGAACAGACTATTGGAGGACACAGAGAGTGCAGAGCTCTGTGCTTTAGAAACACGAGGGTGAGGTACCTTTGGGGCCATGGCAGGATGTCAGGCCAGAAAGGCAGGTGGGTTCCAGGCCCATTGCCAACCTGGGGAATGCTAGCCTTGGTTCTCAAACTTTAGCCACAGAAATATTTAATCCAACAGTCTCATTGCAATGCAACAGTGAAGCAGACAAGATCCCAGCAGGTCTGGTTAGGGAGTACGGAGGCCCACCTACCCAGCTCCTGCTAGATGCGATACCCTCACCTCCCAGCACCAGGTGTGATGAGGGAGGGGGCTCTGAGGAACTCCCAGGGCTTTGAGGGGCAATTTGAAAAACAGCACAGTGGCAATTGGGGAAGAAGTGGATGACTGTTGAAAACCAGGGAAAAGGTGCTCAGGGAGAGAAGTGGTTTTAAAAGGTGAGTCGCTGGGAGGATTTGAACAGGTTGAGAGAAGAGACTGAAGCAGTTACAGGTGAGAGAGGAGGCCGGCCTGGCCAGGGCAGTGGGTGGGAGCGGAGAAGATGCAGAAGATTCTAGAGCCTGGCACGGCTCTTTACAGAAGGAATCTGAGTTAAGAGACTGGCAGTAAGGGGCCAACCAGAGACAGAGGGAAGCATGGGGAGAAAGGGACTTTGCAGACCAGTGTCCCTGGGATTGAAGTGCAGGATGCCGCATGACCCTGATTGTGACAGAGGGAAAGTCAGGCAGGACAGGACTGAAGCCACGGCCTGTCTTTGAACCTCCAGGCCACCAAGGGCTGGGTGGGAAAATGGGTAGGCAATGATTGTCCTGATCTATGGATTAGTCCTGTTACACGGCCGGGCTGGGGGGGTGGGGTGGGGGGGAAACTGTAGAGCCAAGGCTGACGGGGCTGGGGTGGAGCTGGTCCATACTTGCTTTGCTGAAGGCAGCGTAATTTGGGAAAATATTTTTGGAAAGAAATTTGCATACCATTGAGTAACAAAATTATTCAAACAACTTGACCCAGCAATCCTCCATGTGGGATTTTGTCCTAAGGAAATAGTGCAGAAGAACGAAATGTCCATGTTCGTCCATCCAAATGTTAATTAATTAAGCAATTAATTAGAAATTATGTATTGTACTATATACATTCCAAGAACTCTGCTAGACGATTGGACATGTTTGCTGTGGCAATGTTTATAATTAGAACATAGTAAACAACCTAAATTATTTAAAATGCCACAATGGTTCAATACAGTATGAGACATCCATGGGATAGACTACAGCAGTTCCCTTTATGGGGGGGTGGCAGATATGTTCTGAGACCCCAGTGGATGTCGGAAACCATGTATAGTACTGAACCCGTATATAGTACTAAACCCTGTATATACTGTTTGTTCACTCTTGTAACCAAGACTGTTACTAAGTGACTACCAGGCAGGCAGTGTGTACAGCGTGGATACACTAGACAAAGGGATGATTCACGTCCCAGGTAGGCCAGAGTGGGATGGTGTGAGATTTCATCACACTACTCAGAATGGCATGTAATTTAAAACTCATGAATTGTTTATTTCTGGAATTTTCCATGTAATATTTTCAGACCATGGTTGACCGTGGGTAACTGAACCCATGTACAGCAAACCCTTGGATAAGGGGGAGCGTGTACTATATTATGCCTTAATGCTCCTGGGCACAAGCAGAATTCAAAGCAGCCTGCTTGCTACTGTGGTTAAATGCACATTCTCAGGAGTTTGTATACTGCTGGGCTTGGACTGTGCCAGGCCCTAAGCTGCCTGACCTTGGCAAGTTCCCCAGTGTTTCTGAGGCTCAGTGTCTTTAACAGTAAGGTGGGTATAACGTTACTACCGCCTCATGGGGTTGTTGTCAAGATTAAATGAGAAAAAGCATGCGAAGTGCTTGGCACAATTCCTAGCAAAAAAGTAATCAGTAAAAGCCAACCATTATTTTAAATATGCAAAAACTGTGGGTCAATAGAAAAAGACTGACAGAGACTGCCCCAAATTTACAGCCCCGAATTTATAGCCCAAGGAAATATTATGAGGGACTTGTCTCCCATGTTTTGTTTCATATCATTGCACTAAAACCTTTGAAGTTACAGGCGACACAGAAAACCCAGAAATAGGCAAACCCTTTGACCCATCAGTTCAGCCATGGAAGGTGAGAATGATGGGCAGGTCCTGTGTCTCCTCTTCCCAGCGGTGTTTGGCCAGCGCTTGGATGAGACGGTGGCCTATGAGCAGAAATTTGGCCCTCATCCGGTGCCCATCCTGGTGGAGAAGTGTGCAGAGTTCATCCGTGAGCACGGCCTGAATGAAGAGGGCATCTTCCGACTGCCTGGGCAGGACAACCTGGTGAAGCAGCTGAGAGATGCTTTTGATGCCGGGGAACGGCCCTCCTTCGACAGGTACGCTGTCCTCGCCTGCAGGGTCCTGCCTATGCTTGGGCGAGAGGACCTCTCCATTGCAGTTGAGCTATGGGACTTGCACAGACACTTCTGAGAGCCCTGGCTTGCAACAGAAAGAGCTTTTGTTTTGCTCATACTTCCAAATCTGGGAGCCTGGAGCACAGTTAGGAGAGAGACGGTGTGAACCGGAACTAGAGCCTTGCTGGGGAGATTCGGGTGAGGTTTAGGATATTGGGGAAGGGGACGTACAGAAGATGGGACCCCGCCTAAGGCCCACCCTTAGGGCAGATGAGGAACGTGGAAGTGCCGAGCTGGCTATATGAACACTCGGTGTGGTGGAGAATGCACCAGATCTAATCCAAGGACACCAGTGGTTTTCCTTGGGGTTCCAGAAGTGGCAAGATCCAGAACTTCTCATTAGTTTCCAAGACCAGTGTGACTCTGACTCAGTTCTGAGCTCTTTTGGAGGGAGCACATACTGATATCTTGGCAGCCTAGTGTCCCCAAGTCTCCTCTGTGGAGGTTGCCCAGCCCTATCTGGGGCATATGAGGTGTAGTGACATTTCTTCCCACCATCCCTCCTCCCCGACCTCCTCCAGCCGCTCAGCTGAGGCTCTGTTCTCTGCTGTGCTCTGCCAGTACAGTCCCCAATGTGCATCCCCACCTGTTGTGCAATATTTACCCAGGTTGCCTGTGTGTGCTTGTCCTGCTGGCATAAGACAGACCGTTCTTTCCAAATTACCAACATTTAGTAAGATGGGCCTGAACTCTATCCAGTTTCCAAAAGTTGAAATCTCCAGAGCTTATTTAGGCAAAAGGGGTAGGCTGATTCTGGGGAAATTGTGAGTACCTAAGCATCATGCTTGTGTGGTCTCCCCCTCACCCCCTGCTCTAATCACCAACGCTGCCCATTCTTCCCCTGAAGCACATCTGAGATCCATCTGTTTCCCTCTGTGCTCACAGCCAGTCTTAGTGCGGGCCACCACATGTGTGTTTTTCCTGCCCTTGTCATGCAGTAAGTTAATTTACCAAGGGTGCTATGTTTTAGCACCCTAGGGTCTCCTAGGGAAGCAAGGGGTGTGGAGTTGTTACGGGAACTATACCAGGTTATGGGCAACAAATTTAGGGACCTTTCAATATCACCATAAATTGCATTTTATTATCAGGCACCTGTTCCATTATGCTCACCACCTTTATATTCAGTTTTCTTCTTACGTTTTTAATTAGCTTTGACTTGATCAAAAGATACAGGTGGGTTGTTGCTAAAGCCATGCAAACAAGGTGCCAAAAGGAGCAGAGGTGATTGCTGGGATTTGTCAAACAACTGCCTTAGGCCTTAGCTTACACACCTATAAAGTCAGCATGGGTGGTGGTGGGAGTCTTTGATTCCTGTGAAATATTGGGGGCTGGAAAGAGGAGAGTTGCCACACCTTGTCCTGACATCTTCACCCCTAGAACTGAGGGGGAGAGCTTACACAGAAATAGGAAGGGTCACCTGGGGCTCTTCAGGGTCCTCCCAGGGCTGACTCTTGGGTTCACAGGACTCTTGAGAGAACAAGTCTGATGTGGGACGTGTGACTGGTTCTTATTGGATTCTTGTTATTTAGTTGCATTCGAACATATTTAGGAGCCAAGGCCTCCTCTAAGAGCATGTCTCAGATTTAAGAGAAACTTCTTTTCCACCTGTAGATTATCAGGACAAAACATCCCGCAGGCCTTTTCCCGGGCATGGCAGTAGAGTCAGCAGAGCCCGTCCCAATGCCCAACTTTCCATTTCTTTGTCTTCTGTGATGCGATGTGAATGCCTAAGATCGCACTGAACTACAGAATTTTTAAATGACTTTTATACACATTTCTGATTTGACCCTCAAGACAAACCTAGAGAACAGGGTTATTGCCATTCTACAGGTGATGAAGCAGGCTTGGAAGGATTAAGTGACTCACCTAGGGTCAGGCAGCCTGTTCCTGGGCCCTGAAGAGTAGGCCGAAGGTCTTCTCACCCCTGGGCCACTCACGACTCCAAACCGCCCCCTCCCCTTCTTCTGTCCTTGGCACCCCCTTCTACTCTCCCCCACCTCTCACCTCCCCCACACAATTCAGGTGCTGCAGTCTCAAGGCGGATCTCTTCCCCTCCCACCCCCAGGCCAGACTCACTCTCAGGAAATCATCTAACGCTGGTCACTTTCACTTCAGAGTTAATTTGCCAGTTTTGCTGACCTCTCTTGGGTTTTGGCTTCATATACCTTTACTGTGGCTGTAGAATTTTTGCCCCTTGTAAAAGAAATTCTAAGAGTCAGTGAGTGGAAGAAGGGGCGTTGGGAAAACAAGGAGCCCCTTCCTGGTGCCCTGACATCACACCTGTGGGCACTCACCTAGACCCTCTATGCTGATCACCCCAAGATCCCCTCGTTGCCTCCTTAGAATAAAGGAAAACAAAGGAGCTCTTGTTTGATGAGATTTTAGTGCAGGTATATCTGGTATCATTAAATATTAAATTATATAAATATAATTTATATTAAATTATATAAATATCATATTAAATATATAAATATGAATTTTAAAATCTCCTTGTCAAGTTTCTACTAGGATGGATACTGCCTGGTCACACAGCCGACACACTTCCCACACCTGTATTTCTGTGAGAAATGGACTTACAGACATGCCACATTGCAAGCGTCAGTGCCCCAGGGAGGGGCTGGCAGAGCCATCTGAGGGGCCCTGGGTAATCTCTGGTGCACCATCTGTGGAGCTCAGAAGTCACCTGGCTCCTGACTTGCTCTTAGCACTTGATTTAAAAAAAAAAAAATCATTTAAGGGTATTCCGTTGAGTTGGAGGAACAGCAAACTCAGAAATAAAAATGCTGGAAACTTAGACCATAAAATTGACATCTGAGTCAGCTCTAGTACAGGGGCACCAACATTAAAACAAAACTTTACAGAAATAATTGTATAAGTTCCATTATGTTAAGTGCTAAAAATGAAACATAGCACTATGACAACTTAGAACAGGGGGCTTTTGACATTGTCTGGTGGATTTACAGATGTCCCCAAGAAAATGACATTTCAGCAGAGACCCAATAGACAAGAATGAGGAGTTAGCCAGGCCTCATAGACATGTTTGATAAGCATTATCTTTGGTAAAATGAATTGGGAAGCTTTCTGTAGATTTCAGCATTCTAAGATGATTTATAGAGCTAATTGTGTTCTTTTATTATGACTTTGAAGTATCCATACTACGTCTGTGGTTGTAACCCTGCCTCTTTTCTGATGTTAGATATTTTTGCTGTTTTAATTTATCCTGATTATACTGTCTAGTTGTCTTTTTTTATTGTTGTTGTTTCTCTTCAAAAGATTCTGTTTCTTGACTTATTGTTTATGCTGTTTTTCTCTCTTCAGATTCATTTTCTGGATTCATTCTCTGGGTGTGTTCTGAGTGCAGGAGCTCTGAGCTGGGCAGTGCATGGCGAATAGACTGGACACGAGGCGGGGCAGGCTGGGCGGAGTCCTGGCCAAGGACAATGACCTCCTGAGAGAGGGCAGTGACAGGAGGGGAGAGGCTTAGAAAGCTCCACCCGACTTTGAGATAATAGAATCGAGGGGATGTGGGAGACTGATTGGGTGCAGGGTGAAGGAGGGGCCCCGATCAAACGGGAGCCCCAGGATTCTGATAGAGACAACTAACTGGATGGACTGTGACGTGGGGACTTCAGGAAAATGCCACTCCTACAAATTGTCGAGCTGATTGTTTTTCTGCCACTTCCTTGGGAACTTCTCATCATATTTTGACATGAGTACTTTTCCCAGCCTGGCTTTGCCTGGGTGTATTTTTAGATAAGTGACTCAGCAGGGAAGGATTTTCTAGAATCCCCATGTTGTGAATGGCCCCCACCCTAGATTTCCTGAGGGCAGCCGTGGAGCACAGACAGGACTCTGTGCCAGCCATTTCTCCTTTTGAGGTAGAGAGTTCCCAGGCTGCAAAGGGGGAGACTTTTCAGATGACAGCTCCAACTGGCTGTCAAAAGCACAAACAAAACAAAAATGTACACAAAGTGCTAAGGCAGAGGTTTCAATCAAGTCCTGGTGCTCTTGTTTCTGTTGCCTTAAGAGCCTCTGTTCTCCTCCTCCTGTTCAAATCCACCCCTCCCTTCCCTCCCAGGACCAGGAAGCGTATCTGCCCAGCCTACTCTACGTTCTTCCTTGCTGCAACCCAGATTCCCAGGTTGTCTAGACCTGGTAACTTGAATCCTCATAGCTCTGTGGCTCAGTGAGGCCAGGAGTCCTGGGTGTCCCTCGGGTTGGGTACTGGAGTCCCAGTGCTTGGCAGAGTATCTTGCACCTAGTAGGCTCTCTCAATGCTTATTGGTTGAATGAGTTATTGAGTAAATATATCAATGAATCCCAGAACTATTTTAAACACTCTGGGAGACTAAAGAGATCAATGGACCAAGGACATAAAGGAGTTAACACATGCAAAATTAGGGACTAATTAGACAGTGCTAATTGTGAGACACTTAATGACTTGAAGAAAGAAGAAAGCAATGAAGAATAAAATAATTAAAGAAGATTTAATTAAAAAGTGGACCTTGAACTTACCTTTGAGGTAGTTGGGTGGAAGAGACAGAGGAAAAAGCATTCAGGGTTGTTATTCCAGAAGGGAGAATTAGCAAAAATGTTTTGATCTGATTCTTCTTTATAGACTCGACTCCTCTGCAAAACTCCCCTGTGTAACTTATGGTTCTGCTCAATGGATCACCCGAGTGAAGTGGGGAAAGTTTCAGAGTTTCCCTGTCAAAGAGCATGGCTTATTTTCTTCCAGAGACACAGATGTGCACACCGTGGCCTCCCTGTTGAAGCTCTACCTCCGAGACCTCCCAGAGCCAGTGGTTCCCTGGAGCCAGTATGAAGGGTTCCTGCTCTGCGGGCAGCTCACGAATGCAGACGAGGCAAAGGTAGGTATCTCATCAGCATTGTTGTCCTGCTGTAGCAGAAAGTGATTGGTTTTCTGAACACTATTCTGGTAGGCAACAGGAGGTCAAGGTGCGCCATACCCTTTGGTGAGATACTTTGTCAAACTGAGACTTCCTCAGCAACAAAAGGCAAATGAAACCAGTCGTGGTGACTGGCAAACCATAGCCTTCATGGAATTTAATAATACAATAAAAATGTGGACTATAATCAAATACCCCTGAGTCACATTAAACATAGTAAGAAAAGAAGGATACTTCTGAGAAGGGTTTCAAGCACTATGGCTTTGCGGAGACCTACTAGGATGCAAAGACAGGCTGACCAAACTGGAGGGCAGGTGCAAGGTCAAATTGTTCAAGCTCTACAGTGGCCAAGAGTGTCAGGAATGGTCGTTCAAGGAATGCATGTGCTGGGAAAAGGAAGGACAGGGAGATTTTCTTTGTTCTTTTCAGTCTGTAGGGTCTTTAATCACCCTCTGCAATGTCATGCTTATGAGAGTAAACAAGTTCACCAGCAGGGCTTTTGATCACATATAAATTGTTTCTAGAGGAGCCTTATGATCAACAACCACTACACTGGAGTCATGATGATAAACCAACTAACCAAAAAAAGAAACTGTTAAAAACCAACTAACAACAATAAAACTTTCATAGTTTTTCACTAAGATTTTTAAAATTAAATGATCCATGAATACATTTGTGTTACACTGCTAATATTGGGGGCTTCTAACCCCCTTAAGTAGGTTGGTTTTTATCACAACTATATTAAAAGCTCTTTCTGACAAAGTGGTACACAGAAAAAAAAACTATAAAGAAGAACTAGATTGAACTTGGATTTTGCCATTAGGCAAATTATGCATCTTCTACGAAATTCCATTTATTTGCTTAGACCAATAGAACTTTCTATAGTCATGGAACTTTTATATATCTGGGCTGTCCAATGTGGTAACCACCAGCCACAGATGACTATTTGGCACTCAAAATATAGCTAGTGCACCTGAGGAGCTGAATTCTTAATTTTATTTTAATTTATTTAAATTTAAATAGCCATGTGTGGCAAGTAGCTGCTATATTGGGCAGCACAAACTTAGACAATTTTCTTAATAATATCAGCTATGCCCAGGATTGTTTTGAGGACCAAGGAGTATGACACAGGTGAGTGACTTTTTAAAAATATTGGTATGAGGGGAAGTTTATTTTCTTCTATACTTCAGAATTTGTTATACATTCTGCTCCCCAGAATATTCATTTTAAAAATAAATGAAGAAACTTTTTCCAAAAGTAGGAAAGGAAGAGAACAATGACAATGCAGCTATTTTAGCTATTTTCCAAACAAAAATTCGATTGCATGACCTAATGTAGGCTATGTACATGATTTATTAATTTGTTGGGAAGAGTGAAGGGGATATGAAAAGTTAATTTACACAAAGTATATCAGCTCACCTTTGTGAAAGTAATAAAAATTTATGGAAGAAATTTTTAAAATCAGCTAAAAAGACGAGTGTTTCAGATATTACAGCAGGTCAGCCCTCAGCTCTAGGAAAAGTAAAGGAGGTGGCGGCACCGAGATGCTGTTCTGACCATAAGACTCCACCTCTGAACTTCCCCGCTTCCTCCGGCCAGACCCCCTGGCTCATGCTTGTAATCCTAGCACTTGGGAGGCCAGAAGTTTGAAACCAGCAAAAGAGAGACCCTGTCTCTACTAAAAATAGAAAAATTAGCCAGGTGTGATGGTGCACACTGGTAGTCCCAGCTACCCAGAAGGCTGAGGCAGGAGGATCACTTGAGCCCAGGAATTTGAGGTTGCAGTGAGCTATGATGACACCACTGCATTCTAGCCCACGCAACAGAGCAAGACCTTGTCTTAAAAAAAAAAAAAAAAAAGTATCCTCCTTTTATTGCTAGTCTTAAAGTGATTCTGAGATATTTGATTATGGCCCAATTCTTTATTGGATTGCTACATCTCAAGCATTCATTAAGCAAACAATCAGTATATGAGTTGTCAAATAGTCCTCGCCTTACAGTAGCTTGGGGTCAGAAGTGGGGCAGGGTGGCTTAATTAAAGACAAATAAAAAATACACTTTACCAAAAACTATGACCCTCTCTATGCTATTTTTTATAATTTTCTGAGAATTTACAGTTATTTCCAAATAAATTTTGTTTTTAAACCCACAAAACTACAGGATCAGAAACGCTGAGGCGTTTCTGCACAGATACACCAATTCTGTGGCAGGGTCTCCTAGCTGGCAAGTGGGCAGGCTCATTTACTGGTGTTAAAACTCTCTTCCCAGGCTCAGCAGGAGTTGATGAAGCAGCTCTCCATCCTTCCGCGTGACAACTACAGTCTCCTGAGCTACATCTGCAGGTGAGAGTCCCCTCGCATCAACACTGCAGCTTTCAGCCGCCTCAGGAAAAGCCACTAGTTAGAAGAGGAGGGACCATCTCTGTAAACTCAGAGATTCTGGTCCAGCACTTTGGAGGATCAACTCTCTTCACGTAGCACTGAGGTAGCTTCCTGTTTCCACAAGACAATTTCAAGGATCCCTGAAAACCTGGTTTGCACATAAAACGAACATGTTCCTTCCTTCAGCCCTGCCCCAGCGATGCCCAGAGGCCATGCAGGAGAACCCAGAATCCTCATAATGTTTCTAGACTTCTTGCCCATCTTCCTGACGCTAGACCATAATTTTGCACCTGGGAGATATTCCTTCTGGGCCACCCTTTTCATCTTCCTTCAGCCCTTTCTGAGGCCCTGCTCTCACCTTCCCCATGGCAACATCTGGATGTGGGTGGACCCCAGTCTGGCTGGGCTGGGAATCCGGATCTTCATTCCAGACAAACCTGAGTTTTGTCATTTGTTTTTTAAAAATAATTTGTCATAGTTTCCAGATTATAAAGGTGATACTTTACTTGATTTGGAAACCAGAAAGATACAGCAAACTGCAAATAAAAATTACTTACAATCCCTACAATTCCCTCATCCAGCAATAATTGCTATCAACACTCAGGCATTTCCCCTTCTGGATGTTTTCTCTCTGTGATAGAGCTTTTCATTCATCAGCATAAATATAAGAGAACAACTTTTTTAGTACCAAAATGAAATTATAATATATATATATATATAAAGGGTCGTAGCCTGCCTTTTTTGGTGTAATGTTATATTGTGAGCATTTCCCTATGTTATAAAATAGGATTATAAATGGCTCCATAATATTTCATAATGTTTCATCATTTGGACACATCACCATTTAACAATTTCTCAGTATTTGGAATTTTATGTTGTTTCAATCTATTCATTTAAAAATGGTTTTTAGAGAGAGTATTTAGAAATTCCCTATTGATCTGTTCGGATTTTGTTGTTGTTATTATTGTTGTTTGCAGTGAATCTGAGAGTGTCTTGCCTCAAATGGGTAGAATTGTAAAAATTCCATGTTAGTTACTGAGCACGTGCTGAGAATTAGCAGTGCTTGGTGCTCTGATCAGAGGATGAGAGCCAGGAGGCACCATGGATTCCTTGTCTCTGGGACCTTCTTACCAATAAAGTTTTCCTGCCTGGAGGGAGACTTGGCGGGGTGGGTGCTGAGAGCTGGGAGACACTCCTACAAAGGCAAGACAAGGGGGAGCCAGATACCTGCTTTGTCCTTCCGGTCTCCTCTTGGCTCCCGGAACTGGACCCTGCCTCCTACTTATGTGAGTTTCCACCTTGCTCGCAGCAGCTGTGCAGGCCCCTCCTGGTTTCTCTCCCTTTCTTGGCCTTGGGTCTTTCAGGACAAAGCTAAACTCTTGTGGGCAGAGCAGTCTGGCCCCATTCCTGAGACCAGGAGGACAGAGTTGGGATCCATCCCTGAGTGCTTGTCGGTACCTTGAAGTGCTTCCTCCTGACAACATCCTGTTTTCTATGGTGGGGTTTCTTGGCTACCTGCAGGTTCCTACATGAAATCCAGCTGAACTGTGCGGTTAACAAGATGAGTGTGGACAACCTGGCTACTGTGATTGGTGTGAATCTCATCAGGTCGAAGGTCGAAGACCCTGCTGTGATCATGAGAGGTATGGCTGGTCCTGTGGTGAAGGCAGGTGCAGACGAAGGAACAATGACAACACTACCCCTGACGTGTGTGCACTGCTCTGCAGTCTGCCAAGCATTTTCAGCTGACTATCTCATCTGAATCCTACAATAGCCCTGTGAGGTAGGCAGAGCAGGAATTACGTCCTGTTTTCAGATCACGACAGTGGGGAGAGGTCAAGGATTTGCCCAATGGTCACACGGTACAGTAGGATAACACGGAAACAGTTAGCAGGTGTTGCTTAGTCTTTTATCACTTTTAAATAACCCTTAGCCAGATAGAGCAAACAGGTTTCATTTTATAAGCAAGTTCACAAAAAGTCTGCTTTGTAAAGCTGTGTTGAGCAGGCTTCTGAGGCTGTGTCTTAGCTCAGTGGGCAAAAGTCCTGGCATAGAAGACTAACGTTTGCCATGGGGAGGGCATTAGCCTGGTACGTATTTTCTATGTGTCTGATAAGAAAGCAGATGTCATATTGGGGACCACTTCAGGAGAGAAAGATGTTTTCATTCTCTCTCCTATTATATTGCTTACTTTCCTGATCAAAAACTAATCTAGTGGACTATAGGCCAAAAATAACCTCAACAACTCCTTCTTTTACCCCACTCCCGTATCTTTCTTGTATTCCATCCCTTTCACCATAATCTCCTACCCCAAGCAATTAAAAAGGGTCCTGTGAGTAGCAAAATGAGGCCCCCTTTGGGCCGTGTGGTTTTAGAGCCAAGTTTGGAGACACCCTCTGGGTGGAGACCCTTGAGGACTACCTGCTTCTCATCCTGTGGTTCAGAACTACAAATCTCTTTCTTCTTTCTTTCAGGGACTCCTCAGATCCAAAGAGTGATGACTATGATGATCAGAGACCATGAAGTTCTCTTCCCCAAGTCCAAGGATGCACCCTTGTCGCCCCCTGCCCCCAAAAATGACCCCAAGAAACCTCCAGTGCCCCGAAGCTCTGTGGGCTGGGATGCCACTGAAGATGCCCCAATTTCTAGAACAGACAGCTTCAGCAGCATGGTAAGATGTGGAGAGCCTTCCTTTAGTCTGAGCCATTCCATGTAAGAGCTGCTCTGGGATGGCAATTTGGGGAGTTTTGGATGGTGTAGTGGCAGTGGGCACAGCTGGTACACATGCATTTGAATACGTCTTGAAAGCCTGGTCTCTTTCAAAATCTAGTCCCTATTAGCATTCTGGAGGGGGGTTAGTGACATATGTGTCAGTCACCCAATGACTGAGCAATGAGGATCCCCCATGAAGCCCACTCTGAAAGAGAAACCTTTTGAAATATAGTGTGGGGAAGTTCAGTGGAAAAAGTATAGACCTCATTGTAAATGTTCTGGTGAGAGCTGTTGAAAAATTCCTGGTGAAAGTCTGGAGAGAACTGACTTCCCGCTAACCCATGAAACGTGATTCCTTCCTCAGAGTCTGTGATGTGTTTGTGTAATATTTCCCGTTCCCCGATAAGCCGTCTCAGCAATGTCAGCCCCCTTGTATGTACTGAAGGGTCGGAGCTCACGTTCCCAATGTCCAAAAGCTGCTGTTTCTGAAATGTAGACTGTTTGAGGGCAATAATTTATAAAGGTCAAAGATATTTATATATTTATAGCGACAAATATTTTTAAAAAGAATGTGTGAACCTTACATAGCAGCTTGACCTTTATATGTGGCCAAGAAATGAATTTAAGATTTCTGGTTGACCAGATCAGTTACCTAGAATACTGTTAAAGATGAAAAAAGAAAAAAGGTAGGTAGTGGTAATGGTTGTGATTTTCTTCTTAGGTGAGGTCTGTCTGGACACAATGCATCTTACTAACACTCTAAAACTAAATTAAAATTTTGATATGTTCATACTTCATGTAATAAGATCATCCCAGCAGACCTTGAGAATAGCCATCGTTACATACACTCATTCACCAGGTTTCTGCTGTTTATTGTTTGTTATGGGCAGGTACTGTCCAGGGGCGTTTAAGTAGATCACTCCTCGAGTCCTCACCATTACATTGCTGGACAGAATTTCTCATCCACATTTTATGATTGAGGAGCTGAGACTCAGAGAGGTTGACCAGCTGGCCCAAGGTGGCAGCATGTTCTCGAATAAGACTCAGATCTGGTTCTCGCTTTGGGCCCAGGTGCTTCTGACTCCAGACAAGGATGGAAGGAGAGCTTGGGCCCTGATTTTCCAGTGCTAGGGCTCACTCTTGCTCTCTTGCACTCTCTCACTCTATTTTTTCTTTTTCTTTATAATTTAATTTTAAGATATATAATATATACACATGGTTCAAAAAAATCAGGAAGATAAGAAAGATACATACATGGAGAGGCACTGCTCCCTTCTCATTCTCACCCACCCCAGCCCTCCCTGTCTTTATTAGTTTCTTATTTGTCCTTTTAGTGTTCTTTATGCAAATATAAGAAGACATGAATGTAAATTATGACCTCCCTTTTTACACAAAATGTAGTAGAATTTCTCTCTCTCTTCTTCTCCCTACACACACACACACATATACATACATACATACACACACCCCTACCTCTGTATCTTGCATTTTTGTACTTAACGGTATACCCTGGAGACTTTTTCATGTCAATACATAGACAACTCCCTCCCATGACCTAATGTTTTTGGCAGGTGTGTGCATAGTGTTCCATTCTGCAGCTGTACCATAACCTACTCAGCCAGCCTCTATAGATGAGCAGGTTATTTTCAGTCCTTTACATTACAAACAAGGCTGCAATGAGTAACCTTGATCAGACCTTTTGTACTCAGGCAGATGTATTTCTGGAATAAGTTTCCAGAAGAGGAATTTCTGGGTCAGAGGGTAAATATATTTGAATGTGTCATTTTGATAAAAATTCTTGGAATTTGTGTCTTGTATACTTCCAAAAACAATGCATGAAAGAACTTGTTTCCCCGCAGTTTCATCAACAAGAGGGTGTTGTCAAATTCTGGGGGTTTGCCCATCTGATAGGTGAGAACTGGCATTTCAGTAATTTTAATTTTGACTTGAGTTTCTCATGTTATGAGAGAGGCTGGACATCTTTTCTTATGTGCAAGGCCGGTTGCATTTTTTCCTCTGTGAACGGTCTGATCTTGTTCTTTGCCTATAATTATACTGGTTGTTGGTTTTTTTCTTCTCAATTTTTATGAAGTTTATATACTAGGGAGAGTAGCCTATTGTCTGCGATACGTATGCAAATATTTTTGCCAGTTTGTCATTTGTTTTTTTGATTTGGCATATGGTGATTTGTTTCTTTATTTTTGTTCTTTTTAATTTTTTAGGTAATGGGAATTCACATAGGTTGAATTTTCCAAACTTTTCTTTGATGGCTTCCAGATTTTGAGCCATAGAAAGACCTCCCCTTCTAAAGTTATATAAGAATCCTAGTTTAGGACTCTTTACCACAAACAAACTATTGCTTTTAGTGAGCACTTCATCTCTAGAGTGTGAGTTCCTTTAAGTGCAATATCCTTTTGGGAAAAATGGCATGCAGATAATCAATCAATGTGATAAATTAAGAGATGGGCTTCTAATTAAGAGTTTCATAGGTGTACAACCAGGAAACATTTCCTGTCTTACATTGGGGCAGGGTGAAGCCCATGGGTTATAACATCCATGTACATTTTTTTTCTAGACAAGCGACTCAGACGCAACCAGCCCCACTGGACAACAGCCGAGTGATGGGCCTCTGGAGGACAGCAGCAAAGGCACCAAGGAAAAGCCAGGAGATTGGAAGGTGGAATCTCGAAAAAGGACGCAAACGCTCCCTAACCGGAAATGCTTCTTGACATCAGCTTTTCAAGGTGCCAACAGCAGCAAAGTGGAGATCTTTAAAAATGAGTTCTGGTTGCCTTCCTCAGAGTCTAAGGCCGGAGAAGGGCACAGGAGAGCAATGTCTCAAGATTTGCGCCACTTTGCTGACTCCCAGCGGACTTCCACCTACGATAATGTCCCTGCCTCGCCAGGGTCCCCTGGGGCCGAAGCAGGTGCACTTTCTTCCCAGGCCTGTGACTCCAAAAGAGAGACTCTTGCCAGCCCGAACTCTGAAACTGGGCCTGGAAAAAAGAACTCTGAAGAAGAGGAACTTGATTCTTTGCAGAGGATGGTCCAGGAGCTCCGAAAGGAAATAGAAACACAGAAGCAAATGTATGAGGAACAGATTAAAAAGTAAGTCACATACAGAGAAGCACTGGGCAGCACTTGGCGTCCGTCTTTAGAAACAATAGGGATTGTTTTCATCTGCCAAAGAAATCACATTATAAAACTTCAATTTGGGAAGACGATAATCTACAGCAGTCAGCCCTGCTATGGATGGAGGGGATGATGAGGTGGCTAAATTAGTGAGTGCCCTATATTTGATTATGTTTATGAAGATTTAAATATCTAGCTTAAGTAGCTTAATCAACAATTCCCAAAGAATGGTTCTTTAAGGATCAATATGCTTTCATGCATTTAAAGGAACTTTAAAAATTTTTCATAGAAATGTCATTCATCGATTCTGCAAATATTTCTCAAGCCCCTGCCCTGAGCCAGGCACTCCTCCAGGTTTTAGGGAATAGTACTGAACAAAAGAGGCAAAAGTCCCTGCACGTACAGAGCTTTTATTCTAGTGGGGACAGATAGACAATAAAAAAAAAATATATATATATATATATAACATAAAATATATGTTATGTCAGCTGGTGGAGAAAAATAATGTGAGTCAAGAGGTTGGAAAGTTCAAGGAGGGGACTCTAATGTCAAATAGGGGGGCCAGGGAAGGCCCTCCTGAGAAGGTAGCATGTAAGGAAAGGCCTGAAGGAGATGAGGGAACAGGTGCGTGGCTGGGGGAAGAGCATGGCAGGGCAGAGCAGAAGTGCGAGGCCAAGGCCAGGAGAAGGGAGCAGGACCACCAGGGTCCTGCACAGGGAGCGTGGGAGCAGCTGGCACAGGGGAGAGTAACTGGTAGGAGATGAGGGCAGAGAAGTACAGGAGGCCAGGGCACAGTAGGGTTTCGTCAGCCACCGGAAAGCTTGAGTGAGACGGAAGCTTCTGGACTCTTTCAACCTGGCTTATGCTTCATGGGACCACTGGCTGCAGGAGGCAAACAGAGGTGGGAGGCTGGTTGGGCAGCCATTGCCACAATCACATGCAAATTCCCTAGATACTTGGACACAATTTGTTCTGTTGGGTAGGTAAAGTATTTTCTTGAAATCTTTTTCACACTAGTGATCAGGCAGCAAATTCTTTTTCATGGGGGAAAGCTTCAGTCCAGCCATGCCCATATCAACATTAGTCATGAAGCAGTGAAACGTGAATTTGTGGGACTTTCCTATTTATGGATAGGGCTTGGTTCATTAAGACTCAGGTACCTGAAAGAAAGACTTCTGAGAGCCTTCATCCAGTGTTCCCTACAGAGGGCTGCCATCTAGAAGCACAATGTAGCTCCTTTGTCTAAGAACCTGAAATCAATCATTTGTAGAATTACAAGGCTTCTGTGGCGTCTTGGCAGTGGCCCAAGCAGTCCCAGAGAAGACTACGCAGCACTGTAACAAAGAGTACTATTGACAGAGTAGGAAAAGGCAGGCCACCACAGAGGTGGCTGCTCCTCCCAAATGGCACAGAATCCACCTGTCAGGGAAGCCTCCCATGCCAGGCTCGCAGCCCACAGAGTCTACCCCCCACTAGAACCAGTGCTCAGGGTCTAGCACACTGTCTCACTTGGGATTTCCCCCAGCCAGAGGGGTATGGAAAAGTTGGAGAAGAAAACTAGATTTGTAATGAGAGGGTCAGAAGGAATGAGACCAATTTAGCTTTAAGAAGAGATAGGCAGGGGTAGGCAAGGCTCTGAAGAGGGGACGTTACCTGCAAAATGGGCCAAGGCCTTGAAGATAGAACCCAAGGTATAGGCCCAAATGGGAGCACAGGTCTTCATGTGGAAATGGGCAGGCCATCTGGGGAGAAGGGAGGCAGCATCCCACAAAATGAAATTCTGAAGCAAATTTTCAATGACACAATCAGTCTCCCCTACAGGCCTAAAATTCCGTTGTTTGCCTTAAAAAGTGTCATATGATATGTGCACTCATTTCTAAGGGTTAATTCTGCCCGGCCTGGCGGGGAGGCACCTGGGACTACATTAGGATTTTGGCCAATAGCAATGAAAAGCCTGGGAATTCAGGAATCCCGCAGACCTCCAGATCTTTCACCTACAGTGGGATTCAGAAGTGAGGGTGGGACTGCCAGGACCACTGTTCCCCAAAGGGCAGTTCCCTTTGCTTCTCCAAAGCTTGATCCCCAGGAGGCCCTTACTAAGGGGGGTGCTGGTCTGTTCTCGCCACTGAAGCAGGATGAGCAGGCACGTGTGTGCACAGAGGTGTGAGGGGTCTGGAATATGGGCAGGGCTGCCACAGTTTCCACTGAGCAGGGCTGGTACAAGGTGCTGTGGGGGTGAAAATATATATATATTAGACTGGAGGCTGTGAGTCAGGAAGTGTCTGGAATTAATGCCCTGTCTTTCATTCTTTTCTTTCCTTCCTCTAGCCTTGAAAAGGAAAATTATGACGTCTGGGCTAAGGTGGTGAGGCTCAATGAAGAGCTGGAGAAGGAAAAGAAGAAGTTTGCAGCCTTGGAGATCAGCCTCCGCAACGTGGAGCGCTCCCGGGAGGATGTTGAGAGGAGGAACAAGGCCTTGGAAGAAGAAGTCAAGGCATTTGTCAAATCAATGAAGGAACCCAAGCCTGAGGCTTGAGAGTCCCAGGAATACTGCAGGGACAGCCGGAGAGAGGCCCAACTCCACTGCCTTTCTTGGTGCTGCCTGATAACTGGGAAGCAAAATTACTCTCTAAGAGGGAAAGGACATTTTTGGGGAAAACATCACATTTCCCAGTAAATGAATCAATGGAGTTTGCAGGAAGATAAGGGTGAGCACGAACAGGTGTGGACATCTGTGACTGCATATTGCTGTATTCAAAGGGATTGCATTATTGCACTGTGGTCTCAGGTGGAATGAGATGGAACCTTCCGTGGCTGGATGGCTATGTCCAATGGAGACACTGAAGCAGGCCACATCTCAGGACCCAGGCACAGGCTGGCCTCAACAGAGGCTGGGCTGAGGTGGTAGTTCTTTGTTTTCTGTGTGGAACAACTCACCTTGTCAGACAGCGTCGGGGCATCTCTGAGACACAGGGCAGAAAAGGATATTCAACTTACGAGTGCTCAACCATGGAGTGCTCTGTTTTGAGAGGCTGCACCTGCTGAAGCCAGAACCCCGTTCTGCCGCCCCCACCACAGTGCACATTCTCCAGGGGTTCTCAAACATTTTTAGACTAAGACACAACAAGCAATAAACTGTATTTATAAAAAGAAAATTGATAGAAAATTGTATTCAAATAAAGCAAAAACAAAAAAAAAAGCAAGGCTATTGCTAATCCATACAGCACCTTTGTGAGAATTACTAAAAGACACCCCTTCCTTGGAGCAGATGCATCCATCTCTGGGCACATGCTTAGTGAGCAGGGTACAGGAATTCCAGTCCCCAACTTGCCTTTCAGTGGCCACAATTGTGTAGGGAGGGGCTGGGAACAAAGGCTTCCTACTATGCTGTGACCTCCTCAGAGACTAGTCGTGGGTGTGGATAGTAGTAGTCATGATCATAACATTTGTTTTTCTGTTTCACCATAATGTAAGTGATTTCACCCTTTAAAGGGACATCAGGCACTAGACAACAGCTGGGAAAGGGGCCTTCCTAGAGGATAGCTGACTATTCCTCCTCTACGTCAACTGGCAGAGGCCCCTGGTCAGGCCCCAAGACCCTAGGTAGGTTGGTTGGCTCTTTTATGGTTTTTTTTTTTTTTTTTTTTTTACCATTCTAATTAGGTGGTCTCTAAGCTCTCTTGACTGTGTACCCCATCAGTAGGAAATGTTTGTGCATACACCCCCCAATGTAAGTATATTTATTTATTTATAAATTATATACAGGTACTACTATATTACTACATGTGTATGTTGTAAAACATGCACAGGACAGAAATAGAATAACGATAAGTCAAAAACAAAGATCAATGGTGTTCCCAAATGTGCTCTCTGGGAGCTCTGGAAACCCCTGGCCCAGTTTCTCAGCAGGTGTCACCTGTACCGAGTTTACATCTTCCAGCCTATTTCTCCCATACATTTACCCAAAGCCCCGTGGCTTAGTTAGTGGTTTGAAATCTGTCGTTTCCACAGTGAGAGTTTAACCTTAACAGACGAGGCACATGGGCCTCCTCTGTTCTTCCCTTTTCTCTCTTTGTCTTCTTCACTCTGGTTAGTCCCCTTGCCTGTGGCCATGACTAACTACCCACAGTGTGACAGGGACAGACAGGAGGGTCAGTGTTTCTTGGTCCTGCTACTCAGGCCTTGCCCTGCCAACCCCAGCCCTGGGAGGACAGGATTGATGGGTCCTCTCTCAGGCCTGTTTGCAGAAGAGTGGGGGGAAAATTGATCTGGAACATTATTAAGAAAAGCAATAAAATACTTGATTTCCTGGGGTTACTTGTATTTTAAATACAGAGTAGCAAATATGGAAGCACTTATTGGCCACCTGATTCATGCCTGCAGTTCTGCCGGGTATAGATTCCCATGGATTCCTCACACTGACTCTTTGGCTGCTAAAACAAAGCTGAGAATGGAAGTGACTGCCATCATGATTCCAAAGGGAACACTTGTCAGAAGGTACAAAGAGGAGGCCTTGAAGTCTGTTTGCTCTGAGGCCCACGTTACAGGATCTTGCTGGGTCTGGAAGCCAGAGCTCAGGCCGAGTGGACACGCCACGTTTGGATTCCCACCCGCTCCTGGTCTGACCATGCCTCTCCTTCTGTCCCTGCGACCAGGATTATGAGGCAGCAGAGCAGCTGTTCCAGCTTCAGAAGCACTTGGCAGCCTGGGAGTGTCTGTTCCTCTCCGCAATCAAGAGAAGAGTCTGTCTTGCTTAAACTGCTACTGCTCAGTCCTGTGCCACCCTGTATACAAGCAGAACATAAGAAACAGAGTTTTCTAGGGCCCTCCATCCTCATGAGTCCAAAGGAGGGCTAGGGAAGAGGTTCTGGGATCTGATGCCACTGTCCTCAGTGCCCCCAAAGGGCACGCATGAAATGCATGGCAGGGTAGCTCCAGACTTCACCTGGACCAAGTGGCCAGTTTCTGGAAGGCAGTACCTGGAGACTGACCTGTCAGGTGTGCTGTTGGACCCTGGAGCTCCCTTCCATGGACAGGACTCTACTAAATGTGCCTTTTCCCTGCCACATCCCCACCCCCTCCTCTCCCTCACCCCCTCTTCTATGGCTCACAGGCTGAGAACCTAAAAAGGTCTACCGTGTGCACTTCCAAACCCCTTGCCCTCTTCCCTACCAAGCTCCTTTTCCCTCACAGCCTCAAGCCTAGCATGGATCAGGGCACTCTTAAGTTAGAGGCAGATGGATGGTTTTCTGATAAGTTTGTGCACCAGACAGGACAATTTGTATTAGGGACCTGGCTGGGATGATCCTTTCCAGTGGATTTTGGTCAAAGTCTGTGGCCTGGAGAAACCAAGTGTGGCATTCCTAGGACAGAGACTACTGCATAGGATGTAAGCAATAAATGTTTGTTGTTGTTTTGCCCAACTTCCTTAAGCTCTGCTCAGAGGCCCATCCCCTCAGAAAAGCACGAAGTAGGAGAGTTCTGAGGCTGCCGGAGGCTGCTGAGAAGGGGAAGACAAGGAGCACAGTGGCACAGCGACCGCTGGCTGGGCTTCACAGGATCGGGACTGGAAGATGAGTGTACGCTAACGTCCTGTAAACTTCCACATTCCACCACTTCCTTTGCAGATACCAGCAGTGGTTAGGCCATGTGCTTGCCAGGGAGCAGAGAGAACACTTGGAGGCTGCTGCTGCAATTAAAATGGGCTGCATTGACAAGAATCACCTGAAGCCCTTTATCCTGCTGGAGAAACAATAACTACCATTAATAAGCAACAAATACCATTTATTTTCTGGCAAACACTCTGCTAAGCATTTTGCACCTGTCATCTCCATGAAATCTCGAATCAGCCCCTTTACAATCACAGTCAAACCTATTTTGCTGAGGTCTCAATGCAGCAGAGTTCGGAACTGAAGTGCATCTGTCCTGCTTGTCCAAGGCTATGTTGGCCTTGCCCTCATGCAGGGAAGGAGTGCAAGGAACATAGAAAACGACCTCCTAGTAGAGATGAACTAAAACAAAATTTCCAAGAACATTTTTTTTTGTAAATAGAGAAGCCTTGTGGGGGTTCAGGCAAGAAGCACTAATTGTGCCTTTTCTGGCTCATCATCAAGGTGGAGAAAGATCTACAGGCAGGCGCCTTCCCCACAGCACCAGGTCACACCCCCCTGCTCGCCCTGGGGTGGCTGGCAGGCCACCTATCTCCAGGTCCTTGCCTGAAGTCCATTCAGGGTCCCATGTCATCAGCTCTGCCCTCAAAAGACCTCTTGGGAAAAACTCCTCGGAGACTGAGGTGTCCTCAGAATCTCTGGTTCTCAAGTGAGGCATGTGGGGTAAGTTTAAAGGATGTTCTGCCAGGGAGACGTTTAAGAGAGAGTCCACATACAGGACTCTGTGTGAAGAACCCAGGGTTGGTGGGCGGCAATAGAGTCACGCATTCCCCATCCCTTCCTCATGTTCAGATGTGTCATAAGTTAAATATAGGCTCTGGCCCTGTGGGAGTTGACAGCCTAAGACAGCCGTCCTGACTGGGGGCTTGCAGCCTCTGAGCAGAGGGCAGCGGAGTATCTTCAGCCTCTTTCACAAGGTCCAGCTGTTTCCAAAACACTTCTGGTGGGTCAGCCAGCAGAGGAAGAGTGTCCACATGACAGCTTGGGAACCAAGGCCCATCTCGGGATGCACTGACACGGACTTGCCCTCTGCTGCTTGCGCTTTATCATTGCTGACTTTGGGTGAGGATACAAAGCCCTATTTCTTGTAGAAATCACTCCTTCCCTGCCTGCAAAAGAGGGCAGTGGTTTGCCTGTCAGTCCCCTTTTAGGGAAAGAGCTGGGTGAGCACGTGGCCCAGCTGGCCTGGGGCTAGACACAGACACAGTCTGTGGGAACTTGAACCGGATCACCAGGAAGCAGGTGATCAGCATTAGGCACTGTGTCTATTTTAGGGCTAAATGTTACCTTCCATGAACAACCAACCCCAATCACAAAAAAGCCAACACCATACTCTGTAATACTGAGTTTACTCATCTGTTGAAATGCTGGTTATTAACCAAAACTAATACCCTCAGAATTCCAGCTATCACCTTCAAGTTTCTCATGTAGGATGTCATAGCGCTGGGCCTAATTGTGTGCACACCAATGGTTTGGCTTGCTATTCATGCCCCTTATTTACTCAGTGACAATCACTCGTGTGTGTCTCTGTGGCTCTTCTGAAAGTGTTAGAATACATTTCAGATTGCATTCAGATACATTAGGTACAACTCCCAAAGAATTCGAGGGTTATTGGAGAAATGAAATACATAAAAACCGAATGCTATCCAGCAGCTGCCACACCAATCTTGACATAGTTGATCCCTATACACACATAACCTGGGTAGTTGTGTTGCCAATGTTATTTCTACTTAGTACAGATAGATTGCACCAGGTATAGCAAAATGTTACAACACTGATTCTTCCTCCTACAGTTAAAGGCATTTTAGAAGAACTACACTTGACTAAAGCCATTTTTATTAATTTTATTTTATTTATTTTTACTGTTCTGCCTTGGGTAGACATTTTTTTAAATAATTATTAAGCATTTTCTATTCCTTAAGCGTGGTGTTCTCTCCTTTACCTGCAATGTCTTAATTAATTCTCACAGAAAACTATGAGATAATTGCTAGCATCATCCCCATTTTACAGATAAGGAAACTGAGGCTTGGAGAGGTTAAATAATTTACCTAGGTTCATGGTGAGTACACTATTTCTAAGAGACTATTTTTTTCATTTCATTTTTTCATTTACTTTTGAAATTCAGTATGTATTTTATAATTAATTGGTACATTTAAAGTGGAACATCTTAAAAACCAGTGGCTACTTAGAACTAAGACAATATAATAAGTGACAGAAGCAAGCACTGAAACATCTACCTGATTCTATCACTGGATCACCCAATCACAGTGGCATGAGTGCCAAAGGAAACATTCAGCCTGTGTCTGAGTTATGACCATAAGAATAATAACTATCCCACATTTGAATAGAGGATGACACATTGTGTTCCTCCATATTTGATACTATTTCCTCTATGAGAACCATTCATAGAGGTCAGTTCAATGAGATTGATGTATTTATTCTTTGTGGAAAATCATCAATTAAACCTAGCATCATTTAGAAAGCCTCAGGCTTTTCCATTCTCCAGTGAGGAGTTTTTCACAGCATATTTAAACAGTCGAGAGCTGAGACATCAGTATATCCACATGCAGGAGGGTCTGACAATCACTGAAGTTTGCGTGCATAGGGCTATGGCTCCTACCACGCTCGCAAGGAGAGATCAGTCAAGTCAGTTGCCTTGGCTCTTGTCTGACTGGAGAGAGACCCTCCATACATGTTTTTGATAACGACAGCATGTGTCTAGCATGAGATTTTCTACCCTCTGATGATCTCCTTGTATTCCTTATAGAAGTGTTTCCCAAAGCTTGTCCTTGGAAGGCTTTTCTTTACATAATACACTCTTCAAACAATGGATCCCATGCTCAAATAAGTTTGGGAAGTCCGGCACCCCCTCAATCATTCACAAGGCAGGGCAGCCATGTCATATTTGTAGCCTGATTCTTAAGTCTATAAGATGAAATCCCCTATTGCCAAAATTACCCTTGAAAATCAACAAGAATTGCTTATAAGGGCCATAATTTATAGCTCTATGTGTACGCCCTGGTCACTGAGGTATAACTATAAAGCAAGGTAAATGAGACCAAGAATATGGACCACTGAGTTGGCCCTAGTGATGGGTATTTTCTTTTCCTGGCATCCCCATTTAAATTGTTATTTTTATTTTTTCATCTAGTGTACAGTTTGATTTATAGAATTTAAATCCATGTTTGAAATTAAAAGTAATAATTAACAATAATAATCACTAATATTTATTGGGAGCTGACTATTTCCTGCCAGACTCTTCTAAGTGCTTTATTTGTATGAACTGAGTTAACCCTACGAAACCCCCCAGGGCTAGATACTATATTCCCTTTTTACAGCAAAGTAACTTGCTTCTGCTTTTGCTCCTGCCTTTGGTAATGCAATGACTCTGCAAACTGTCCTGCACCCAGAGGAAAACATTTTTCTGACAGCTTCTGGGGTTGGGGATGGAGCTAGGGCAGATTTAGGGCAAAGGGAAAACTTCAAAAAAATCTCCAGTAATTGGGTGAATTTCTTGCTCATCTGGCTTTTAGGCAAATTAGTGTGTTTACACATATGAATAGCCAAGCTCGGCCAACTTGAAACATAAGATTTACTGGAAACACAGTGAAATGAGGAGAGAGACAAGAGCATAACTGAAGTTCATACCTGGCAGGAGAAGAAAGAAGACCGGGCAAGGCAGAGGCACTTTCTGGACCACCCAACTGAAGGGCACAGCCAGCAGTGAGGTAGGGTGGCCCAGCAGCTAGAAACCCCACAGAGAGGGTCAGAGAGAGGCTGAAGGCAGAGGGAGCATGCCATTCGGAACCCCACCGGGGTGAGGGCCTCTGCGTGCCAGGTACAGTTGTGCCACTAGAGGCAGGAGGCCGTGCCAGGCCAGCCTGCACTGCCCCCTCCAAGCTGTGCACCCTGACCGCTCGCCCATGGGAGCAGTCAGCTCGCTAAGTCAGTGCCTGCAGGGCTGCATCAGCCCAGGGGGACAGTTTTCATCACACAGCCAAGAGCCACGTAGGTGGCTGGATGACTCTCCCACAGATGTCCCAGTAGAGTAGAAATGACAGTGCAGCACATGGAGAATGAGGAATTTCAGGCACGCCACAGTTATTAATAGTAACTAGGTAAAAACTCAGACACAAGAGTGGATTAGGAGATTCTTAGCTCTCCAGACATTTTCCAAGAAGCAGATCTTAAGATAGCTCTTGATTAGTAAATGGAGCCATACAATGATGATGATTACTTAGGAGATAAGAAGATCTTTTTGTAGATAAAGAAGTCAACATCAAAAAGATTTAGTATTGCAGAGAACCAGTAGGCTGCAAGTTTAGAAGTACAGACTTCCACTTCTAAAAATAACTTCCTTTCTCTAATCTAGGTGGTGGGTGATGTTGATTAAGTTAAACACGGGTATCACCTCAGAAGAACTGCTCCAAGTTTTTAATTATTATTCTACTTCAAAATGTACTATACGTGTAATAGAACTATCACA
Organism: Varecia variegata; assembly: GCA_028533085.1. Classification (NCBI taxonomy): domain Eukaryota; kingdom Metazoa; phylum Chordata; class Mammalia; order Primates; family Lemuridae; genus Varecia; species Varecia variegata. The sequence continues at coordinate 48,421,920 of CM052437.1, forward strand.
CTGCTCTCTGCCTCGTAGACCTTTGCCTGCCAACAGCACTCGCTCAGATACCCTCCCTGGGTATAGTGAGTTCTTAGAGAATGATCAGTCTGGGGGCCCTTCTGTGGGACCTGTGCCCCTACCACATGCACAGCTACTACACCCTTTGTCCCCGCGGGAGCTGCTATGCTAGCTCAGCGTGTCCCTTGGCCCAAGCTTTCCTTTCTTCCCTTAGGGCCCCAGGACAAATGCCATGACAATGCTGTAGCAGGAGCCGGCACCAGCTGCTTCACAGGGTGTCTCTTCTGTGCACATTTTAGTGCCATTACTTGACTGGCAGTGTAAGTGTCAGTCACGGTCATGCTGTGAGACATCACTGTCCTCACCTGTAAAACTGGGGTAAAGGTGAGACCTGGCCTACTCACTGCACAAGGTGATCTTTAGGACAAAATAGGCCAGCACGTGTGAAAGGACCGCACTGCACCGGTGTTCACTGTGGCCATGAGTGTTTGGGTGTATTGCATTTCCCAGCCCCTGCAGTGAGGAGTTCTCCTGAAAGCAGGCTTTCCACTCCAGTTCACCACTGACATGCTGCGCTCACAGTGAGACCTGCCACCAGGCAGTCATCTCCCAGCAGGGCACAAATTCTTCCCAGTTCCTCTGCATGTGTGGGACTCGAGCATGAGGGCCTGTGCCACAGTGAGAGCATCTGGGCCTCTCATGCGGCTGAGAAAATGGGCTGTGGCTGCCCATAAACCACGATGGGAAGTTCCAGGTCCTTGTCCCGATGTGCACATGACGAGCTTTCCGTGCAGCACTGACAGGCCTGCGGCAGCCGGAGGACCTGGACCCTCCATTTTGTTTTTCAGGGCCCATGTTCACACCAGAGCACTTGGTGCAGAGGAAACACCTGGAAAAGACGCAGAAGCCAGACTTACGCCTTCAGCCGGAAGCCTAGTGTGCCACGACACAGGGGTGAAGTGACCCTAAAGCATTTAGAAAGCAGTCTTAACTAAAAAAACCACAATTTTCCTCCAAAGAGTTTTTTAAAAGCCTTTTGAAAGCCATTGTTTCAAAACAGTCTAAAGTGGTGAACAACTAACATCTGCCATTTCCTTAGAGACTGTGGAGGAAGAATCACCTGAATTGGAATCCCAGTTCTACTCTATTTCATGGGATCATTTTGAATTATGCATCATCCTTGAAATTGTCAGAAAAACTCCCAACATTGGTGTATTAGTTTTCCAGGGCTGCCATAACGAAGTGTCATAGACTGGGTGGCTTAAGCAACAGGTATTTATTTTCTCACAATTCTGAAGGTTGGAAGTCCAAGATCAAGGTGTGGGCACGGTTGCTTTCTTCCGAGGCCTCTCTCCTCGGCTCGTAGCGGGCCAGCTTCTCCTTGTGTCTTCACCTGGTCTTCCCTCTGTGTTCACGTGACTCCTAATCTCTTCTTTATAAGGATACCAGCCACACTGGCTTGGGGCCACTAATGAGACAATGACCTTTTATCTTAATTACCTCTTTAAAGGCTCCGTGTCAAAATACAGTCACATTCTGAGGCACCTGGGGTTCAGACACCAACATTTGGAGGGACACAATTTGGCCCATAATACTTGGTAACCATTTTAGTACTATTAGTTCTCCAATGAAGAGGGATCTCCATCTTTTAGAATTTCCTCTGCAAATCAGGCAAAGTCTTAATATCTTCATAAGTAAAACCACAGGTAGTTGTTTCATTTTGTTTTAAATCTTTTCTCACAGGAGAAGAATAAGATGAGAGCTCTAAGGTCTTGCTGACCCACGGATGTCGTGAGAAAGGCATTGGATGGGGGTCAGGAAGCCTGGCTTTTAACTGCAAGATTCAGCATTTTTTATTATGAGTTTTTTTATTAAGCTACTTTTATTAATAATAATATTTTTATTAGTTTGGTATGATGAGGGAGTTTGTAACCTGACCCAGGAACCCTGAATGTCTGATTCGACACTCACCCAGCTATTGCTGTGACAGGTTTGTAGGGCTATGCCAGACAGGCATGTTCTTCATTACTATAGATACTCTGCCCAAACTAGTGTGATCCTTCAGGGACCTGGGCTGGACCTCGAGGTAGCACAGGGACCCCTTGCACGTGGGCTTGGGGTGGATCTGCCACCTACACTCCAGGCAGGCTGAGTGGCCTCCCTCCCCGGTTCATGCTGGGCTCCCCCAATCTCAACTCCATCTTCACCCCTGGGGTGGAGCTTTTCTAAGTCACTCGCTCCAGACCTCCCCAGCCACCTTACCTGTCTCCCTGATGGTGGGAGGAAGGGATAACATAAATCTCTGTGTGTGTGTGTGTGTGTGTGTGTGTATAAAATTTACATCATTTGATTCTGAACAATGCTCAGAAAAAGACAGTAGGAGGGGGCAGGGGAAAGATGGTAGTAGGAATGAGCTAACCTTAAACTTTCCTCCTACTAACTGAGGTTTTTGGAGTCAACAATGAAAAGACCTTTCTAAAGACCTGGAGGCATCCATTGCTCCCTGAAAGTCCACAGAAAACTGCCAGTGTTTGGAGAAATGTCCCCATAAAGGTGGAGAGGGCATTTTTGGATGCTTCTGGTACACCACAGGCCTGGCTGTTAAACCCAATATAAGGGAAGAAAAGCTGAGAAATGTTGGTGGCCCACTCCTGCCACTAGTGGGCGCTCTAGGTTCATGCCTCTCCATCAACCCAAGGACAGGCTAGAATAGAGGGTGCGGATATTTTGAGGGGGCCTGGAGCTAGGGGTAAAAGGATGAGGTCAAAACTCTTCCCGACGATGTTATCTTTTGGGAGTCCTGTTACCCCACAAGACTAGTTTGGCAAAAGAGGCCTGGGGCCTTCCTCCACCTCTTCAATCCCTTAAACATCGTGAGTTTGACAAACAGAGATCTAGAGATGAAGGTGGTGACCCAAGGCACAGAGGCCCAGGAGGCCAGACAGCCCACTTCTCAGCTGCAGGCTTCAGCCCGCCTGAGACATGGACGAAAGGCACCCATCCTAAAGGCCCCAGCGGCTCGGCCTGACCCTACTCCTGGGATTTGTAGCAAGAGCCTTGTTGAAACAATGAAATGCTCTTTCTTGGAGAGCCCCCTCTCAATATCTTCCCTGCAATCCGAGGGGAACGAGACGAAGCTTATATAGGATATGGGCATCCTCCTCCCCAGCCAGACGCACCTCATTAAGATGGACATTGTTATTTTTAATTTGACAATTCTGTACCTACCAATTTTCTTCCTGGTCCAAGTCATTATTTTAGGAAGGGTGATGCTGAGTACAATTGGATGTTTGCTTCTGCCAAAGGAAACACCTGCTGAGAACACAATGAGAATAGATGATTGTTCCCTCAGTCCTGAGAAGGAGGCCCATCTGGCAACACCCTGGCTTAAGATCACTGCACTTACCATAGTTTGTGATAATGCATTTATTGGTAAGATTATTTTATTCATGTTGGTCTCATCCACTAACCTGTAAGGCTCCTGGAGCACAGACGATGTCTGTCTGCTTCACTGCATTAGACCCCATGCTTCGCGGAGTTCTTGGCACACAGTAATTGACTAGTCTGGTGATTTCCAAACTGTGTGCCAAGGCACCCCACACCAGGAATTGCAGCACATTCACAAGGGCACTGTGACATTTTATATTTTTTGAGGGAAACACAGTGATCTTTAATATCCCGCAAGCCAGAGGCAACTATAAGCTTCAGGTAGTTCACAGCTTCAACATTAGTTTGCCTACATTCTTTTCAATCACATCAAGTCTTTAGAAGCTGGGCTTTTGGTTGTTGCTGTGGCAAAATGCAAGTGCAGCACAAAAGTCAGTATGAAACAGGAAACGAGGGTGGCAGAGTCCCGTCTGATTCCCAGGCTTGAGAAACCGTGCAGTACCCAACAAAAGCACATATTCCATCAGTAGTTGTGGTTTATTTACAAATTAAATAAAAAATAACATTGGCTTTCTTTCAATTTATGCATATTTTTTCTCCAAACAGCTACTAAGCTATTAAGACATAAAGGCTTACTAAATCATTTGGACTTTACTAAACAAATGGCACAGTTAGGTATTTCTTTTGTCCCAGGAGCACCAGGAAAGGCTTACTGAGAAACTAAGGACACCGTGAACTGAGAAGGTTTGGGAACTTCGGACCTAGTCAATAGCTCTGAGCCCACGCCGGCCACTCTGTACAACTCCTCTCGTCTCCGTGTAGTATTGAAGACAGAGTGGAGAAATCAGAACTTTTTTTAAAGAGAGGAATTCTTGTATTTTACTTGTATCTTTTGAAACAGCTCCCAGCAGTAACTTTTCCTACCTCCAATCTTTCACATTCCACCCTCACCGGAGTTGCAAAATCACTTTCTCCACCTCACCCTAGAGGACCTGCCCATCCTTGTGTTTGACCTTCATTTTCCTACCACTTCTCTTTGCCATCTCTTCATCAGCCTCTCTGTCTAACTTCTCTCGCTTGGTCCTCTCCTTGTTACTCCATTTTATCTGGTTCTCTTTCTTTGCCAGTCATCCAACTCTGCATCACAAAAGACTAGGAACCCAGCAGCTGGAGAGAGAACCAGAAAGCAGGCCCTGGAAGTGAGACTCCTTCCCCACTGACCAGCCTTAAGGGCAAAGTCACCTGCCTTCTTCCCGTCTCAGTTTCTTCCCCAAGAAGGGGCTAATGATGGTGATGACCTGATTCAGTTAAGAGCATTTGACTGCAAATAACAGCACACTCAACTAAGAGAGACCCAGACTATGATACGGATGTGGCAGGGCAGCTCCACATCATCTAATGGACTTGGGCTCTTCTCCAGCTTCCCCACCTGCACCTCCCCATCCTTCTGGCTGGTCTCATGCTGGTCACCTCACATTTGTAAGATGACTCCCTCAGCTCCAGGCCGCTTGACCACATTCAAAGTCAAGGAGTAGAGGACAAAAGTCTTCCTCCTGTTGAGGCACTGTCCTTGACTCTGGAAAAGGAAGCATCCCCAGGAAACTGGCCCTGGCTTCCCATTGCTGGGAACACAGGCACGTGGCCACCCTCGTTGGGAAGGCAGGCGAGAATTCGCGTACCTGGCAAAGCAGGGCGGAACACTGGGGTCTGCCCAGATCAGTCGTGACCCACGCCAGTTTAGGGAGTGGATTAAATTGGGCTTCTCTTAGCAAAGAAGCATGAGTAAACAGGGATCTGTTTCTACCCACTTCATATGTTGTCATGAGGATTAGATGAGGTGACACCCTTGGAACACTGCCTGGCACTTAGTAAGGGCTTAGTAAGTGTGAGCTACTATTTTTTATTTTTATCTTAATCATTTTTGATCCTGTCTCCTCACCCCTTGTTGTGGCAGCCTGGAGTCTTATGTGAGGCCATTTCATGTCCACGCTTAGGTGTATACACCTGTGCTCTAGGCAACACAGAGACTGCTCCCCCACTGACCAGCCTTGAAGGCAAAGTCACTCGCCTTCTTCAAGCCTTATTAATAGTTTCTTCTTTGTTTATGCTACGTAAACAAAGGGACTTGATTTTCATGGGTGAAGCTGCAGGTGGATGAGATCCACAGGCAGGACACGGGGCCCAGAGCATGGAAGGAGAGTTAGGAATTTGGAACACTCTTGAACCAAACAGAACATGGAGACGGCTGGTGACACTCGAAAGGATTTTGGGACAGTCTTGTGGTCTGGAGACTGTGATACTATAGAGAGTCTGCGTCAATCTCTTGTCTGCATGGTTTTCCCCACAGCAGTCCAAGGGCAAGAGTGAAGAAAGCAGGAAGTAATGTAAATCCAGGTTTGGAGCCTTGGCTTGTGGGTGAGCTGAAAGGACAAGGAGACGAGGTGGCTTGAGAATACAGGCCTGAGAGTGGATGGACTGATGGACGGTGGATCCATGACAGATAAACACAGGAGTGGAGCTTGGAGGGCCTGGTAAATTAGGACAAAATGAAGGGAATGTTCAAAGGACCTAGTGTTTTTTTAAGTCCCAGAACTGGTAATGTCAGCAAAAGTGAGAGAGAGAGAGCTAGGAGGATAGAAACCCGGCTGAGCATCCAGAGGGATGGACCAACCAGAATCCCTTAGGAAATGAGGGCAGAATAAAGCTATTCCTGTCCGCCTGCGCCGCATGTCACAGTCTACCATGTTTGACATATGTGTTTCTATAAAATTGTTCACAAGTTTCTATTTTTAGCAAGATTTTCAAATCCCCATGTACTTCTATCACATTTTCACTGGTGTGTTCTATTTCCCGAAGCATCCCCAGCCCAGCCACGACTCACGGTGCTGGAACTCCTGCCTCCTCTGGGACACTCAGGTGAATCTGCCAGTGGAGCCGCATAATTACAGTGCCTTGACCCACATCTCCCCTTGAGGCTGCCACAGCCATTGCCACTTTGTCATGCTGACCCAGAGGCCACAGGTTCCGTGGCCTCTTGCTGAGAGAGTGGATTCAGTAGGGGTCTGTACCTCCAGGGCTTGGTAGAGACAGGTAGTTGACTGCGGACAGGCCAGCCTGCTGGTGGTGACTAGCAGACCAGGGCCACCTTGCAGTTTCCCAGTTTGGGTCTTCATCTGTGACTGTTCTCCCATCTCCACAGTCATCGTTCTAACTGCTGGGCACATGCACCACAGGGTGGGCATCTCACATTCAATATCTTCAAACTGAAACCCCTGGTTTTCCCCTTCAGCCATCCTCCCCTCCTTCACCATTCTTAGTTAGTCATCATGTTGCCATTCCACCAACCACCCGGGCTAGAAAACACTGAACCATCTGGTGTTCTCCATGCGCTGCTCCCTGTTCCTATTACATCCATTCCCTCACCAAACTCAGGCAATCCTATCTCTGAAACTACCTCTTGAACTATCCTCTCCCCACCTCAAGCACTTATACTGCCTCAAACCAGGCCTTTTTATTAACGTCCTTAATGGACTTCTTCCCTCTCTAGCTCTTAACAAGGAAATGGGGCAACTCTGGGAACCAGTGACCCTGGTGGAAAAAGATGGACAAATACCCTGAGTCACAGTGAGTGGCCACTGGATCGGAAGAGTCAGTGACATGTAGCTGTTTCAGCTCCGGGAAGCAGGGTAGCAAAGGTACTTTCTAGTAACTGGTGGGAAGTGAGCTGCTGATGTTCTGGCAGACTGAGCACCACTGTTTACAGCAGGATCAGCCAGGCACCTCCAATCGCTATTATGATTAGCTCAGGAAATTAAATTGTTTCAATTACATGCTATGTATTGAGTACCAACCATGTTCCAGGTCCTGGCCAAAGCAATAGGTCTATCAGACAATGAGGGAGACCAACATGGGCCAAGCCTCCAGAAGGCAGTTTGCAGTCCAGCTGGGAAGACGGACATTAACCCAGAGTGTTGAATGTTACACAGAAGGGCAGGATCCAGTGGAGCATAGACCTGGAAACCTTAACCTTATCACTTCCTCAGGGGTTCAGGGAAGCCTGCCCTGGAGAAGTGATAAGAACAGATAAGAAAAGATTCTGCAGGGAATACCCACAATAGGTGAGAAAGGGAGGAATTGGAATTATGTTCCAGAGAGAGGAACAAAAGGTTCAATTTCCTTACTCATCCAACTTCAAAATACATTGAACTTTACAAATGTGTAGGAAGATTTTCATGTGACCACAGTGTAACTACTTCTCGGAGATCCTTGGTTTTAGCATCACCATGGTTTTTTCAAATATTTCTGCAGATACATCTCTAATGGCAGAAGAGCCAATTGCAAACTGAAGTCTTTGATGAAATATCACATTTTAGTTTTAACACTAATGTATTCCTCCATTCAACAAATATTTATTGATTACCTACTATGCCAGGCACTGTTCTAGGAGCTGGGGATACAGCAGCGTGGGCGATATGAAAATCGTTTCAGTCCCGGGCTCAGTGTAAAACTGAAGCTCTCAGAAGATGCCTCAAGTTGTATCCTGTAACTTTTGTGTGCCTTGTGCACATGGCCTATCCAGGGGAGCACATGGACCCCAATTTCAAGAACCCTGGAGTAAGTAGTGGAAAGGGTTATGGTTTGGGAGTTCTCAACCCAATCCTGCTCCAAAAACACTTTCTGATCTCAGAAGTTGATTTAGCCTCTCTAGCTTCAGCCTCCATGTGGAAAATAAGAGGGTTGAACTATTAAAAAATATATGACTTCTGAAGCCATTTCCAGCTCTACAAATGTATAGATTTGTACACTTACAAGTTGGAAGAGACCCGAAAATTATCTTGCCAATTACCCATCAAGCCCTTAAATTGGTCATTAGTAGAATCTTAAGGAAAGAGCAGCAAGTGTCGGGACCACTTAGGAAGAAAAATGAGAAACCAAGAAGGCCCACTGGAGAGTGTTTATTCAGAGACTCACAAACGTACGGAAGCTTTGCCATGAGGTCAGCTTCGCTTATCTCTGCAGTGCTGATGGAATATACACATCTGTCAGAATTCTTCCCCAGCATCTGCAAGTCAGCTGGAAGCCAAGTCACAAATAGGTCCACAATTACCCCTAGAAATAAGTGCCTGTGCTGCCTTATCTTCCTCCCACCCTTATTTCTCTAGTGATATGAAAGTGAAAATCCTCCGGAGCTAAGGGGGAGGTTCCGCAAGGAGCAGAATGCACAAATGTTAAGCCAACTCTTTCTTTCTGGAGGAGGAGAAGAAAGAAGGCATGACTTTGGCGTGAACTGCCAAATTTAGAAGAGACAGCACTCCTCCAAGATTCACCTCAAAAGCTTTTCAAATGCTTACTGTGGAAAAGTCTTGTCAAGGATGGTCTCTTACTTTTAATCTGGAATTTCCTTCTCAGTGGTCACTGGAAAATTATAAATCATGGGAATTTCATTTTGGCCTGTTCTGTGGAACTTTCATTGCCAAAGGAGACTGTATCAGACAAACCATATTTAACAATGTGTGTGGTCCAACCCTGGTGTGCCAGCCCTGTTGGCCTTGGGGAAATTTCTTCGCCTTCACTGGGAATACACACCAGGCAGCTCCCTGAGGGCTCTTTGCTGAAGCCAGGGAGGGTTATGAGATGAGGCTTCCCCCTTTTATACCCAACAACTCATGTGTACACACAAAAGAAAGATGAAATCAGCTCCATGCACAGTCTTATGAGAAAAGAATAGAAAAATGGCACAGAGAAGAGTGAACATGACATCAAACGCGGCCAAGGGTTTCAGTGAAGCTTCCTGCCTTCCCTTAGTAATGCTATTAGCTGACATTTATTGCAAAGTGCTTTGAATGCATCAACACATTTGATCCCCAAAATAAGTCTGTAAAGGTAATGCTTTTGTTCTTTTCACTTGGCAAATGAGGGAACTCAGGCATAGAGAGGTGAAGTAACTTTCCAAGGTAACACAGCCATAAGTTGCAAAGCTGAAATTCAAAGCCAGACAGGCTGGCTCCAGCACCCAGGTTTTTACCCACTGAGCAACACTGCCCCATCAGGAGCAGGGAGGAGGCGGGGCTGACTGAGGGACCAGTGCATGGCCATCTATAGTCCCCGAAGCTTGGTAGGCTAAGGAGACCTTAGTGCAGGGGTGGGGAACCTTTTCATGTTGGAAGGTAGCATTAATTTAGCTGTAATCAAATCAGTCTGCATTTAGGAAACTTCAATTAGATATACTTAAAAATCTATATTATTTTTAAAAATAATCTAGATTATTTTTAAAATCTAACTACAATGTACCTAATAATTTCAAAAAATGAAAACTGTTTGTTAATTTTAAAGTTAACTAACATTTCAGTGACTACGTTGTGTCTGCTTTTTATTGGAAAGCGTTTGATATTTGCTTGCAGCATAGAGGTCCGCAGTTTCAGTTGATCCTCTAGATGGGTGTCTGTCATTTGTGACCTTAAGGGTGTCTTGATTTAGGTTAGGTAGGAGAATGTATTAATAGATTCACAGCAATAAGTGGCTGAAAAGCAAGAAAGCATTTTTCTGGCATGTTGCTGAAGGTATGGGTATTCTATTGCATTTTTCCATATTTCAATTCAATATTTCTTAGCATCAAACAATGACTTTAAAATGTCATCTACTGAGAGCTCAATCAGTTCTATCGTAGCTCTTTAGATGCCTTGGTGATACCAACCAGGTGAGGCTGAAATTCTAATTTGAGTGTGATGTCATGATTCTCAAAGTCAGTGAACCTTTCATTGTATTTTCCAGTTAATAGGTCTATAACAGCTATGCATTCTTCAAATGATTCACATATATCATCCTGCTCAGCAATGACCTGCGCTAAATGGAGAAAATGTTCATCTGAAATCTCCTTTTGAAGAAGTGTTTTGAGGAAAAGTTAGCTTTTTTCAAAATGTTTGGATTTTTTTGCCACATATCATATATAGACTTAGTTTTACCTTGCAAAGAAATATTCAAGTTGTTTTGATTTGACATGATATCACACAGAAATGCTCTGTTCCTATAGAAATCTAATGTCAATAATTCACATTACTGATTCTGTTCTTCATAAAATTTAACTATCTGTTCTTGCAGAGGTAAAATTTTGACTAACACCTGTCCCTGTGGGAGCCAATGCACTTTATAATGATATGGCAAATCCACACTGAATCCCTCATCATTCAACTTTAGTATATTACAAAACTGACTATGCCATGTTGCATTCACATGAATATAGTTATAATAAAAATACTTACAACTTGTTGCAAAGAGTCGCTTAAAATAGTAGCTTTAGCACAGAGATTTTGCTGATGCAAGATACAATGAAAATAAATGAGAACATCTGGATCTGTTAATACTATTTTTATCTGTGCAATAAATCCTTCGTGTTTTCCTGTCATGGTAGAAGGTGCACCAACTGTACATACCCTCACTAAATTGACCAAATTCAGTCCAACTTCACAACATTTATCTTGAAAATTGTTGAAGATATCTATTCCCCATGTTCTGTTCTCAAGAGTGTCCAAAGTGAGTAAGTCTTCATAGCAAAGAAAATCTTGTTATGAACCAGCTGAAGTATAACACCTGCACCAAGTCAGTAATATCAGTGGATTCATCCAAAGCAACTGAATAATATGTATTTTCCTTTTGAAGTATAGCATGAAGTTGTTCTGTTAAGTTGAAGGCTAATTCATGCTGCCAATCAGTTATGGTTCTCCTTGAAGGAGGCAGTTGTTTGTACTTTGAAACGTTATTGGGGTCTAAGCATCCTACAACTTTGACAATGCATTCTTTCATAATTTCTACAACACTGAATGGCTTTCCTTTTTTCCCCTAGTATATAAGCTACTTTATAAGTTGCTTCACTGGTATTATTTCCAGGTCTTATTGCTTCTTGAAAGAACTGTCTTTGCTTTTGCTTTTCATCTTTTATTTTCTCCAATACAACCTTTTGTGCCTCTCCCTCTAATTTAAAGTATTTATGGTCCTTATCAGTGTTATAATGCTGATGGGCATTGAATTTCTTTAATGTTGATATTGCAGTATCACAAAGCAAGCAAATCATCTTCTCTTGAGCAGAAACAAGATAATATTGCAATTCCCAATCCTCATTAAAAAATCCGTTTTCTTCCTTCAGTGTTCTGTTGGTCTTCTTTGACATGATGGGCTGTTAAGCAGACAGAATTAAAAAATACTGTCGAGCTGTGCAACTATTCACAAATTCCACTTCAGACAGAAACACAGTGCACCATTGCCAAAAGTTGATAACCGACTGGTGTACTCAATCCCCGTAAACTCTCGCCAACCAGCCTGGTGTGCTAGTGGCGCCAGTCAGGCGGGGGAAGCTAGAACTAAATCAAAGTGGAGCAGCCGTCAATTTAGCCCTTATGGTTGACTAATGTTCTAATTGTGCCAGTCAGTCTGGGTGGATAATTTTGTTGAAACTTATTTATTCTTTGGTATTTTATATAAGCTCATTTAAAAAATAAAATACAAATATAAAAGACAAACAAAAATGTATTAGTAAAAATAAAAGGATTTGTTCTATAAAATTTGGATTCAGTCAAAAGGCCAAACTTAAGGACCTAGAAGTCCACATGTAACCTTCAGGCTGCAGGTTCCCCACCCCTGCCTTAGTGCTTTCTTTCCACACCTCTGGTCAGCTGAACAGGGAAGGTGCAAAACACTATCAACTACTAAAAATTTCAAGAATTCTTAACTTGCAAAAATGTGTCCAGGAGAATATGAATATTTTTTTTCTTCTATTTCTGTTTTCTCTTCCTTCCCCACCCCAGCTCTTCTAATTATGTTACCTTCCACGTAGTCACAAACATTTGTCCAAATCAAATATATTTAAGAACATCTACAATACCTAAATAGATGTACAGGCATTTGCACATACACACCTCACAAAGAGATTCCAAATATGTTTCATATTTTTGGAAGTGGTAATTTTTTCCATTTTTTAATAGAATTGGCTTCAGAATTGAAAAGGAACTTAAAATTCATTTAGTCCAATAGTTATCAACTAGAAGCAATATCACTCTGCAAATAATTCTCTCAAGGGCTTTGGGTTTTTACAATGGTTGAGGGTGGGGTGGGGTGCTACTTGTATTTAGTGGGAAAGGGCAGGGATATTAAATATATAATGTGAGGGACAGTACCTCACAACAACAGCTTTTTCTGCCTAAAATGCCAATCGTGCTCCCATTGATAAGCATGAACTCAAGTTCAAAACTTCCATTTTACAATTGGGAAACTGATTCATAGAAAAATGGAGAACCTTAGAAAAATGAAGGTCACTTAACTAGTTAATAGCACATTCTGAAGTTGAATCTAGATTTATATAGTTCTTAGAAAGGGCTCTATGGATCACATAGTCCATAGAGGTCAAAACTGTTTTGATAATAATATCAACACAGAGTATACAGTGGAGATTTTCAGAGGTCACATGATATGTGATGATACTATATAATGAAATGTGTCAACATTTATAAGGTCTCTGAACAAATATTTTCCAAATGACAAATATATGATGTTACAGAATCATGGTTAGGGTAAAAGATCCATTAAAAGTGTAAGAGGACCAATGGATTTTAATGTAACTAAATACAAAGAATTCATTGATAGGATTTAAGATTTCACTTTGAAATTAACATGTAAGAAACTATATCATTCAATGAGTTTTAGTGTAGTATCAAAGAAGAATATCCACAATTATCTGAACAGGCTATTAAAATGTCTTACTTTTTCAACTACAAATTTGTAGAAGGCCAAATTTTCTTCATATACTTTGACCAAAACAGAATGTTACAATGGATTGAATGTAAAAGCAAATAGGGGACTCCGGATGTCTTCTAATAAGCCAGACATTGATGAGACTTACAAAATTGTAAAGCAATGCTAGTCTTCTCATAACATCAATTTTGATTTGGAAAATATATCTATATTCATAGAAATGTTATTTATATCAATGTGCAATGAGTTTGGTAATTTTAAAATGAATTAATAAATGTACACTTAAATTTTTTTCAGTTTTGATTCCTAATATGGTAAATATCAATACATATAACCCACATAAATACAAGCTCTTTGAGGCCAGTAATTTTAAAGGGATAAGAGGGATCTGAGAATAACATATTTAAGAACTGCTGCCCTACAACATACCCATATGGCTAAGTCTGATTCTCCAGGGTGAAACCAGGGAAGCTATTTTTTAAATTACTCTTTAGATGACTCTGATGAAGATACTAGCTTGAAAACCATTGAAACAGAGTACCTCTTTGTTGAAGAAAGTCCCATTCTAGTGTTGAGCTGTAGGAACAGTGCTAGGATCAAAGGCCGTTCATAACAGACTTACTGGGGACTTCAAGGATGCTGTTGGCTCTATATCAACAAGGAGCAGACATAAATTAGCCAGAACTGGGGGACAAGGAAGCACCCAACCCAACTCCTAATCAGTCTTAATCAAGACAGGCAGGTGAGAGTCAAATGGGAGAATGAGCCTGAAAAGGAACAATTTGAGTTCTGGATGCTGTGGGCAGAACCATGGGCCTAGCGGGAAAATCCAGAGTCCCCGACAGGAGGAATGTGATTCTCCCAGTGTTGATACTAACCTCAAGGTCAGAGAGGGCAAAGAGGTAGCTTCTGAGCCAAACTTGACTCCAAGATGTGCATTATTTGTACTTCACAGAATGTAAACACTTTCTGGAATCAGATAGGAAAATTCAAAAACCTTTAAATTCTATATTTCTAGTTTATCTTAAAAACTAGAAGATCTGACACACATGGGTTTGAATTCCAGTGTGGTAACAGTTGTCCAGAACTGTACAGCTGCTGCTTCCAACAGCTGGAGCTGGAGCCCTGCAGTGGTCCCCAGCCCCTGGGCCACCTCGCTTGTTTATGCTACTTGCCTGGTCCCTGGGGTTGCCATCCTTGCTCTAGGGAGCTCAACTAGAACTCTGGTACCCTTTGGTAGTCTAAGAAGAAGACAGAGACTAGGGTTGTATCCGTGAACAAGAAGATGGCCACACAGGCTCAGAGTGGCATAGAAGAGTCTGTAATCTGGCCTTGGGACTTCAGTTGGTCTAACTTGCCTGGAGCACAAGGGTTAGAGGCAAACAGATCAATCTTCCTGTTATTGATTTAAATTATTGTGCCAGTAACAGTGCTAGTAATATCTCTGAAAGCTCAAATTAGCTGTAGGTGGTTGATTAACTGCATCTTTTTAGTTGGTATCAGAGTTCAGAATAGTCAGTATTTTCCACTCAGTGTCTTTTTTTCACATCACATGTTGTGACCATGAAAAGAGCAGTTATAATAAACCTCATAACATCTTCCATATGGAGTCTCTTGCTCTGTTGCTGACTTTTCTTATTTGGTCTTTGTTTGTCAAGCCAGTTAAGGAAAGCCACTTCCTCGAGTGTCAGCTGTGGATCCAAAAACATCTCCCAAAGATAAGCAGTTGTCATGGCAAAAAACAACAAACCTAAAGGTGATAGATCATGGGACTTGGTTACTGTACTCGCCGTGTGAATCCACACAGCCTTCAACCTTGACTTAACTCCACACGCAGCTTTTCAACACCATGTCCTGGGTTGCATCAAAAGCACTTTGCTTCTCACTTTGCAACTCCTCAAGCAAATAACATTCTACCACATCACACGGATCTCTACTTATTAAATAATATTGCTTGGCCGTATTTATTTGTCAAAATCTGGCTTTTGTTCAAATGCATCATAAAGTTTGGAAAATGCAGAACATAGTCTAGTAAGATCTGGAATTTTTTCTTTATTTTCTGCTTCATTAAAACAAAAAAGTATTGAGGCAGATCTTAGGCTAAACTTCACTAAAAACATCTTGGTTGCAAGAGGTTGAGTCCTGATACCAGAAACTGAGAAAATCTAGCTCTTGTGATTAATCCTTTCACTGATTGATAAGATAACTTTCATTGCATTACTTAATTTTTCTGAGTCCTTTGTCCAAAGAGCAAGCATTCCAAATAAAGCTTTAAAGTATACTAATAAATAAAAATAACTGAAAGAGACCTATAGCTTTAGCTTAAACACATTGTTTAGCATCTTGGATCACCAAGTTTTAAAAAATCTATCATGTTTTGACTTAAGAAAAATTGTTATCTGATTAAGGAAATATTTACCATGCCTACAAATATTCCTCAAAACTTCATTTTTAGTTGACTACTAATTCACTTTTGAGTGAATTTAAATTTTCTTAGCCAAGCTCTGATTGTTAGAATTAAGGAGAATGAGGAGGATGCCTGTCTTTCATGTTGAGTGCAGCAAGAGTTACTTCAAATGGTGTCCCTCATTTGATACCATTTGAATTTGATACGTGTTTCCTATGTTTGGGGACGGGGCATGGAGGACTCAAGTCCAAGTCCCAACCAGGAAGTCTGAGGTCAAGAGAGAGCCGACGGACATAGTCTGGCGGAGAAGTGAAAAGGAGCCATTGCTGAGCAGGGACTGACTTGCACTCTCTGGGCTGATCAGGGCGAGGAACACAGGCATGTTTCCCATGGACACTGCATGACAGTGTGCAGAAGAGAGGGATTCCATTCAGAGGTTTCTTAGATCCTATCTGTTGGAGTTTTTAAAGATGACTGAAAATTCATCAACACACCTCCCATGAGCAGGTGGAGTCTAAGTCCGCTTTGCCTGAGTTGCACTGGCCTCAGTGTCTCACTCCCACCACGTAGGATGTAGAGGAAGAGACACTGCCTGGCTTTCGAGGTTAGATAATAAAAGGCAATACAGAGTCTGCCTCTTTCTCTCTTCTTCTCTCCCTCTCTCCCCCTCCCTCTCTCTCTCTCTCTCTGAACACAAAGTCTGGTTACTCTGAGGTAGCCCTGTGGAGAGAAACAGCGTGGAGAAAACAGACAGAGATCCAAGCAGTCCCAACTCAGATGCCTTGGAGATGATGACGCCACCGCCACCATCTGTCTGTATGAGATTCCAAGGAAGAATCTCCTAGATGAGCCCAACCAACCCCCAGATTCATGAGCCAAGTGAATGATTGTTATCGTTCAAAGCCCTGTTTGGGTATGGTTTGTTACATAGTTGTGAGTAATGATGATGGGACCCCATCCAACAAGACGGCCTAGACCAGAGGCATGACGGGACATTAGCACAGAACCTGGGCTGCACTGCGCGTTCCCTGGACGTTGCAGAAGGAGCAGCAACCACTAGGGTCATAGGAGCCACAGATTGAGAGGTTTTCAAAGAACTCACTAGAGAAAGTAAAGCTTTAAACTTCTTCCAAGCCCAGATGGTATGAAATTGGCCTAGGATCATTCTAGGAAGAAATAGAAATAGAAATAGAAAGCAATTTCCTGTTCCATCTTTTCTTCTTCCTTTGGCTATTTTATTAGGCCAGGCCTAATAAATGACAGTTTCTTTGCCAACAAAACATTTTAGTAATTTTGAGGTGGAAGAACTATTTCTAAGCATGATATGCCAAGCCAAGAAGCCACAAAGGAAAAGACTGACAGATTTGACTAAATAAAAATGTGGAAATTTTGAGTAGCAAGACATACTATTTTTAAAACTAAAATATAAGCAACAAAGTGGGAAAACCATCGATAGCGTATAGCAAAGGATGAACTGTGCACGGCATCACAGAATGTCAATAAATTGACTAGAAAAATATAAACAATGAGTAAAAGATGGGAAAAGTTTAGTGACAGAATAAAGACAACAAAGAATTATTGTATTTAGCATCATAATACTTTCCTAGGACTGCTGTGACAACTTATTACAATCTGAGAGGCCTTATCAACAGAAATTTATTGTCTCACAGTTTCAGATGGTAGACGTTCTAGATCGAAGCGTCCAGCCAGGCTGGTTCCTTCTGAGGACTTTGAGGGAGAATCTGCCTTTCCTGTAGCTTCTGGAGGTTTGCTGGCAACCTTTGGTGGTCTTTGACTTGTAGAAGCATCACCCCAATCTCTGCCTTCATGTTCAATGGCATTCTCCCTGTGTTCATATCTGTCTCTGTGTCCATATCTGTCTCTGTGTCCAAATTTGCCCTTTTAAAAGAACACCAGTCATGTTGGGTTGGAGTCTACCCTAATAAACACATTTAAACTTGATTATCTCTGTGAAGATGCTATTTCCAAATAAAGTCACATTCTAATGTATTGAGAACTAGGGCTTTAGCATATCTTTTGGGGGGCACACAATTCAACCCTTAACAGCATCCATTAAGAAAAACGATAGTATCAAATATTGGAAACTGTATAACAACAGCACGCTTGTCCACAGCTGATGGATTATAATTTGGTACAAAGTGCTAAAAAGTCATTTGGTATTATCTCTCAGAACTGTATAATTTAAATGTGCATAGCCTTTTCTCCAGCAATTTCATTTTTATGAATATAACACAATCTAAAGTAGACAAAGTCAATATAAAAAAGAGAACTTTTGAGGGTAAGATTTTCAGGGCTCAGAGTTGGAGAGACTCCCAGGAAAGATAATGGAAACGTCGGCAAGATCAGTTGAATCCTCTGAAGTTCTGGGGAAACATGCCTCTTCCCCAGCGGGGCCGAGCAGAAGAGGAAAACATCTCAGGCAGGAGCCAGGGAGAGGGAGGGGAGGGAGAGCCTGCAAAGACGCAGCTGGCCAGGACGCTGGAGGAGTCTTTGGGGCATGGGGAGGTCGGCCAGCAGTGCAGCCTGGTTCCTCCTTGGCCTGCGGGCCGAGCATCCTGGTCTCACACCCAACACCTTCCAGGCTCCCAGCCTTGAGAGAAACTGCTGGGCAACCCTGATGATGGGCCATCACGACTCAGAGAGCAGAGGAGTTCCCCAGGGTCTCAGCAGGGTTGTCCAGCCTGTGCATGTGACCCCAGTCTGTCCCTTCCATCACTCCACGTCTGTCTCTTAACTGCAGGGGGGCGCATATGTTGGGAAAGGACAGGAAGAGGGAACAGCTGACTTGCAGGGAGAAAATTCTGAAAGATGAAGTAGTGAAGGGCAGCTCAGAGGAGGAAAGGAAAGCAAGCTAGAGGAGCCCCTGGGGAGGAACAGAAGAACCGCCCAGGTTGGCTTGCCTGGGGCTGTGCACGAGCCTGGGGCTTGAAACAAGAGGCCCACTTGGGGGTTCCTCGCCAAGGCTTGGGGATTCCCAGTTTGCTGACAGACAGATTTCATAAAGAAATGGATGTGAAAGTTTGGTACTTTTGTGGGCTTAAGTAGAAGGCCTCTAATGTGTCTTATTTTGCAGTCTTAAGTATCAGGTTAAGTGCTTGATTGTTGGAAGTGGGCTTCCGGGGTTCAAATCCAAGTTCCACCTTTGTCTGGCTGTACGACTTCTAATGTGTGCCCACTCCCACTGTGACTCAGTCTCTCCACATATAAAATGGGGATGATGATGGTGAGGTATAACTACTACCTTGAGCATTTGCAGATATAATGGTCAAGTGGATTTCAACCTCAAATCTCAAAGCTGCTCTTCAACAATGACCCCTGCTAGATTTGATTTGTGATCTGTTGAATAACCCCTTCAGGATGGAGGGACAAACTACTTCTTCTTTCTATGGGTCTCTCCACTCATGTAACCTGAGCAAGACTTGATGTAGGTTGCCAGATTTAGCAGATAAAAACCACCAACTCAATTTGAATGTCAGATATTCTGATAATGAACATTTCTTAGTATAAGTATATCCCGTGCGATATTTGAGACATGCTCATACTGAACAAATTATTCATTGTTTTTCTTAGTTTCAAATTTAACTGGGCATCCTGTAGTTTCTCGGACAACTTGATGCTTGATCCTAACTGCACAAGGAGCCTGGCCCTTGGGAGCTAGAACGCTGCAATGTGACTCAGGCACGTTCTGTAATTGTGCTTTGCCAGGAACTTTAAAAAGCGAAAACCCCAAAGAATACAACATGTGACAGTTGCAGCAAAAGACGTAACAGGAGCTGGTCTCATGTAAATATTATGTTAATTAAAACAGATGGGTCTGGAGCATAAACAAAGTCTTGCAGGGGGCTGCTTTTTGTTCTGGCTGGGTTTCCTAATATAGTAACTCGGTTCCCATCCTGTTAGCACTCTCTCCTTATCAAACATTGAACTGGGGCATAAGGAAGTTTAAATTACCAGTGATTGGAGATCTGTTTTCTAAACACTTGAAACAGATGGTTTATTGCCTGAAAAGCATGTTTCTTTTCGGGGAATAGAGTGTTGAGCTTGGTTCTTTCAGGTTGTTGCAGCTCATTTATTAGCATCGGGTTTGCCACGCTGATGAACACTTTCCCTTTGCCTCTGTTCCTTCCATTGAGTTTGCCTAGTGGGCAAAGACCTCATTTCTAATGCTGCCTGCTTGCATCTTAGATATTGCATTGAACAAAAGCCTAGTTACTCCCCCATAGTGCTTCTCGGAGCTTCAGAAAAAGAGCAATATCATGCAGAAGATTTTTAAAAATGAATGTCACTTGAGAGTCTACAATGGATAAAGTTGGATGCCACCAGCTGAGCACAGCAGGGAGCTTAACAAAAAGAGAGTGTGCTTTTTGCCTATTTTGGGGGGCAGGGCGGGGAGGTGCCTAGGGTCCAAATTCAGGATCATAGGTTGCATTTAGTTGTCCTGTCTCTTTAGTATCTTTTAATATATAACAGTTCCTCAATTTTTCTTTGCCTTCCATTCACTTTTTATTTAAAGAGTACAGTCCGTTTTGTAGAATGTTCCTCAAATAGGTTCATCTGATGTTGCCTTATAATTGGTAAGGTTATGTGACACATTTTCAGCAGGAATACTAATAAGGGTTAGAACTAGATTTTCTAAAACGCTCCCACGCTGTGCAAGGAAGTTGGCCCAGGTGTTCTGTGGCTGAAAATTTTCCACTGGACCCTGACCTGACAGTGGTGCTTCAAGTCTCCCATCAGAGAATCTTAGTCTGAACTGAGGGACCTAAATTTTTTAAAAGATTCTCACAATCACACTTGAGTAAAAATGGACTGAGGTGTCCATGTATTTCAGGGCCTTGTTCTTGGGAGGAGCTGAGCTACTTTAGGTCCGTGTGAATGGTCCGAGCAAGGTTAAGAGAGGGCAGGAACTGTTTCTTGTAACCTGACAGTTTGGGAGAGTGAGTTGGGAGATAACCACATAATCCATTTATAACCACCCAAGTTAACAAGATCTCACCTTCTCCAAATAGGCCCCTTATTTACAAATAGTCACTTCTGTGCAAAAGTGGGCTCTCAGCCCTGTGACCAGAGTCACATGCGGCAATATCATGGCATTATTTTCCCACAATGCCACAAAGATCAATTCACCTTAGGAGCACTATTAGAACCTATAACATGTTATTAAATGTATAATATGAGCTTTGAAAATAATTTTTCTCTTACTTTGTAAACAAAGAACTTGCAGCCCCCAAAATAACTTGTAGCCGCGTGTCTGCCCAACACTGTGTCAGCAGAAAAGAAACCCCAGCACAAGGCGTCTGGTCCAGCGTGGCCTGGTTGTGCTCAGGTCCGGCCACATGTGGAGAAGGGCTCCAGACCCCACGCTGGGAGACGCATCTATGAATGAAATTATTTACAGAGGAGAAGGAACAAGTTGCTACAGAATTCAAAATCAAGTTACAAGAATGGCTTTTCAGGCCTCTTAATCCAGCCCCAGGCTAAGTTTGGGTCCTCAGGTTCTGTCTCTCCGTGGCTACACCACTGTCTCACCCTGTGAGTGCTCACCGGGGGACAGGGGCTGGACTCCCTGCTGATGCACTTGCCACACACAGCCCGCCGGCCAGCGCACCAGAGGATGCCCCTCAAGAGGGATGCAGGCTGACCATCTGATGGGAGAAATTTTATTCTTCCTGGTGCTGTCCCTGCGCCCTTCAAATCCCGCATTCTGCCCTGAGAATGAACTTCCTTCTAGAACGGGTAGCAGTGTCTGTCTATTGACCAGGCCTGTCACCCCTAATCTGCCTCATTCAGAATTCAAAGAAGAAATATTGTCCAGTTGTTGACAAAGAGGAGCCAGTTTGGTTTTCTGAGTATGTCTGTGGCATCTGTGGGATTTACACAAAGTCATGTAAAATGGGAGAACCACGTGACAACTGAATCCTACCGTCTAATGTGATCGCTTAGAAGCTCAAAACAACTTACTGTTTCTTCAGGCCATTCTTTACTAAGGTCGGTTTTTATTCCATCTGTATATAATGTGAAGAAGCAGAAACATTAAAAAAAAAGAGAGAGAGTGGGGTGCAAAAAACTATTTCATCTCAAGGAAAAATAAGCGCAAATAATTATCACCAAAATAATTTTTCCATTTTATTTAACAAGACAACTTTGAATGTACACATTTAGTTTATGAACACAGGGTAAAACATTTATTTCCACCTTCCTTTTAGTCCTGTAATCACTACATCAATCTGGCGAACTAAGAACGGGTTTTACCCGAGAACATGAACATGCTGATTCGGCGTGTTCGTGGTAAGAGCTGATTTCCCACATACGCGGTTGCTTGTTAGGTGGACACTAGCCAAGTGGTCACCCCACCACTGTCAGGCCAGGCACTCACAAAACCAGTGCTCGTGTGTGGTAGAAACATGTGGGTCACAACAAACAGTCATTCCTTGATGGGGGTATTAGCTTATGAAGAAAACATGTCCACATGCAGAAACACCTTTTTATGCTGCTAGTGCACAATGCTATCTACTTTCCTTCCATTTAATATATGAAAGCAAATGTCCTTTTTGGGGAGCAAAAAATGCAGAATCAGGGTAGCACTTCCTTTTTCACCACATGTGAGCTTGCACAACTGCAAAGAGCTAAGGACGACCCACAGTGACTCTGGGGAGAGATCTACAGTCCTTAAAAAGTGTCACATCCCTTCTTCTGTGTTAGAAACTCACTGCAAATGGTTTTACCAAAACACTGCTGGACTTCATGGTTTGTTGAAAATCCAGTAAGAAGTAACACGTAAAATTCCTTTATGTGAGAATATCTTTTACTTGAAGAATATAAATCCTAAAGAATACTTAAAACATTTAGTAATAGTTCTGGAAAAAGTTTTTATCATTAATTTCTCAGACCAAAAATTATACACCAGGAATGAATTAGGCACTTTGAAGCTGACTCTTTTGGAAATCACTAAATTAACACTTTTGACACTTACAGAGTAATTGGTCCAGATACAAACAGATTTGTCCAATTGGGTCTCTGAATTGGTGGGTCGGTGAAGGCCATAGATACATTCAAAGGGGAAGTACTTGCTTTGGGAGATTAAAACAGCTGATCAATACTGCCTCTGCTCACTGAATAGCAATCATATTCCCTCATAGCCTGACAACATTTGCTTCTCATCATAATGTCACTTCATGGAACTTCATGACAATTTATTGGTGAAATATTTTCTGGAAAATCTACACTTCAGTCAGTTAAAACTCTACTATTTACAAATCAGTAAATATATGAAGGGGCTCACAGCATGCCTACAAGACACAAATATACAAAATTATGGCAAGCTTATGGCAAGACTCCTTAAAATAACAGAACGTTTTGATGCAAAAAGAGAGAGGGATGAAAATACAGACTATGTATTGTGAGTGAGCTTTATATACTCTGAGGAAGGATTCTATTTGAAAAGCACAGAAGACTATTTTATCCAAGAGGGAAGCAAAGACATAAAAATAAAATATTTGGTATTCTACATTATATTACAAAAATAAATATATCCATCAATAAATAGTAGGAAGCCTAGAAACTTTTACATGAATATTTTGGTTGTTGCCTGCCCAAGTCCCTCTGCTAAAATTTTCCTCAAGAGTCATAAGAGTCATTTAGGTTTATCAACTTCAATGATGATAATTCTGCCACGAAAGTGCAAAAAAAAAAAAAAAAGATTGGCGTGGGACATAGCAGAAGTACTATGACCAGAGGAGACATTAGTAAGCTCTACTTTCCTAAAGATCTGGCAATTTTATGGCTTCCTATCCATGCAGTGAAGTGGAAGCATTGCAGGTGCTGCCAGAGGCTTGCAGGAGCAGGGAGAACTCCTCTAAGGTTTGTGCCTTTTCACTTTTTGATAAGAAGAAAGCAACAACAGCAACAACAAAATACAGCTAGCAACATTTTGAATGACCAATATGTGGCTTTCTGCACTCCTTTCCATAGGGAAGAAGAAAATCACAGAAATGCAGTTTTACATCTGGACTGGTAACAGAGAAAGAGCTGGTTACATGCAGCCTAATCGCCGACAGCCCAGATTTGCACATCTCTCTAACAGAAGAGTGACTGTAAGTGCCCGAGACAAGGTTTCTCCAGAAGCCTGGTGAAGCCAGCAGCGTGCACGGTGGAAAGCCAGAGCTGGCACATCCTTAGCTTCTAATATCAGTGTGCTAATGTCAGCAGTGTGCTGCAGCCAGTGCCTGGCTCCTGAGAGCTCACTAAGTTTTCGGGACTTCTGCAAGCAAGTTGGCATCACATTGGAAGCTTGAAACAGGCATTTACATCATTGAAATCCACAAATCAGGGCTTTTTCCCACCCCAAGTTGCCGATTGTAAGCCATTTACCAACATACCACTCTCTTATATATTTTAAACATAAAGAAAATTTTGTTCAATTTTTACCTAACCAGAACTATCCTGGTCAGCTGAGGTTTTACTTTATATATCCATCCTTTAAAAAGGACAAGAAGTACCATGGAGTCTGTGAGTACACATTGCGTACCGCGCAGTATAAAGGATGCGCCACATTCCACTGAGAGCGCAAAGTGTAACCATCCAAAGCCAGCCACGCAGATGCACAGGCACCCGGGCACTCACGCACATCGTGTGAAGTGGAGGCTGTTCCACGTAGGAGTGATTCTGAGTTGCATGGCCTTCTCAAATTATCAATCATTGCAGACCCACTGATGACCCCAATATCATTCTTCCAGGGGCAATGAATTCCCTAGGATTTGCCCTCTGGATGCCAGTGGACAATAAATGTATGGAGCTGAGGTCCAAATTGGGCAATAAGCTATTTTGAAATAGCTTTCCTTGCCTCTGCTGTCTAGTGCAGTATGAGTTTATGACCTTAAGAGGTTTGGTAAAGGGAGACTTATAGTTTCTCAGACTTCTTAAGGAAGCTTTCCTTAAGGTGAGCAGGGTGAGTGGGGACAATGTACTGGAAATCACACTCCCAAGTCTGGTGTGAACCATCCATGTCACCTTCCTAGAGACACCAGAGTGGTTTAGGAACTGCTGTGCTCTGGTTCCTCCCGAACAAACCAGGGATGTGCTAGGGGGTGGGGGAAGGATGGTGGAGGTGGAGACTGGAGCCGCAGTCTCTATGTCCTTCAACCTGCCACCTGCTGGGCAGACCCACCAGACCATTCCTGTGAGGAACACTTCCCAGCCCCTCAGTCCTAGCCGGTTGCAAAATGGGAAGATGCAAAATGAGAAGATGGGAAGGTTACTAGGTTTCTACCATGGAGCAAAGCAGATTCAAAATTCAGGCTTAGCTTTCAAGTCATTTGCTTGGGTGTTTCTTCATTACTTTGTTTATTTAAATTGGACTCTGGTTCTCTTTTTCTAATACTTAAGTATTCCTCATAAACAAACTATTTCATAAAGGATATCATTAAAATAAAATCAAATTTAATATCAAGGGAAAATTTAGAAATTAGGACACTAACTTCTTTCACCCTGAGAACATGGGCTTTTAGGAGTCTCTTTGCAGCCCAGAGCACGGGCAATGAGGGCCAAGGAAGACAGGGGACACGGGGGACAGGAGAAGGATGTGAGGTACCAGGGCAAAGAAGAAAGAGGGAAGGAAGAAAAGGGAGAAGAGTAAGGCAGAGGTGGGGAAAATATTAACAAGTGAAGAAAAATATTAAGAAGTGAAGAGTCCAACTGACTCTTCTGACTTTCCTCCTCTTGGTCTTTGATAATTTATTTTGTCCAAAAGATTTAATTCTCCATTTTGCCCTGCTTGTGATTTTACAGACACATCTGAGGATAGCATCCATATCCTTTCCCCTTCTCCCCTTTAAATACATCCCATCCCTCTACCCTTGGCAACAGTAACAGCCTACACACAAGGCTGTGCTGTCCTATTGTCTCCCGATCACCTTTCATCCCGAAGTCCCTCCTCTTTTACTGTCTGGGCCAGGAACTGCCCTCTGGAGCGTGTTGGTTCCCCATGGGCTCATTCTTTGCTATTGTACCTCTTAAGGCCCTTTGAAGCCGTTTGGTTTCTGTATGCAATAACCCCTCTCTTCAGGCAACCTTTACCAGGTCCTGCTGCTCGGAGCAACAGCAGAAACTCAACTGACAAAAGCTACACTTAACTTCCAGGGTATAGGAAATGTAATACTTCCTAGGATGTTAAAGTCCTGATGCAAACTATCTTGTCATAAATCCTACTCAGAGAAGAGGTAACTGCGAACATACCACTGGCCTTTCATATATGCACATTGAGTGAGTCACGCATGTGTGTGAGTATAATCTGCCTCTATAGGACCAAAAGATTTGCTTAGGTTCATGTATGTGCACATAAACATACACAAATGTCTTTCGACACTGCATTTTGCTTAGGGGTTGTTTTCAAAAGGACATGGAGTTGGCATTGCCAAGAAACAGCAAGAACAAAGAGAAACAGATTGGAAGGGACTAGAGTGGATAGCAAAATATGCATTTCCTACAACAAACTGACCTGCCCATTTCCCTCCAGCAGCAAGCCTCTGTATTCTGTACACCCTTATTAAATAATCTCATTAAATAGGAACACCAAATATACACATTTACAGTTATTAAATAAGCCACAGGACTCCTCTTCTATCTACAGCCACATTCAGAGACGGCCATGCCTTCGTATTTAAACTTGTAGGTGACAACACCTTTGTCTAAATAGAGGATGGAGATGGGCTCTAGCTTTGTGGGCACACAGCAGGCTTTGGAAGCCTTCTGGGAATTCTTGAGGTGGACCAAGGCCTGGATAATCGCATGCTTTGTGGGGGTGAGGTGCTCCGCCAGCGGGTAGTTACAGACACCACGGCATTCATAGGCTTCGTATCCGGGCGGAGCGATGATCCAGGAGTCCCACCCAATCTCCTTGAAGTCGATGTAGAGCGGGGTCCTCTTGCAGTAGTTTCCTTTGGCGTTCCTTCTGATGCGGGCGGTGGAGTCATAGATGATGTTCGACCTCATCTGCAACAAAGCCTCTTCCCCAGGTCCGCTGGAAAAGCCGTCCAGGCCCAGGTTGTCCAGCTCTGGAAGTTGCTCATGGGCGATCATTTCATTCAGTTCCTCCTTCCGCTCCTTTTCACTGCTTTGGTCGTCAGAAAACACGATGAGCAAAGGGTTATGTTTATTCTGGGCGCTGGTGTCTATTTCCAGTCGTCCTCTGCCGGCATCGTCAGCTTCGTCGCGCCTGCTCTCGATGTGGACCTCCAGCTGGTGGGTGGATGAGCCTGCCTTTTGCCAGCGTCTCACGGCATGTGTGACGTCAAAAGCCTCCCACTCGCTGTTGGTCCCAAAGATCTCCTCTGACAACAAGACCTGCATCTTTCTTTCGCCCTCGTCCCCTCTGCTCTCTAGTACTTCAAAAATGGTAATTTTCCGGTCCACTCCATCATACATCATGCGATCTCTTTGCACCAGCGTGTACAACCTGAGTTCAGCCATGACGACCTCTTCGTGGTGAGGAATGGACACGTTGAAGAGGAGAGGGTATTTTCGGAGCCCATTAAAACTGGCTGGTTGGGAAAACAGATCTGGAAAAAAAAAAAAAAAAACGAGAGAGAGATGTGCCAAAGTCAGAGTTGCAGTTTGAGAGAAAAACAGACGCTTATTTATGTAACAAGAGGGCCTGCCCCTGCGGGAAGCTTAATACAGAGAAAAGGAGGGGAGAGGATCAATGAAAACAAACACAATGTCAGCATTCTGTGACACAGAAAACACTGAAAGGTCACTGGTAGAATGCCCAACTGAGCTAAGCTGCCAAGACCAAAATGGAAAATGAGAGCTAATGACTGGGATAAAACTCAGCCAGCCTTGCTTGAGTAGCTTATCAGCCACAGAATTACAGAACTAACAGGGAACTTGGAGATTTTATGGGCAAGTCCCTAATTTTTCTAACCATTGAAGAGCTATCAAATGGGACATGTGGTGGTTGTTCTTTTCCTGAAGCTTTTCAGGGATAAGGACTCCATGGCTTTTCATATTTGTGCTTGTAATGAGTGAATGGTTGGAAATCCCACACAATTGTCTGGGCACTGGCCTTCCTGCAGGAACTCTATTTAGACCAGGGGTTGGTAAACTATAGCCCATAGGCCAAATTGGGCCTGCCACCTGTTCTTGAAAATAAATTTTTATTGGAACACAGCCCCATCCATTTTTCTGTATTGTCCATGGCTACTTCCGCACTGCAATAGCCCAGTTAAATGTCACAACAGAGAACCTATGGTCTGCAAAGCCTAAAGTATCTACTATCTCTCTGGCCCTTTACAGAAAAAGTTTGCTGACCCTTGCTCTAGACAACAAAGCCTGACAAGGTCAATAAGACAGCCATAAACCAAAAGGATCACAGCAGTTGACCTTTGGTTGTGTGGTCTTCTATAAGGAGGAATGGGAGAAATGAATCTTGGGGCTAGATTGGTTGCCTTAGTCTTGTGCCCTCTAGTACCTGGCATGGAGTTTGGCACATTCAAATGGTTCAAGAATGTTTATGAAACAACTTTTTAATGATCGTTTAGTCTCTTAGTAGCACACCTCCAAATATTATCATGTTCACGTCCTGTCTGAGAATTTTAGAGTGAGCACAAATCTCCTATACACATGCCTCAGGTAATATGTGTCTATAAGGAATCCCTGAGGGCATTTTCCATCAGATTATCCAAGGGTTTCATGACACCAAAGATGCGATCGATGGGTTCTCTGTCCTCTGTCATTGTTGGCAGCATTTCCCCAATTATATACCTAATTAATGATTTCAGTGGGGTCCCTGTTCCAGATTACAATCTTTTAATATTTTTCTTTAACTTGATCTGATCATTTCATACTTATTAACTCTTTTAGACTGTCCTAAGCAACATCATTCATGAAAAGGGAGGGGTATTGATGTCATACTTATGTGAATTTTTTAAAATCTACATCAATAAAAATATAGAATGATTTCACATGATTCACAGCTTCCTCTAGGTACCACCTAAAATTATCTTACACATTGCCAGTGGGAAATACTGACATATGGAATTTATTTAAACTCACTGGCATGCCTCTCAAAACCAGAGATGTACAAGTTTTAACCTCCTGATCCAGCCATAGCTTCCATTCATGCTCTACAGTACTTGGAACATTGCAATTGCTCAATTCATATTTGTTGAACAATTAAATGGTTTTGCAACCCCTCCTGTTTCAAGTACACTGATATCTTTACCACTTGCCAAAATATTCCTTTTTTTTTCTTGTACTTTGCACCTTTGGATATGTTCTTCTGGCCCTTGGAAAGTCCTTTCACCTCACCTCCACCTTTCCAGCTCTGCCCTCTCCCTGTGAAACTCTCCCTTCCTCACTTCTCTACCTGAAAGTTCACTCCTCTCCAAGCCACTTGAGCACTTACTCTCTATATCTCTCCTTTGACCCTGTCATTTACTTCCTTGTATTTCACTTGTCTTTTTATGAATGGATCTTCCCAACTAGATTGCCATCATCCTGGTGGCAGTTACCATGGCTCACTTCCTTCTATATCTCTGTCCTACCATGATGCCTTAAACAGAGGCAGTGCCCTAAAAATATTGATTAGTTGATGATTCTGGGGACCAGACCAAATTGATTTATGGGCATGGCATATATTCTTACTATTTCATTGACCTCTTGGGCAAGAAAGAAAAGTAGCCTGGGAGTTGTCCTCCCACGATGAGAATCGAGGAGACTTGACTTTCCTTGGACAGGGAAAATGAGAAGACCAAAAGTGGGAAGTGAGATGATTGCTCCAACCATGAGAAAAGTATAGAATAAAAGCTCACTGTGGTAGGAGGAAGGAATTACAAAGGCAAACAAGGAAACTTCTGATGGTAATGGATATACTCACTATCTTGATTGTGGTGATGGTTTCAATGGATGGTTTCACATGTCAAACCCTATCAAATCATACACTTTAAATGTGTATGACTTTATATATGTCAGTTACACCTTAATAAAGCTGTTTTAAAAAGTAAGTTCACTGTGAAGTTCTGTGCATGTGCAAATGCAGTAAGCAATAGATGAAGGAGTTCTATTTCAGGGCAAGAGAACTAATGTTTTTTGACAAATTTCACATGCCAGGTGCTTTGCTAGCATGGTGTTACTTGGTTCTCACAATGACTCCATAATGTAGGCATTGATCTTCTGTTTATTTTGCACTAGAAGAAATCGAGCCTTGATGCAAAGAACTGACTTCCCCAGATGACAAGAGGAAGATGAAGCAGTGCTAGGAATTGAGTGCATGCTTTTCCCACTTTGGGGGTGGCACTTGTTTTCCCCATATGAGTTAAGTTTGGGGCTTTTTTTTTTTTTTTTTGGCCTTTGTTTCCTAGGGAGCTGCCCTGAGCAGACCAAAAGGGTCAGAAGAGAGACAACAGCCGGACAAGACTTGTGCAAGGATTCCTGTCCTCAGGCTGCCCGTTTCCACCCTCGGACTGGCAGAGGTGCGGGCAACTGGGTTGCCCAGTGAGAGGTGCAGACAGCTGGTTTGCCCGTATGTTCCTGCCCTCGCTGACCTCCAGTAATAACAAGCACCATAAACTCTACACCCTGGCCCAGATCATCCAAATCCTCCATTAGAAAAGTGAGAACTGAAAACGGTTCTTTTTTCCCAGGGGATGCAAACAACATTTTCCCGCCCACACCCTGAGCCAGACACTTTGGGCTCAGTGCTGAGAAGTATTAGGGAGGGTTCCAACTGGAAGAGGTTGTTCAGTTTTAATTCAGACTCGCCTCCAAAATAAATATGTAATCTCAGCTTGCCAATTCCATTAGATATATGTTACCAAATAGAAATTTTGGCAGTCAACTAAATGTTAAAGGCAAGTAATATCTTAGAGATGAAATACCTACTCAACATTGACTCCAGTGCCTAGAACATTAAGTAACTCATTAATAATCACTAAAGTTTGTCCAGCACTTCATAGCAAATGGGGTGCTTTTTTATCAGTAACTTCTTTTGAACACTGTGCTATGTAGGTATGATTAGCCCCATTTTACAGATGAAATTGAGGCTCAGAGAAATAAAGCTAATTATCCGCAACTACTAAGTCAACCAACTTTCAAAATTCCAAATCCTGAGCTATTTCTTCCACTGCCTTTCTGCTTTTAAGAATATCTGGCAAACATCAATTAAAAAAACCTCTTTATACCTGGTTAATGACCATAAAAGCATAATTGATAAATATTAAAGAATTCACTTCTTTGGACTCATAACCTCTATTGTAATCTAGATATCAGATTTTTTAAAAAAAATTGTCTACTAGCACTTTATTAAGCAAAGGATTAAGCAAATGAATGCTAGTTCATTCAATTTTGTTACCGAATTTAAAGATCTGGGGGAGGAAGACACACTTTACTCACCAATAATTTAAAGCTTGTGCATTGCTCTTCATAAAGACAGTAATGATAAGCTGAATTATTAACAGTCCATGCACACTTCCTGGAAACTATAAACAGTGCTTCAAGGATGCACATGACACATCAAACACAACACAACTTTAGTAAGAATCTCTAACATATGTTTTCATCCTCTTTGGATATTTCTAAAATAAGGTCACAAAACAGAAACTCATCCAAAGTTTAAACAAAATACAAATCACACTTGTTCGCTTTTTAAAATTATTTTTATCATTTTCATTCTATGCAGAAGTTGACAAATTTTGTAGTCAATTAACAGCCAAAATGGAAATTGAGGCCTGTCTGGAAAATGGCAGACAAAGATATTGCAATAGACCAACATTAATTCTTTATATTCCTTGGTGCCCAAATCAAAATTTCAAAAAGACCCAATTATGACATCAAAATGATAGACATTTTGTGGCTTTGGATTAAAGATGTTTTTGAGTATCTTCTGAGATTCTGAAGTGACCATATAGATGGTACAGATCAGAATGTGCATTGATTTTGTGTATCTGTGTGTACATACACCCTTACACAGATATATGTGCCCTTTTCTATCTAGATCATTCCCGCACATTCTAAGATTACTCTTCTTGAAGAAAAGCCAAGACAAATTTCATCAGAGAAATGTAAACTTACCTTCATTCTTGAAACTCCTGATGATGTTGGCAGAGGGCATGGAGGTCCGATCTGTCGCGAATTTGTTGTAGAGTTCCAGCATGTACTCCGGTGGGTCAACCTTGGCCGAATCCTGCATGGGGATGTCAGACAGGTTCAACGTCTTCAGAAACTCATCCTTCATGCTCTGTAGCAGTGTGTTAAAGTCGACACCATCTTGCTCTGAGAAGACATCATCAAAGAGGGGCATATCTTCTTCCAGAGCCGACTGCTCAAGGCTCATGATGGGGCTGCCAGAAACTGAGTGAGCCACCAGGCAGAACAGAGCACACAGCCGCAGGACTGGGGAGCCCATGACTCCGCTCGAGCCCCCAGGCCAACCCAGGAAGGTTTAGCGCTCCTGGGCTCTAAGTGGCAGTTTTATCTTGTGGAGCGTTAATGTCTCCTGTCACTGGAGACAAGTTTGGAAACTCTTTCTCTCTCTCCCTCCCCCTACCCACTCTTCCTCTACCCCCAAAAGTCAGGTTGCAGTAATTGGATAACAAAATCCCCTATAGGGGCCTAGCCTTTCTTATCTCCCTAGTGTAAACTTGTGCACCAGATTTTGTTTCTATCTTGCAATTCCTATTTCTTTTAATGAGCATTTTGTAAACATTTCCACATACTGACACTGGTTGAGAGATAGGACAATTTTCTCCTCTGAAAGGATCTGCTTCTCTCCCTTTTAATTCACTTCCTTTTGGCAGGAATGCCCAAATTCTGCTCTTACAGAGTTCAGTTTCACAAACGTATATAATAGGTATTAAGAATCAATATAATACACATCAATGGTGATACATACTAATTTGAGTGATAAGACTTACATCCTTAAATAAACATTTCTGAAGACAGACAAAATATCCAACATCCCCAAATTAATAGATATAAATGAATTTATATAAATTTTTAGAAGTGTACATTTAAGAAACAGGAAAATAACAAACTTCATGATCGATAACCTTTTTCCTACAGACTTAATCTGGCTAAAATGGCTTTTGAGAAATACTGCAAGTGCTTGGCAACTAAAATGTATTAGGTGCTTCCTACAAAAAGGCATTGTACTGAGTGCTTTCCATATATTACCTAATGGGCTACTATAACAAGCTACTATTGTCACCATCACATATAAGGGCCACTGAGGTTTCATAGCTTGCCAGAGGTCACAAAGCTGCAAAGTGATGGAGCCACAATTTGAACCCAGGCAGTCTGACTCTAATGAAAAAGCAGCCACACATAAACCACTATGCCACTAGACCAGGGCGTGGGCAAAAATGCTGAAAGGCTTTATCTGGAGGTGGGAGGAAGACAGGAATTTGCAGCTAGATACAGACCTCAGGTCCTGTACCTGTGCAATGAATTGTTAATATGACTGAAATCTCTGCCAAATTCACCTTTATGACTAAACTACATTGGTCACTGAGAAGCTTCAACAAAATCTCGGCAAACAACATTACTAGGCAGGTGAAAAATGCCAAATGCTTTGGTCTGAAAAAAGAATGGAAGAATTGATTGTGTCGGTTAAGGAAAGACAAACCAGGTTCATCATATTTCCCGCCCTAATTAGTGGCAGTTGCAGACCTGGTGCAGTCAAGGTGGCCCTGGGGACAATATCAGGCGGTGGTTTTCCTCCTGAGGTGGTACTGGTATTTCCCTGACTTGTTCAGTGTACACCCTGTGCGATCACTCAGGCATCCCTGCACTGTATTCAGAGGTCTATACCTACATATTCGCTACATTAGAATACTCTTAGTTTCTAAGTAAAATTTTCCTACATTCACCCTAATCAGTTAGCTACAATATATTCACTTAGCCTTTTCCTCTAAGTTCCCTAAGGTGTCTAGTCATCTCCTGAGTCATTCTTCTCCTAAAATGTAAAATTTTACAGCAAGTTTTTGAATCACCATAGAAAGATATATTTTGTTTAGTAGTTGTTAATTGTCCATTTATTTAGTAGTTGTTGATTTTAATTCAATGTTGAATTTTGTTTCAGGCTTCTGTTCCTACAGTGAAAAGATAATTGTAGACTGGTAATAAATTACACCCCAAACAAGTCCACAAGTGAGTGAGTCCAAGAGCCATGCCGTTTTTCAGGTGGTACATTTTAACTTGAGGTTTCTGACAGCATACAAGCAAGGCCACTGTATCATGTCCTGCATCAAAGCACACACCCGTTTATCCTCACACACACACAGATGTCAACGCACACTCCAAAACTCTGAATGGCAGGCATGTGCGCATAACTGCCACAGGACAGCAGCGTAAGTGGTGGTGCTTATAACCCCTGAGCACACTGGCTTCAGAGGTCAGGAGGAGAGACAGGCATCCTGCATTGCAGTTCTAGTTCTTTACATTCTCAGGCATGAAAATGTGTAACTGAGGCTTTACTGGCTTCCCTATACTTGATGATAGAGAAACTATGGGGTTAAATATGTGGAGCTGGTTCTCCACCAAAATGTTTATATTTTTGGCTGATTAAGAGATAGAATAGGAAAATGACCACTTCTCAGTGCCTATAACATCTTGAAATGCATGCTTAGCAAAGGTGTTTAAACCCCACACCTGTGCTAGGGTGGATGAGAAAGGAGGTTGGCTTCATGCATAAAGGAGGGGGACATGAGCTTCCTCCCTCTTCCAGGCCCAGGACAGCTCACATTTAGCTGCAGAGTCTATCTTTTTTTATTTCAAAATATTAAGGGGTACAAATGTTTTTGTTACATGGCTTGAGTCAGGGCTATAAGTGTGCCCATCACCCAGATAGTGTTCATTGTACCTGTTTGGTAGGTTTTTGCCCCTCCCTTTTTCCCTCCTCCCCCCTGCTTGATTTCCAATGACTTTTACTTCCTTCTGTGTACATGTGTGCCCATTGGTTATTGCCAATTTATCAGAGAGTACATGTGCTGTTTGTTTTTCCATTCTTGAGATACTTTGCTTAGGATAATGGTCTCCAGTCCCATTCAAGTTGCTACAAAAGACATTATTTCATTCCTTTTTATGGCTGAGTAGTACTCCCTGGTATACATATACCACATTTGATTAATCCACTCATGAATTAATGGGCACTTAGGTTGATTCCACATCTTTGCAATTGTGAACTGTACTGCAATAAACATTCAAGTGCAGGTGTCCTTTTGATAAAATGATTTCTTTTCCTTTGGATAGATACCCAGTAGTGGAATTGCTGGATCAAATAGTAGATCTACTTTTAGTTCTTTGAGGAATCTCCATACTGTTTTCCATAAAGGTTGTACTAATTTGCAGTCTCACCAACAGTGTCTAAGCGTTCCTGTCTCTCTGCATTTGCACTGGCATCTGTTATTTTGGGACTTTTTAATAAAAGCCATTCTAACTGGGGTAAGGTGATAGCTCATTGTGGTTTTAATTTGCATTTCCCTGATGATTAGTGACATTGAGCATTTTTCGTATGTTTATTGGCCATTTGTCTATATTCTTTTGAAAATCTTCTGTTCATGTCTTTTGCCCACTTTTAATGGTTTTGTTTTGTTTTGTTTTGTTTTTTGTCTTGCTGATTTGTTTGAGTTCTTTATAGATTCTGGACAACAGCTCTTTATTGGATGTGTACTTTGCAAATATTTTCTCCCATTCTGTAGGTTGTCTATTTGCTCTGTTGATTATTTCCTTAGCTGTGCAGAAGCTTATTAATTTCATCAAGTCCCTTTTATATATTTTTGTTGTTGTAATTGCCATTGGGGTGTCTTGTCATAAATTCTCTGCCTAGACTGGTATCTAGAAGAGTTTTCCCTACATTGTCTTCTAGAATTATTATGGTTTCATGCCTTAGATTTAAGTCTTTTATCCATCTTGAATTAATTTTTGTGAGTGGTGAGAGATAGAGGTTCTAGCTGCAGAGTCTTTTTATCCCCATGTTTTTCTCTAGAAGCTTTTCTTGAGGACTCTCATCTAATTTGAAAAGGTCCAATTATCTCCATATTCTTGTCCCTATTTTGATATTTCTGGATATAATCTATTCCATTATTTTGTACTGATCTCATTATTTTGGATCCCGCTCATTTTGAATGTGTTACAATTCATTCAGAGTGCACCGACTGTCACTATTTTGTGAGCCAAAGATAAAAAAGTTATGTCTAGACATTTTAAGAGAACCCAAACATGTGGAAAGCAAAATATTAACTACACATCATGTTTTTCAATCCCACTACAAAATGCTCCAGAGCATTCTTTACAATGTTCTCGGCCAATTTTTAAGACTAGTTCCATAACTCTGCTAACTTGAAGGATTCAATATCTAACTTCATTGGGTTTTCAAAGGGATCTGTGATTCAGACAAGATTAGAACTGCTGGACAGCATCCGGATGAATTCTGCTATTCCCTGTGAGTAGTGCACAGACTCTGAATAAATGCAATCAATAATGTTCTCCTGAGTGAAAAGAGGCCAATGCAGTTAGGAGGTCTTTGAACATGACCCTCAGTTCTTGGAAACCTCTCTTTCTTGGATCCCACTTCAGCATTACATCACTCTCACTACCTACTCAGGAATTTTCAAGACTTTGGGGTATACCCTTTCAAACCAGTTGTGATAAAAATATTTAGCAAGCTACATGACAGGCTTTTCTTATTTTAATTTATATATAAATTGAATCATAGTATAGGTGTTCTTGTGTGACTTGCTTTTTTGCACTCAGAATGTTTTTCAGTGCACACATGTTGGTGCATGTAGCTGTAGTTCATTGATTTTCACTATTGAATAGTTCGTCCGCTTTCTAAATACATAAGGATTTATTTGTCCATTATACTGGGGATAGATACTTGGATTGGTTTTTTTTCTCATTATGTACAATACTATTATGAATAATCTTATTATTATTTTCTGTTTAAGAGATTCTCTAGAAAGTGCTATCTAATAGAACTTTCTGTTACAATGGAAATATCCTCTACCTGAGCTGTCCAATGCAGTAGTCACTGGAACTACATGTGGATTCAGCATTTGGAATGTGGCTAGTGCAACTGGGAAACTGAATTTTTCATTTTATTTAATTTTCATTTATTATAATTCACATTTAAATAGCCACAAGTGGTCAGTAACTACCATATTGGACAGTGTAGGTCTAGAGTTTATTTAATAAGAATAAATATCAGAATAGAATTGCTGGTTAGTAGTCAAGCAAGACTCTAAAAGACAATATTATGTAATGTCAAATTATTTTTCCCAAATGATTTTCTCATTTCTGTTCTTCCCAGCAAGAGTTCTTATTGTTCCACATCCTTGCCAACACTTGTGTTGGTTGACTTTGGGGACTGTGATTGAGCCTTGGAGGCTCTCTCTCCCACTCATTCCTGAGATCTGCAACAGAACCTGTAGATAATCTACTCAACAAGAGACAGTCTGGGCTGGGAATCACTGCTTGAAGATATGTTTTGGCTCCCACACTCTATGTTACATGGTTCAACCTATGTAGAACACAATACCCAGGTGCAAAAAAATTTTACTGAAGGACAGGAAAGGAGACCTACATAAATGTAGCAACATTCCAAGTCTATTAATAGGAATATAATAAAGGGTCAATAATCCCCAAATCAATATATAAATTCAATAAAACTGCAATCACAATCCTAACAAGACATTTTAGAGAACTTGAAAAGATTAGTCTAAAATTTATATATAGGAGCAGAGGATTAAGAGTAGCTGGGATACTCTTGGAGAAGAATTAGATGAGAGACTTTTCTTCCGAAATATTAAGATCTATTAAAATTCATTAATGATCAAGATAATGTGGTGGAATAGAACTATAGAATAGAAAAGAGCCTGGAAGAATACACACAAATGCAAAAAGTTGACATAGAATAGCTGCCATTGTAGATCAGTGGGGAAAAGATAGACAATTTCATACATTATGCTGGGATCAGTTATTATAAATACTGATAGCCTACTTCATGCTTTATGCAAAAAGCAAAATCCACATGGATTAAGGGCTTCATATGAAAGAACAATTTTGAAGCTTTGTCTGGGAGAAGTCCTGGCAGGAGGCTTCCTTTTGCCCTAAGAACTGGTGCCTCATATGCTATCTCTAACCCTGGAGGATAATAAGGACATAAGAGATTATCCTATCCCCACTTTCTAAAAAAAAAGAAAAAAGAAAAAAAAAAGAAGGAGAAAAAGACAGCTCACATTTAGAAAAGTACATGCATTGGTATTATCTATTAAATTCCAAGGTAGCAAAAATATTATTATTGTTAGCTTTAGAAAAAGCTTCACTAAGACTTCCTTGGAATAGTGAATTCTTCAATTACATTTAAATCAAGATTATTTCACTTACCCTCCTTTCTGAAATAAATTTAAAGCATAGAGTGAGGCAACTTTTACACATTACAGAAGATTGCATTATCTGTATGTTAAGTAACATATTCATAGTTCTTAAAGCTAACAAAATCATTTTTGCATGTGCTTTTTAAGTACTAAATGTTAAAAATGAAAATGCTCAATGACCTAGGATATCCTAGGAGTGGAATAGACTGTCTGTCCATCAATGTGCTCTTAGAATCACCAGAGGTGTTTGACAGCTGTGCTAAGCAACAACACAGAGTGCAAAGACAAAGAAGTAAACCCAGCCAGGGCACTCTGCCACCACCCTGAGATAAGTCAAGCCCTTTAACACCAGAGGCTGCTAAGGGTTTATTCCACACTTTCAGCAAGATAAGCTGCCATTCACGCCTCACAAGACACTCAGATCTGGAAAGCCGTTCAGAGGAAAAACTAAGAGATGCAAATAAGTGCAATTATTTCAGTGAATAAAGTCAGCAGGTTTCAAGTTGTTTGATTCCAGTTCCATTAGGAGCCATCAAGAGCATATTCCTCAGAACACTGGATTTTCCAAGCATGTTAATGTGGACTAGGGGAGAGGAATAATCCCAGGGCCCCACACTGAGTCACAGTATGTGTCTTCCATCTTGCACTGACTCTCTGAGTCTCACTGTGTTAAGTGGCATTTCCCCATTTTACAGATGAGCCTGAGGTACAAGGGTTAAATGAATTGCCCCAAGATCACACTGATGGGGAAACTTGGATCCAAACTCACACTTTTGCCACTGCTCTTTCCTAATCCTCTAAACATCCTTTGTTAGACTTATAGTCCATATAGTTGGACTCTAAGAAGGTGGACAGGGCATGCTATATACACTTGACCATATAAAACCTTGATTATACATGTAAGTTGGGCATATTGGTGAGCCTCTGTGTACTAGTTATTAATGGTGGTTTTTCTGAAGGCTGAATGAACCTTTTAATGTTTTTATTTGTTATTTATTTTTTTATTTCAGCATGTTACAGGGGTACAAATGTTTAGGTTACATATATTGCTTTTGCTCCACCTGTGTCAGAGTTTCAAGTGTGTTCATCCCCCAGACAGTGTGCACCACACCCATTATGTATGAATATACCCATCCCCTCCTCCCCCATTCACCTGCCCAACACCCAATGAATGTTACTACTATATGTGCACATAAGTGTTGATCAATTAATACCAATTTAATAGTGAATACATGTGGTGCTTGTTTTACCATTCTTGGGACACTTCACTTAGTAGAATGGGCTCCATCTCTATCCAGGATAATATAAGAGGTGCCAGATCACCATTGCTTTTTGTGGCTGAGTAGAACTTCATAGTATACATATACCACATTTTATTAATCCTCTCATGTATTGATAGGCACTTGGGTTGCTTCCACATCTTTGCAATTGTGAATTGTGCTGCTATAAACATTCTAGTGCAGATGTCTTTTTTATAGAATGTATTTTTTTCCTTTGGGTAGTTGTGGGATTGCTGGATCAAATGGTAGTTCCACTTGTAGCTCTTTGAGGTATCTCCACATTACTTTCCACAGAGGTTGTACTAGTTTGCAGTCCCACCAGTAGTGTATGAGTGTTCCTATCTCTCTGCATCCACACCAACATTTGTTGTTTGGGGACTTTTTGATAAAAGCTATTCTCACTGGAGTTAAGTGATATTTCATGGTGGTTTTCATTTGCATTTCCCTGATGATTAGAGATGTTGAGCATTTTTTCATATTTTTTTTGGCCAT